>VZTZ01008985.1:446671-544991 GCA_013400955.1 Drymodes brunneopygia | reverse complement strand
TTTTTTTTTTTTTTTTTTGCTGTGTTGCTTTTCTTTTTATGTGTCTTTTCATTCCCTCCCAACAAATGCTCATTTATTCTCTTGAAACCTTTCCAGGATTGCCTGCCTAGTTATTTACCTTTGATTTATATGGAATCAGGGATACTCAGTGTGTTTGTCAAACTAATTTTTGGAACTTGCTATATTAACCTATAATCCTTAAGGATATTTTTATTTCTTTAATCTAGATATGAATATTTGAATTCTGCAACTATTACATCATTTTGTTCTCAGGTAAATTCCTTAAGAATACCTCCTCATGTTTCCACATTTCCTCCTGGTTCTAACTAGGTGGCAAAAAGGGCATTTACCTGTCCTTTACTGATACAAAATAAACACACCTTGAAGTCTAGGTCTACAGACTCCTTGAGTTAAATTTTTATACCCATTCAGATCTGATGCATCCTTTTTATTCTACTGCACTTAACATATATTTATAACAAAAGAAAGTCAAATGACCAATGTATTTCCAAATCCTGCCAGCTGCTGTGTTTGTAAACTGTCCAAGTGTTAATTCAGCCCATCAAAGCAATTTTCAGCAGACTTTTCTTTTGCTTTTATATAGTTGAACAGATTTCTGTGATGGACAACTGATAAACATCTAGGGCTGGACTGACTCAAACACTGTCAAATATCTGTCATGGTAAATTATTCTATAGGATAAAAGCAGAAGGTAGGGCTGCCAAAAATTAAATTATTTTCTTTTGTCTAAATTTCCTGCCTTTTCAGTGATTCTAATGTAGTTTCTTGGTGGTCAGCAGTGACTGTAGTCCTGCAGAAGCAGAACTGGTACTCAGACAGGTCCTGCCTCCAACCAAATCACTGGCCAAAAAGAGCAGCAGCTTGGATGTAGTACAGAGAGATAAAGCAGACCAATTATGTATCACAGCAAATTCCCAGGAGAAGCAGAAAGGGAGCCGTGGTGTCCAGTGCTTGTCTCACTCCTCTTCTTCCCCTCTTGTTCCACATGGCTGTCCCTTGCCTTGGAACCTTCCTGCTTTTGATACATTGAATTTTCCCATTCTCCTCTGTAAAAAGAGGCACATAATTCATTTATTTATTCAACAACGTCTGCTGCTTCTGCTGCAAAATTACCCTTTCCATTTTGCAGAATCCCTGTTGCCTCATTCACTTCTTATTCTTTATCCACTTGAAATCCCTCTTATTTATTTTTACCTCTTGTCCAATTTTCATTTTGTCTTCTGTCTTTCCTACTCTTATGGCTCCTTTAACATTTTCCAGTTTATCCTGTAATTTTTTCAGATCACCTCTAAGTTCAATCTTTCATAATTCATGCGTCCTTTGCTGCTCCTCTTCCCACTTGAAAGTCCCAGTTAGCTGCATTATTTTACTTTCACAGCTCTCATTGCAGTACAATGGCAAAATTCCTATTGATTTCAGTGGAAATGGGGCTCTTGGAGTATTTATAGCTTTGCACAACATACTGAAGCCCTGGGCAGGGGGAGACAATGTAATTAAGCAGTCCGGGATGACAGCCCGCACCACGCTGCCGATTAATGGGTGTGCAGTCTGTGTAATAAACGTGAGCCTCTGGCACACCTGAGGTGAGCATTAATCAGCCCTGTGGTACAACCTGAAAACTCTGATCATTATGAAATGGGTAGTTAAAACATTAAAATGCCCTTTTTTAAGTGATAGAAATCATTAATCAGAGTAGAGATCTACTCCTGTGTCCATGACTCCATCAGGCTGCAGTGACTTTCCATCACTGCTCCTCTGTATGCTGCAGAAAGAAAGGTGGGACACAAGAAAAAGTACAAGCTGCTTGCCCACCTCACCTGAGAAGGGTGATGGGTCTGTCTGAACCCATGGAGGGCTCACTTGTCCCATTATCATCCCCCTGAGGCCTACAGGAGCTCCTGCCTTGTATCACCATTCAAAGAAAACATGGTCATGTCACAGCCACCAAATGCTCTGGTCACACTGGGTCACTCAGAGAGGTGCACTGAGTGTGACCACATTGCAGCTCAGGCACTGCCTGCACTCTTGTTTGCTCAGGAGACAACAGACAGCTGCTTTCAGAGTCAATCATCGTGGCTCTTAAATTCATTAAGCTGGCAATCACAACCCTGCTGAAACAGTATTGAGCCCGTTTTGCACTAAGGATTATGTGAGGCACCTCATCCCCCTTGGAAAACCCAGCACTGCATGCCCCTACTGACATCCCACTCATCCTTCCCCCACACAGCTCGGGGCTCACCTGGAGCCTCTGATGCTTTTCTGACCAGACACCTTCAGATTCACCATCTAATACAATTTTCCTGTAGCCTTAGCCTCCCAGATGCCTTTTGATGGGCAGACCTCCTGCTGCCTGCAGGCTCTGCTGAGGCCACCTGCAGAGGTGGTGAGGAGGAGGGAATCCAATAATGGGTAATGGTGAGACTGCAGGTGCAGCACCTGCCATAACTCCCCCTGCTCCGTTCTGCACTCTCTAACACTTCAGGACAAACCTTCTCCCACCTTCCTTCCATCTCCTACCAGAAAAGCAGCACTCAGATGGTAAGAGAGGCTGAAACCCACACCCCCACACTGGGGGCTGAACTGTTCTCACAGGTGTCCCAGATAATTCTGCTTCAAGTTATCAGACCTCCCCCTGTGAATCAGCTTTTGAGTAGTGAACAAGATAAAAAACAAGAGAGTAAGAACAGTAACATCAGAAACCAGTCAAGAAGCAGATCTCATTCATGAAAGATTCAAGTTTTCTGTTGTCCAATGCTTTTCCCCAACACAGAGAGCAATGCAAAAGACCCAGTCCTCCAAATTCCACACTTCACTAAAAAGCTTCTTTCTCTCCATTCGCATTGGGAAGGGCAGCACAATGCTGTGTTTGTTTTCCAATTTAAGGCCCACGCCAACATGTTCCAAAAGTGTTGGCATTTCCATTTTGTTCAGCTTAATGGAGGGTGACTCAAACCTTAAGCTGTTTGATTTTGGAAAGCAAATCAAATATACAGTGCAGCAGAGGGTGAGAAATGCTACGGCTCTGTACCAGAGACATATTTAAAAGCAAATTTCTCTGTTTTCTTTCCAGAACAACTCGGATCCCTGTTCAGTTCTCTTGTAGCCATACATTTCCTTTCTGAAGGGACCTACCACAAGTTTCAGACATCCCCTAGGCTTCACATGCCTGCCATTTCTTTCTTTTTTTTCTTATTTTTTTACCTTTGTGAATCACTGGCACTTCCTTCCCACCCCCTCAAAGCCAAACTGGCACAAGTACCTCTATCCTTTCTATGCATAAGCACAGCCAGAATGGCCACAGAACACAGCAAGAGGTCTGAGCTCTCATATACACCGAAGTGTTCCTCCTCAGTGCTGCAAAAAGAGCACAAAACCTCACTTGGCCCCTGAGGCCTTTTGCACATACAGCAGGTTTTCTACAAGCTAGGCACTGATGTGTCCCACTCCATCAGTTCCTTTGCTGCCATGTTACATCATGTAGGTGCACAGCTAAGTTGCAGACTGTGACAATTTTTCTTTTTGGTAATAATTGGCTTTGCAGATCTGTAGCACAATTAACCAGGCTGGATCCCAGCAGAGATTTTTGGGTATATCATTTTTCCCCCCCATCTGCAAACTGCAGTGTTCTAGGGAAGCAGTAGAACATCAGAGACAGGCACCAGACATTTTGTAACCAGGCCAAAGCTCTCTGCTTTCATCAGGAGGAGAAATATTCTAGAAGAAGAGGATGTGCCACAATCCTTTACTGTGAGGGTGGTGAGGCATTGGAACAGGCTGCCCAGAGAAGCTGTGGATGCCCCTGGGGGTGTTTAAAGCCAGGCTGGATGAGGCTTTGAGCACTGGACCACCTGGTTTAGTAGAAAGTTTCCCTGCCCATGGCAGAGGGGTTGGAGCTAGATGATCTTTAAGGTCCTTTCCAACCCAAACCATTCTATGATTCTGTGAATCAGAAGCAGAAATCTGAGCGTTTGCTTCCCAGAGCCAAATTTAGCAATCTAGAAGAGAACACGATAGCTGCGTTTCATACAAAATAAAACCAGAAACAGCAGGTTTTGAGGGCTTACCAGACCTTTTTGTTTTCTAAATCACATAACCAGCTCTGCAGTTGTGCACGAGGGGTAAAACTTGCCACAGTGCTCATGGGCAGTGTGATATTGAAACCTTCTTTGGGAACTGCTCTGGGCACGAAGGGAGCTGCACACCCAGGCATGGCCACAGCTGCTGGTGCAAATCAGAGCTAACACTAAGGAAACTTCTACCACAGGATGAATGCAAATCACCAGAGGCCTGTCATTTAAATGGCAACCTGGGAGCAAATAAAGGCTGGGGCAAGTGACGAGCTAGAATTAGATCTGGGAGCATTAGAGGAGAAGCCCTACTGAAGAAGACAATTTCTGAGTGTCTCTTTGTTCAGCCTTTACCCACCTAATCTGAAATACTCAAGCCAATTTCAAAGTATTCCCTTTTGGTTTTATTTAAAAAAAAAAAAACAACATAAATGAATCACTCTTTTGGCTGTGACAGTCAGCTCTCCAGCTAGTAAGAAAATTTCAGAAGTTTTTGTAGTAAATAGCTTCCAGCAGAGAATGATTAGCATGAAGATTGATTGTGTGATTTGCTGTAGTATATGGTAAATGTTTTCTGCAACTAAATAAGAAGAGCAGAATCCCACTCTGTGGGAGGGCTGCCTTTAACTGCTCAGAACATCCCAGGGAAAAATAGGTGCTCTTAAAAAACTATAAAAGAAGCACTAAACAGTGTTTTCTCTTTCCACTGCGGAAGGTCAGGATGACCTAGCACTGTTGCAGTAACATTTTTAACTTAGAGGATGATAATTACAGGTACATTTCCACCTTCTGAGAGAAAATACTACACTTGGTATTAATCACACCTTCAGTACCAAGCAGCTGTGTGTGTGGCCTCCAGTGTTTTTCACTGGCCTGTGGCAGTGGTGAAGGCAGCTCTTACCTGAGCTCTCAGCCTCTTACAGCTGGGGTTGTGCTTCCACGTTCACCAGAGACACAAGAGGGTCATATTATAAAAAAAAGCAGATATCCTCAAATGCACAATAAACTCTTAACAATGCCCCAGATCCTATTCCCCACTTCTTTTCACTAAAATGATAAAAAGCCTGCCTTCTACCTACCAAATACACAGCTAGACACCCCCACCATGTGTCTGCTCAGCCTGTTTTCCTTAATGAAAATATATTCTAGAGAAAAGGCTCCCACACTGCCACTCAGAACAAATATGCAAAATTAATAGCATATTTCAAGATCTTTGCAGACACAATCCCATTTTCTGTGATGGAAAGAGCCTATTTTGGAGGAAAGCAAGGAATGCACTTGCCTTGGGCCCCAGGAAAACGTGCGAACCCTCCAGAGTATCCTTGAGAGAAGAAAGGGACCCAGCTGTCTCAGGTCTCCACTTCTCAAATGCACAAATAACACTTCCAGAAGCAGCCTTGAATCATCAGAGCTGCTTTACTGCATCACTCACACTGCAGCACTCACTGCTGTGGAGAGAAGTGGGCAAGGCAGAACCTCCATAACTGAGCATCTTCAGAGCAGGGAAAAAAAGCTGCTACAAAAGAGTCCTTTAATTTCTCCTCCATCTCTCTCACATTCAAAAGAGAAGGTAAGGGAGATGATCAGATCTGGGAGAGGAGATGGGATGTGGGCAGATGCTGGAATTTGAGACAGTTGTTTGGCAGCAGGTAGCTTTCTGTAAAATGCTCCATGACTCAGTCTCATCTGAGGCTGTGTAAGCAGAGGAGAGACTCAAGAACACTTCAGTCATTACTTCAGATTCCCTGACTTTCAGACAGATGCACATGCTCAAAAATCCAACAAAAATATTATAATCAGTGCTGCAGAGACCCTATGGGGGATACTAAGGACGATTTCCCTGTCTGGTTTTTCATTTCACTTACCCTTCTATGGCTGGTAGTATCTATACACTAACATTATTCTCCTTTCTGCTTTAATTTGGGCTTGGAGCTGCCTTAAATGGATTTTATGCTTACTTAAGAAGCTGTGTTACTTCCAGCAAGAGATGGCTTTTACTGAGAGCATTTCCCTCAATGACTTTTTAATCTTCCTACCCTTGACCTTTCAGTTCAAAATATTAAACAAATCACAAGCTATTACTTGTATTTATTAGGCCATTAAAAGCCAAACCCACCTTTTCCCAAAAGCTGTGTAGGAAAAGGGGAGCCCAAAGCAAGAAGGTCTAAATAATTATAGTGCTAAAGACCAAACACATGTGAATTATTCTTGTGACATTTTCCATTCTTGTTGCCATCTTCATAATGAAAATGAGGTGCCAGAAGCTTCATTCCCCATACCCAAACTTTATGTGATTTCAGTTATATGCTAAATACTTTGAGGTTTTTCAATATTTGGAAGCTGGGCCAGCTAGCCATTCTCCTGAATTTCTGACTACAGACCTAACAACCCATGGAGAGGAATACATTTTAAGACCCAAGTTCTCAGCCTATAGAAATGCAGAGATATAGAAAATCTTATGCCAAAGCTCTTCTGTGCACTGTGACCACTAAAAGGCAGCACACAGAGAAATACAAGAGGTTGAAGATCTAGAAACAATTTTTAGTGAAACAGAAATTTTCAGAAAAAAAAGCAAGCAAACAAACCAATAAAAGCCACTAAGAGCCTACACAAACTTCCAGGAGCAAGAGGTTTAAGAACAGCTTCAAGATTTGGCAGTGTTGATGATATTTTAGATGAAGTAGCTATTACAGAACAGGACAGTTTACAGCAATAGATATCACAGTGGTTTCCTTCTCTTTCTTCCAGTGACTACATTTCAGACAAAACTCCATTAATTTACTTTGCCATCATATTTTTTTTAAGTTCAAGTGGTCTGTGGAGAATGTGAAAGGGCATTGTATATCAATGTCCTATGACAAATACTCCCCTGTCCAACACTGCCAAATAGCAGCATTTATTCACCTGCTTCTGCTCAACCCAACTCGTATATGAGAAGCTGCAACACGTTCACTTGAAATGCTGAATGTTGAGCTGCTGTCCAAAAGGGCAAAAAGCTCATATCTGTGAGGAAGTGGGAGATGTTCAGGTGCAAGCCAGTATATATTAAAGAGCATGACTTTCGAGTGCAGAATCAAAGAAGTGGGAATAAAAAGTATATTTGAGGGAGGTCTTTGCTCGTATTCTAATTTGCCATGGAGGAAACACAGACTTTCTCGGAGCTCCTGCAGCAGCCCAAGGTGACAAAGAACAGGTGCCTGGGTGTTTCACTCCTCCCTGGCAGAGGAAGGTCAGCTTGTGTCCTGCTAAGCCTTATGTTACAGCAAGACAGTGGAAGGCATGCTTCTCAGCCCAGAGAAAGATTTATGAGGTTTGGTGTTATTGCTTGTGTTATTACTGCCTGTGCCTTCACAAAGGCTTTCACAGACAAGGAAAGGGCTGGAATGTTCACAGGCAGGGAAGCTTCCAAGGGGCACTTTCACCCGACCCTTGAGTGCCTGCAATCCATTCTTCTTAGCAGACCTATTCACACTTGGAGGTTACCAAGTTTTACAGCCAGCCCCCTGTAAGAAGAGGAGGGTGAGGAAGATTTTGCTTCTAAAGCAGCAAACTCGATGTTACTTTCACACCACTCAGCTGAGCACACATTGCAGTGCTGTCTTGGTCTCTGTTAACAATCATAAAGAGATATCAGACATTTCCTAAGAATCAGGTTACAAAAATGTAGCTGAGAGACATGCAAGGACATAAAAATTCCAATGAGATAAAAGCATCCCTGTTTACATAGCAATTCTGCTTCGTTAGACTCAATGTTGCTTCATTATATTCAATGCCATTTAGTTTTGATGTTCATTTCAAGGCTGCTTGTTTATACTGAGGCAGAGAGGGGGAAACACAGTAAAATCTCTGGGCTGAATGCAATGCTGAAATGGATTTTAATATGCAATAAAATGCATATATCATGCTCTAGTTAAGATAGCATCACTATTTGCTTACATATGTTACTGTAAAAACTATATCCTAAAAATTGAATTTGCCTTCACTAAATCCCATAAGCAGAGAAACTCTTGCTTGGAACAGCTCAGAAACTATTCAGAACAGAGATATCTTTTCCATCTATTTATGCATACTTTCTGCTAGATGACATCCACTCTTATTCAGGGTTTCAAAGAAAACTTTTTTTTCTCAGGGATGAATTTCACTTATTAGTATTGATGCATACATCCATCTGGAGTCTTCTGCCAATGGCAAAAATCCAAGGGACATGAGCTGGTACCTTTGAGGTAGAACAGACTACTTGCCACACCATAAAATTGCCTACTTTCTTAAAATGCTTTTTATCAAATTTCTTATATGCAGCAGCTCAAACCCACTAAGGGCTTAATTTTTCACTTTATTGTATGCTATTTTGCACATCTTGCTATAGGGTTTCCCTGAAAGTGCATAAACTCATTTTAATTGTTCCCAGTGCTGACTCCCATTTAATTAAATGGTAGTACTCTAGCAAGATTTATTATACAGAAACTGAGACTTTTTAAAAGCTGTAACGGAACATATAATAGATGTGTCACATTTTAAAAGCCTAATTAAATCTATTGTTTCTCTATGTCCTCAGCATGTCTCTCTCAAGTGTGAGATATAATTTTAAATGGCTGAGGTGTTTATTTCCATGATCATATGAGCCAGATCCCCATTTTCGGTGGTTGCTCCTGGCAAAGTGAATGGAGCAGTAAGAGTATGTGTGGTGTGGGGCACTGAATGTAACTCAGATAAGCGAAAGGAGTGAGAATCAGAGGACATGTCTTGCCCTTTGTGGGTTTTATCTGATGTCCCTGGATGGGAAAGGGTGCTGAGTCAGGCTGAGGGAGGCAGGTGGAAACCCAGTCCCATTCCCTCCCACTGTGCATGGCTTTCTGGCCTTCTACACCCCCAAACTGAGCCTGAGCCCTGCAGAGATGAAGAGGGGAGAGCTGGATGAGCAGGGAGCCTTCCCACCTCACCAAAGAGCCTTTGCAAGACAAACAAACTCATCACTGGTTTGATGCAAGGGCTGGGTTTTACCTGCCTGCATGCAGAGAGCAGAGGTGGCTCTTAAATCAGCAAGGAGGAGAGAGAAGGGTGCAAGGAGCCAGTGCCAGCAGGGGAGCAGAGCAGGCACTGCCTGCCAGGACAGGCTGTTCTGAACTGCCCCATCCTCGGGGATGTGCCTCATAAATAAAAAAAAACATTTTTCTGGAGCTGGCTGGGATGGTAGCTTTGCATGAGCTTCCCCCTCCCAGCTCAGGGGTTGCAGAGTTTGGTTTCTTCAACCACCTCACGTGCCAGCTCTCAAATGCTAAAAGGAAAAAAATTACAGTGATTATTAGGACAGAGCCAGGCAGGGTTTTTTCCGAAGCACCCAGCATTAAGCGGACTCTGCTCCCAAAATGGAAGCTGCCAGCACTTGCAGGGGTAATTAGGCTGCAGCCTGCCTTTCTAAGAGAAATCCTCCCTTGTCTGTAATCTCGGAACAGGAGGGATGTGCAGCATTTCAGACACAAGCTGAGCTCCAGCCGAGGGAGGATTTGAGCCC
The DNA here is from genome assembly GCA_013400955.1 of Drymodes brunneopygia. Classification (NCBI taxonomy): domain Eukaryota; kingdom Metazoa; phylum Chordata; class Aves; order Passeriformes; family Petroicidae; genus Drymodes; species Drymodes brunneopygia. The sequence goes on along the minus strand of VZTZ01008985.1, from coordinate 535,391 downwards.
GTGAGGCCGAACTCTGCTGCCCCAGCAGTGTCTGAGCAGCAGAGCAGAGCCCAGGGCTCTCCTCAGAGCTGCCCCTGCTGCGATCAGAACCACTGCACCCCATCCCTTCTGCACGGGTAATACAATCACAGCTCGTTTTAAAGGCAATCAAATACAGCCAGTCCCCAAAAATGAGAATAATAACAGGCACCAAGGGAGGCAAATTCCCTTAGAGATGATTGGAGATTATCTTAGAGAAGAAAATTCAGTACAAGCTCAACATAGGATGTAATAACCCCTGAGAAACACTCTTTTATGGAGAATCAGAAGCACGGTGGTTATTTAGTCTTTGGCATCTATAACCTCTTATAGTGAAGAATCCATTGTAATTATTTAGTCTTAAATAAGTAATCACTTTTTTCCTGCTTTAATATTCTGAAAATAATTATATTACTTGAGGTTCATTAACTGTTTCCAGCAGAATAACCAGCTTTATTTAATTAGCTGGATGAAGCTTTTTAGTTACTTATTTTCTTTCCATCACTGATTAAACATTAGTTTCAGAAGATTAGCAGCCATTTTCTTCCAGTCAGTGTGCTCTCTGGTTTATAATCTTTCCATGGGAGAAAAAAAAATTACAGTAAATCAAACTGAAATGCTGTGCTTACTTAGAAAAGACATCAGTGAGAAATAGGGTTTGCTGAACTCTTTCATCTACTATCCCATCCTTAGCAGTGGAAATGGTAAAATGATCAAAAGCAAAATGAATACCACTTGTAAGGGACCAGATTCTCTTGCTACACCTTTATTATTGAGCAAGAACTGTGCTCTGGTAATCCTCAAAGGGACACTGGCATGACATAAGCATAAACCTGATTTAATGCACCAAGCATGAATTCCACTCTCCTAGATTTGATACCAACACACATCACCTCACAGATTGAAATATGAACTGCTGCTCTCCCAATCCAATTCCAGCACATTATGGACATCAAACACTCAGGATTTATTCTTTTCCTTAAATCTGACTTTAGGCAATTCTTACTCCAGCCAGTTCTGCATGTTTTCTGTACAAGTGGTGAGTCAAACATGCCCTTAAATGCTTCAGCTGACCAAAAAGAACAAAACAAGTAAGTGTGCACATATGGGACCTTTTTGGCAAAGTACAGCTCCTTGTGTGCTACCCTGGAAGAAAAGGGGGATGGATGGGAGGGAAACAGTGAAGTAAGGAAGAAAGTGTCTTGGAAACAGATGCTGTCTGTGCCTTTACCAAAAGCAAACAGCCCTGCCATCCACCAGCCTGCCAAGTGCAGGGAGAGGAGGGCTGCAGGCTGTGGTCCTTGGGCAGGACCCTGGGCCACTGGGAATCCAGCACACACTTAGCAGGTGAGGAATATTCTTAACAATTTACATCTCCATGTAGAGTCCCTGCAGAAATCATTAACCACCTTCTCTTGCTGAACACCATCTAACCTCCACAGTGACAAAGATCTGGACCACCAAAAACAAGTGATCTTGGGATAGTAACAACTTTCTACTGCATTAAGAGAATCAACAGTGAAACAAGGATCAACAGAGGAACAAGATTTAATCACATCAGCTGTCTACTACTGTCTTATCTTTTTTTAAATTTAAGCAAACAGAACCTCCACATCTACAAAGCATACAAATACAAGCATTAAATTTTATATCCCTCCTTGCAGTAGGGAAAGAAATATTGTCTCAGCTTGCTTAGCCAGTTACTTTTCATGCCCCGAGCAAATTGTGTTAGACTGCAGCAGCAAAGCCAGAGCTTTCCCACTGTCCCTGCAGAACATTCCCTTGGAAGTGAGAGCAGCCAAGCAAATGCATGACTGCAGACTTAAAAAAGATGCACTGCTTTGATGTGCCATGGGTTTCAGGTAGTGGGTGTTAGCAGGGGGTCAGGATTGGTATATGAATCTTTAGTGTGGGCATAAATCCATTTCATCATCAATAACAGACATTTGAAATGAAAATGCAATTTGATTTTACTGAAAATCACTAAGTTCTATAGACTGTAATAAGGAATTATTAGTCACTGTTACCTTTCCTGTGCTCAAGGCCTTCTTTTGCCAGTGTCATACAAACACAGACCTAAACTCTGCATCAAAGATCTCTTTATATTTGCCACCTTAAAAGTAGCTTCACTGCAAACTGCAGCTACAGGAGGAATTCAGTCTAAATATTCCTGCATGGCATGTGCAATGGATGGCCACGTAGGGACTCCTGCAGCAGAGGGAATGGTGCACCAGAGGAAGATTTTGGGAAGATCCTTCTGTTTATTTGCACAAAGTCAATACCGAGACAGCCAGCAGTCAGAATTCAGACACCATTTAACACCTATTGTTAGTATAGTTGCTTACATGATCTCTTTGAGCATTTTCATACATTTTCACAGTGGGTGAAACCTTTCCAGAACTTAGCAAAACGTGCCCATCTATTGTCTGTGGAAGAAAGTTGAAAGTGAGATAGAGAAATTATTTGCTTTCTTTTCAGGCAAGTGATGGGGTCACAAAGCAAAAGATTTCAGCCTCTCATTTCCTCCCTGCATAAGCAGTTACTTACTTAGAGAAAGTCTCCTTACAAAAGAAGGATTTGATATGTGCTTGATGAAAGAATGAGGAAAAAGTGATAGCAGGTGGCACTTTGGTTCCAATATTCTCAGAGCAAGATCGAAATTGGAGGATCACAAATGCAGCAAAGCCAAGTTTCTCCTTTAAACATAGTACAACTTGGTAGGCTATTAAAATTCCCTGGAAGAGCCATGGTATTGGGGTAATTTAATTGTCTATTTGTAAAATTCTTCAGTGAAGAATAGTGAAAACAAATTCTTGGGGATTAAAGGACAAAAAGTTGGGTTTTTTTAAAAATATTATGTTATTCAATTTCCTTGTCCCTCAAAATCTGGCTTGCAGCAAAACTGGAGGATGAAGCCAAGAGCTCTGAATCAGATACAACACTGATTTCAGCACCATCTTCAATAACTGCAGTGAGTCACTGTAGGCCACCACAATAAATTTGCACCAAGAGCAAGTTCACTGCTGCAGTTTAGCCAGTCTGTAAGAGGAGCTCCTCATTAAGCAAAGGGACTCCTATTTAAGGAGAACAACTAAGGTATTGATCCAGCATTAACTGGCAAAGCTTTATTGACTGTAGCTCTACAGACTTCCAAAAATTTCAAACTTGTGGCTTTGACAGCCATTCCACAGATGCTCCTTCCCTCCAGCTCCAAGCCTCTCTGCTGGCTCTGTTCTGCTTTTCTATACTTTGTTGGCATCTCACAGCTCTGAAAACTATCACTTGCTCTGAATTTTCTAGTCCATGCTCATAGCCAGCAACTGTGGTGGTTGTTGCTCCTTTTCAATTTAGTGTTGTCATCTTGATTGACTAAATAGCAAATCTTTCAATAGCTGATGTGTTTTTCAACTCACTGTCTACAAAATAAGCATCTAATGCTCAAGGTCACAGATGAAGGTGGGAGAGCAGGAAAAAAAGGCAACCCCTAAAAGCCACAAAATAGAAAACAAAATTTTAAATCCAGACATTTATTCTTTCTCATGGTGGAGTGGTTTGCAGGAAAGCTATGTGTGATTTTTAACTGCTTGGGACTATCACAACAGATCTCAGTCTGTAGATGGGTGGCAGGTTTTGGCAGCACAAAAAGTCATCACAATAAGTTCCCCTTCACTGTCCACCCAAACATAACCCCCCCAGTGGGGACAGGTCATCTGGAAATTCATAAAACAGCTCGCCAGCAGGACCACCAGTTTTCATCTTCTCTTTTAAATAATCAATAAAAATTGTTTTCCAACAATTTGCACCCTGCAAGAGGATTTCATTGCATCTTGATAATTTAGTATTTTCTTTCCTTGCTGTCTGCAGTTAAGGACTTTTTTTTATCTGTTCCATCTGTGAAGTGCAATGAATTTCTGATAGACTTTATAGTGACTGTCCTTACAGTTTAAATCTTCCCAGAGAACTTGTTTACCTGTGCTTACTAACCAGGCTGTGGTGTACTAAATCATTTAAATGGACTTGCAATTTGGTTGTAAAACATCAAGGGATGCTGACCAAAAACACTATTACATTAGAAGCAGAAAACTCGTGTTATAAACATTGTTCTCATGCATTATACACAGTGTAAGGTTAGATATTTTATGCAGTTATGGAGTTATGGAGTTTTATGTCTAATAACATTTTCAGTGTCCAGAACTATCCTGAATAAGACAACGTCTTGAACCTCACAATGGGCCTGATTCTGCCCTGAATTAAGTTGTTTTCACAACGATTCCTTTCAATTTCTGCTCTAACAAGAAAATCTGAGCACCCCTTAGGAGCTACATACAATGTGTGTACATGTGGGTTATATTGTGGCAGCATTTGGATTATATTACAAGCCTGGTATCTCTCCATGGAACAAGGTTACCACACCTGGTACCCCTCCAGGGCTCCCTGGACGTAGAGAAGCTGGTGGGACTGGTGAATGATGTATGAAAGCCATATTATTTTATCACAGCAGGACCTAGAACACCCAGGCAGAGGCCAGGGCCTCAGCTACTTTAAAGCCATAACATAAAACCCCTGAAGTCAATGGCATGAAGGAAGAGGTGTTACCATCATGTGATGGAGAGGAAGAATTCAGCTGACAGGCTCAAAGGTGATCACACAGAAGCACCTGGCAGAGTCACACGACATGCCACCACAATCTGGGTCATCTGTCTTCCCACCAGGATGCACCTCCCTGCCCTTACTCAGCTCCAAGTCACTCTTCACTTACATAAAATACCACAGCAAACACAAACATCAGTTTCTGAAACATCCCATGAATGCACTCCCATCACCCAGGAGGACAGAGCTGTCACCTCTGAAGGGTGATACAGGGAGCAAGGAGTGTATCTGTACAATGTGAATGTGACCAGAGCTATGCTAAGTTACAGAGATGACAGAGCTGCACAACTTTACTGCTCAGCCCAGAAAACTCATGTTTATGCTTTTAACTACTGGCAACCTGGGATCCGGGAGAATTTTGTGGAATTAGGGATGATATCCCATAGGGAAGGCCCCCTGAGATATCAGAATGAGTGGCAGCACACTGTGATACTGTGCAGGAAGGGTTTCTCAGCTTAGTTAAATTTAGCTTTTTTCTTGTGGCTATCAAGACTTCACCAGCCATAACAGAGATAGGATTATAAGCCACAGGCATTGCAAAACTTCATCTTAAGAAGTCAAAGGAGAGAATTAGGTCAAAATGATCTGAACCAAAATCTAATGGTATGAAGGAAGGAGAGCAAAATAGAAAAGGGAAGCAAAAAAAATCATACCACACACATCTTCAGACATTGGGAAGGAGACAGTGATGGAGGGATGAGACCCAGCCACTGAAGTGTAAAGGAGACACGATGAGGAGATGCAGTGGGACATGGAACAGGCAGCTTTGCACTTTCCACCTGTTACTCTGCTGCCCATAACCACCATGTGTGCATCACCACATGCTTGTTGTTTCCCTTCTGCTGCAAATTTCCACAGCATCTTCTGAAGCAAAAATGGTCATATGACCATGAGTTCTACTTTGGCCACGTAGGTAAAGCTTACTACAGAATTCAGAGTGGAGTGGATGAGGAAAAGTTCACATGATCTTTTACACTGACTCCAGCACATTGGCCACAACAGTCAGCTGGCCCAACCTGGCATCTTTATCAGACCCAGAGGAGGACACTTGCCACCCTCCAACATTGTCTTTGTTCTTTATAAGCTCTGTGAACACTCCAGCCTGAGAAAGAATCTGAGAGAACTCAAACAGAATAGCAGCTCTTCTTGATGAGCGAAAGTTGATTTGATTTGTACTTCCTCCACCTAATTTATAGACAAAGCATAAAAGCATGCTAATGTGGGGTCAAAGGATGATTCTCTGGGTCAAATTCTGCTCACAACTGTATGAAAACAGATTTGTACATCCATTTAATTGGTATTTACATTAGTGTAACCAAGTGAAGAAATTGTCTAGTCGACTGATCTGACTCTGACTCTCACATTATGAAAATTCAAAGCACAGAAAAACTCCTATTTAAACAGCCAATTTTATGCAAAGGGACTGGCAAACTCTGCATCCTTACAAGTCAGCAGTACCACCTCTCAGCACACCCACCACTTCATTTTAAAGCATGTACTTCCATGCTTTGTTCAACAGATCCTTTATCTTAAAGGGGGATTTTTCTATACATCTCTGAAAGCCTCTATATTGTCCTCCTTGCAAGCCCATCCCTAAACTTTCCTACAAAGCTGGCAGAACTAAAAAAAAAAAAAAAAATCACAGCTGCAATGAAGCTTCTGGCAAACCAAGGTCCCTGCTGTCCATGCACACAAACCATCTCCTCCACCCATTAGTTGCTGTCCACATTTCCCTGGGCTCCCCAAGATCTGTTTGTACAGCACTTGGGTACGGCAGGTCCGTGGCCCATACTGAGTGTTCCCAGGCACAAGTGCAGCACAGACCACAAAGAAATCATTATCAAATCACAGGGAGGCTAAAAAAGAAGCAGCTTTTCACCCACTTTCAGCAGACAAGAGGGAACTCAAGCTTTCTTAACTTCTGCTTGCACAATTAACACTCCTTCATTTCACTTTATCATCATGGGGCATTTTCCTATTTGAAATTGTTTATTAACCTGAACCAATTTTTTTTACTATGTATTTACATTTAATCATCCAGCAAGCCTGATTATCTTGAGTACTAATAATAATCAACACATTACTAACATCACTTTAGTTTTAAGCCTGATGACTAAACATTGCAAATTAATTCCAAGTTAATCAGTTTCATTAGCTATGCAAATATGTCTTCAGCTTAAAGCATTAAATCAGATTTAATTTGCTAAGACAATATTCGTAGGGAGTTTATGCAATCCATTCTTGCTTTCCATTAATTAAGGCACATTACACTGTGGGGTCTCTATGCCAAAAAAAAAACAAAACTGAAAAGACAAAACTGTAAAACTTGTGCCTTCATTTGCAACTTTTGTATCATGACAAGATCTGAAAACAAAGGGGAAAAAAATCAAGTCTAGGAGATCCCAAAAAAAAAAAAAATCACTACTTCCTCATAGCAGAAAATAGAAAGGATTTAGATGCATTTAAACTTAGAAACATCATAAACGTTGTCTCAAGATCACTGTGTTGGGTTTTTCTTACTGCAAGCATAGTAACACATCACAGCACACAGGAGTGACCTCACTTGTGCTTTTACTCTGAAGTATTTCAGCGGAAAGCATGAAGCAAACTCACTGAGGCAAACTGAGGATCCTAAGGTGCAGAATTACAGACCCAGGAGAGTTTGTGAGCATCTAGCCCTGTAGACAAACAGAGTTGGTTGATCCTTTAACTTATTTGGGCAAGTTTCCTTTGCATCAGTGGATCTTTCTCCTGTGCAGAAACACAAATATCGGTGTCGTTGAGTAGGATTTAAGTTCCTGGCCTAGTGGACAGGGAATTATTAGAGATATCTAAACACCACATTCTTAATACAAAAAACAATATGGGAAATTGAGGATGTGAGAGCCAGATGAATCAACGGGCTACTCTGGAGACTTGAATGGGCTGCAGCAGATCCAGCTGCGGATGTGCTCCTTGTTGCATCAAATCTGGGCCTGCAAGAGCAGAGCTGAGCACCCAAAGTACCAGCTCACACAGAAAACACTATTTACCCCTGTAAAATAAGGAAGGGCCAGTGATTAAAATATGAATTGAACTCCCCATGTGCCACTGAAGAGTGACTTGGCTTCTAGATGCCTCAGCTCTTAACTTGCAGTAACACTGGCCTGTGAAGAGGGATGCTTTAAGGACTGGAAGTGCTAAATACAAAAATACTGTGTAAAAGTTTGCTATTGTTTTCCCATCTGTTTAGGTCTTGCTGATGTTGGATTTGTCCGAGCAGCATTGTGGAAATAGTAGATCCACATCGGGAAGTTCTGTTTTCAAAAACACCTTGATGTTTGAGCTGTGGAAATGGAATCCCTACTCAGTCTTGTGAGAGCTGATTTGAATGGCAGCAGGGTGACAGGGAATGGTGCAGGTCAGTAGCAGTTATTTGCGTTTTACATCACACCTTCACATTTCTGCCCTGTGCATTTCTAACTCTGAAATGTTAAACATATCTAAAGGCTGGCCCCAAGCCACACAGAGTACATACATTTGTGTACAGCTTTAGTGTTAATGAGCAAAGAAAGAGCAGGGGTAATTAACAGTTAAACTTAGAGCTAATTTTCATTTGGATGGACTATAACTGTTATGGGATTTCAAAAGATTTTTCAGTTTCAGATACATCTTGGCATGATACTAAGTGCTTTTGATTTCAATGACAATGAGCTGTGCCTCAACACTCTTCACTCAGACAGACCATGACTGGATGCACGAGCAGCTCCACACTCCACTCAGCCCACAGATCTGGCCATACTGCTCTCTGCAATGACTTGTCATGTGCACCAATGATGCTCTTCCATGAAAGGTCCTCAGGGAAATGGATCAGGTTGGAACTGCCTAATTTGAGAGGCCACAGAGGGATCTTCCCTTTGCAACTTTGGTATGTGGAACAAGTGAAATAATGCCACATTTGAACTCCCTGTGCTGAGGTGCAGCTCTCCCATGACATCCCAAGCCAGGGGCAGAGGGGACAGGAGAGCCTCAGACCTATCTTCCTCTCCCAAGCAGCTTGTGCTTTTCTTCTGGAACACAATTTCTGAATCAAGGCTGAGCCTTTCCAAACCAGTGAAAACTTCCTGCTGTTCTCTTCCATTCTGCAAGTCGTTTCTCACAAACCATCTGCCTCGACTTTGGCGTGTGGACAATCTGGTTAGATCTGGGTTGGCACCAAGCTGGTTGATTAAACCAGTGCTCTCTCAAAAATGCATCTGCTCAAGAGGCAGTTTCCTGCACCATCCATAATTCAGGTTTCTTTTGCACACCTAAATTGCATATCTAGAAGTAAAGTCACATCTAAAGATTGCTGTACAGCTCCACCGTGGGACAAATCCCACCCTGTCACAGCTGCATGAACGTGGGGTAGCTGAATGTAGACAAATGGACTGGGTTATAACAGCTGGGTCTGACTGCTTCATCTGGGGAGATGGAGGATGGGATATACACCTGTCTCCCATGGCAGCTTCAGCAAGAATTTACTTCTTTAGCAGACCTTGTCAGGACAGGAGCTGTTACTCCGTGGATCCACAGGTAGCTGTACCCTATCATTCATCCCCTAAACTCAGTGGGATTAATGCATTCAACTAACTTCAGTCCTATGAGTGTGCTCAACTTGCTTTTCGTGATATTGCTCACATCCATGCAATCTCAGTAACTGAAAGGTTTCCCAGACATCAGAGACAAATAAAAAAAAAAAAAGCAAATAGCTCCTTGTTGTTACAGTACTTCACTCTTCGCAAATACTCACAAATTTAAAAAGCATAGAACTAAAAATCACTCCTCTCCTTTAGTTTTTATTCATCACAAATTTAAATGTTTGCTTTTATTTTCATTCTGAGCCCCTTACACCCTTCAGCAGAACACAAATCCGTACAAAGGCTTCATGGATACATAAGGAGTGTTGATGCTCCCTCCATCTTTTAGAATTTGGTAATCAATTATATAGCTATTTAATAAAGATCAAAGCAACAACACTTTTTAATTTTTTAAAGAGAATATTGGCTTTTCTTTTTTAAGTTTCTCAGTTGCTCATCTAAACAAGACACACGCCAAAAAGTAATGAGGAAAGGTGTGAAAAGGGACTATCTTGACCGACCCCTACATTTTTCACAACCAAGAGATGTGCTGAACAAACTTCATCTGTGGAGCTGCAGCAATAACACATGAACTCACAAGAAGTGCACCCTGTTCCTATTTATGTGACCCCAAAGCAGCTGAAGTGGAGGCTTAAAGCAACTGACATCCCACACTGAGACAACCTGGCCCCATTTTCAGCAGCTACACCAAGGAGTGCCCTCATGACAGCAAAGAAAGATTAGGATCCTGTGGCCAGCCTGCCCTTGGGAAAAGCACACAGCACACTAAGGAGAGAAAAAGGAAAGTAGGGGCAGATCCATGAAACATCTTTCTGATATTTATCCCACCCATATTGTTCTGCTTCATTTTATCTGGAAAACACTCTCCTATGGCAGCCATGCACACAATCCCACACTAACTCTGAGCCAAAAGGAACGAGGTGGAGACAGGAGAGTTGAGCCAAAGGGTGCTTGCTGTGTGATCTGGGCATGCAGCAGCTGCTGGCTGCCTAAGCCAGAGCTCTTTCCAGCTCCCCTTCACACACAGGCTTCATCTGTGCTCGGGGGAGCCAGCAGGAGACACGGCAGGGCAGCAGCAGCCCTGCAGCTGGCACTGCCTTTGGCTTCTTGGGCTGGCATGGGGAGCTGGGAGAGTGTGAACAGAGCAAGCTAGCTCTGAAAGGAGCAGGAAATGATGCTGTGTGGGAGCTGGAAATAGGGAGGAAAAATCAAGCCCCCTACATGCCAGAGGCTCAGGGTGGCAGTGCCCCAGGGGCCTCAGGGACCTGCTCCTCTGGGCACCTTGGGCTGGCAGGGCCAGGGCAGAAGCACTGGGAATGGAGAGAGATGAAGAGTGCCAAGGCAAGCTGTACTGGCTCAAATGCCTTTGGGGGGAACAGGAAGCTCTTACAACCCAGAGGAGGCCAAGGGACAGGATCTGAAGTACATCAGGGAATGCACAGATGAGAGGTTGTATGTGGGAGAACATAGCTCAAGAAGGGCAGTGGGATATCCCAAGTTAACATATAAAAGGAGACAATAACTCCAAATCCAATCAAACAAATATTCAGAAAAACTGCACTAAGATGTCATCTGTGGCCCTGCCCACTACATTGGGCTTTGGTGATGTGAGCCACCACCTGAGGACTTGCTTTCAGTTTCCTTTGGTTGGTATTCAAAGAAGATTGGCCCTGGTGAGCCTGACAAAACAATTAATTTCATCCACAGTAGGCTAAGCTCTGGGAGAACAAGAGTGTGTCCTGATGAGAAAACAAGTCAAAAAGTGTTCCCGAGATAGCTGGTAGAGCTATCAGAGCTACACATCTCAGAAGGACATTAGCAATAATAATACCTAACAGAGAAAGACAATAAAGCCACAGCAGCAAAGACCTCTCAGTTAATCTGAATCAGAAATTGTAGAGAAAAAAAAAAAGGAGCAAGAAAAAGTTATAGTAAACAATGAAACATACAAAAAACTACCTCTTACCTTCCTTTACTCCAGGCAGCAGCTCAACCTGTGCTCAAGCCCCAGTCAAGAGCTACACCACTCATCTGGAAGGTGGGAGGCACAAATCCAAGCCCCCTTTGATCAGGAAAGGCACCAAAGCCAGGCTCCCTTCCTTTAGCCGGTAGCAGCGTTTCTTCTCTTTGTGGAAGCTCTTTAAGAGCCAAGGATGAGTTTGCAAGGATTTCCCCTCCCAAATGACAGGTGTAGTGCCTTGCAGCTCTGGATGCTGAATGGATGCAGCTGTTTGCCTCCAGGAACCTGGCTCTAGTGTCAGCTGGGCTTTTCATACTCATGCCTCTGCCCAGAGCTCCCTGCCTTACTCTGCATGGCTCTTTATTCAGTTTGCATGACTTGGGACGGCTTTTTTGGAGGTGTAAGGCTCATTCCTTCAATCAGCCTTACAAGAAGCTTACAGACCAGACTTTGGAGATGGGTGCTGCTGCTGCAGTGGTAACAGCAGATAGGTAACAGGTAGGCAGAGAATTTTGGTATCAGCCCCAGCTCTTCAACCTCAGGCACCACTATTGACTTCTGCAAAAACATATCACAGCTAAGCCTAGAAAGAAATGAAATGAAAGAATTGGGGTCACTCATCTCCTGGGGCTGCTCCCAAGCATTACACTAACTCCTTATCCACACCAGTGAAGTGTTACTGAAAAGAAAAAAAGAAAGAAATAGAAAGAAAAAAAGACACATATGAGGTTAATCACAAGTAAAGCAATAGTGCCTGTCATTTAGATCTTGATTCCAATCTCACTTCATGCTGGTGTAAATCAAAATGTCTTTCATTTTTCTTGAATTTCTGCCAGTAATCATTAAAAGATTTTACAAAATAGTCTTTCTTTAGGGCTACTGGGCACTGCATATTCAGGGAGATAACCAGGTTGTCAAGATGGTTGAAAGCATTAATCTTTCTGGATTTTGGCCTGACAGTGCAACACACATCTCCTCCAAAAACATATTATCTGCTCTAGCTCATTACCTAAACAGCTGACAGACTCCATTAATTTGGCATTGAGTTGGGGAAAAAAGAGCTGGATGCTTTGTAAGTTATATAAGGGCAAGCAGAAAACATTCCTACCTGCTTTATCATTATTAATGCATTTTCTGACTGATGGCAAATTACACACAGTCCTGCACCCCTGGAGAGGACCACCCTTGGAAATATTGACCTTGAAATAATGTAACCCTCTTGGATGTCAATGGAAGAGGTAAGAAAGTGAACAAGCTGAAGATGAATAACACAACTACTTTTTGAAATGAACACCAAGACTTGGAATTATTCTCCCTTCTAAGTCTACAGATATTTGTCTAACTCAAGAACTTCTACTTTAATGAACTCCCAGGAAAAACAGGAGTGTTAACTGCTTTCCAAACCAATTCATAATATTTACCAAAAAAAAAAATTTTAATCAAGATAGTATGGGCATTTCTGACTTTTTAATCAACAGTTTGTGAGCTATTATTTTTATCTAATGAACTTGTATTGACTATTAAACCAATATTTAATTATTGAAATTACTAAAGTCTTTTTAGACTGTTCCCTACCATCTCTGCACTGTCAAAACCACACAAGCTGGCCTGCCTTATGTAACAATTGAAACTCAATGTAATTGCAGCCCTTTTGAACCCAAAAGTCCATGAAATACTTGAACCAAAATTTCAGGATCTAGGCAGCATGCCATTTTTTTTTTATCACTCAGTATCCAAATATCAGGGGAATGGCAAAGTGTAACTCAGTGGAATTTTTTCCAATCTGGCTACATCTACTAAAAGAATAAAAAATACCCATTCTGACTAGGACCATTAAAAAGAGATCAAATGTGCCATAGGTATTTTTGTCCAAAGTGGCATCCCACAGCACGGAGCAGACGTGTAAGATTAACAAGGTTGGGTGCAAAATTGCTTCTTACCTCATGAACTTTGGAAGTCACATTTCAGTCTCATTTGCAGCAATGTTAATCCAGAGTTCAATCAAATTCAAATTTATGCCATTACAAACATGAGCAGAATCTGGCTCTTAAATTAAAGCAGCTAAGCACAACAGATTTTGTTTCCCTTGGAGTGTTTTTAAGCTCCTGATACAGAGACAGCTTTTATGTCTTTAATAATGCCTTCTTCCTGAATTCAACAAGGTAAGCATCAAACACAACCCAGAAGAGCAGGGCTCCCTTCATTTCTCACAATGGCTTTAATTTATTTTAAAATAGTCTTTAAATCAGTGCTAATAATACCTGCTAAAAACAACAGAGGAATCAGGCTCAGACCTCATTGTGAAAGACTCAGACCTTGTTGCAAATGGCTGCACCACCCTCTTTTGACATTTTGAGATAACAGACAAAAAATAAATAAAAAGGTGAAAGGAAGTCTTAGGAAGAGGGACTGTAAGGCTGCACTATACTTAATTATTGGATTTATCATCCACCTGACACACGGATTACTGGATCAAAGACCAGGGGGTTTGTCATCTAGTGAATAAAGCTTACAACTCATCCTGCCTCAAAGCTTACCCAGCCTTTGGGCTTTGCTGTGTAACTGTACCTGTATGAATTCACAGCCTGCCTTTTCCGTTCAGTGCCCCTTCCAGGCACTCACTCACACGTTGGTGCAGACAAGGAGCCCCTCTGGCCTCACTTAACACCTGCAAGAGCAGCTCACACACAGTTATAGATATGCCAGACTTAACTGATGGGTCAGTCAGAGAACTAACACTAGGGCTCAAGAGGGAAAAATCCTACTCCCCTGACTCTCCTGATTTACCCTCCACTGCAGAGCTGATCCCACTGCTGAGAGCCCAGGGTTGACTCCACAATGCACTCACAGCCTTCACACAGGGATGCAGAACAGCCACAAAAGGGTCACAGTCCTCTAATTCATAAAGACATGAGTGCCAACCCTCTCATCATATCCATGAAGAACCAACAGCTCTGGCATTACACTGAAAGCACACACAGTGAAGTCCGGAGGCACAGTAACAATTGTACAGAGACCTGACCAGAGCCAGATTATTTTCCAACTACTTACAGAAGAGCCACAGGCTTTTTTCTCTCTCAGCATTCTTCCTCCAGCCTTTACTGGAGGTAAATCACTGGTTTATATATCGTGGCCAAAGCCCTTCCCCAAAAATGTTATATTTTTCTGGTCAGGAATTGCCACAAATCACAGCACAATGCTGCCAGACAAACTGGGAAGAAAGAGTCGATCATTAAGTAATTGGCTAAATAACAGAGACCCACTTTCTGTAAACAAACTCTCCTATTAATCAGTGCTCAGGAGGATGGATGTGGTCCAAAGTTACTTACTACTTGCTGCTCTGTGACTGTAGTGACATATTTTTAACAGCATCTTTACGAATGCATTTCTTTTTGAAGTTCTGGGTCTGGTTAAAGCAAGAGAGGGAAATGTTAAAAATGTAATAAAAAATTCAAGTAGTGGAAAGGAGCTGAAGATTGGTGTTAAATTTGAAGCAGTACTTGACTAAGCTAGCTTAATCGTTGTCAGCTCTAATTCAACTGTAATTAACACAGCTCAGCACATTGAGTGGTATATTAGCAGGGCTATATCAACTACTCTGGCCAAGTTAATCTATAGGACAGAAAATAATGGGCCACTTTAGGTTTATTTCACTAAACAGAACACATAAAAGCACTTCATCTTTCCAGTACCACGGTGAAAATAAAAAATCTCACAGAGAAAGCAGTGAGCACAAACTCCTGTGATGCCATACTGCCTGTTACCTCTGTGCTGCTGCTCTTGGTGTGACACCGGCCCTCAGGGTGAAGTCTGCACTCGGGAACGATGGGATCTGAATCACCATTGCATCTTTAGAGGCCTGTCTGCATGTAGGAAACTAAAGCCAACAAAAAGCATAATTCCTCATGACAGATATACGCAGCATTAGACGTTTCTAACAGTCAGGGTGGAAGAAATACTGGAGCATCTGTGGGCTGCTCTGCTTTTCAGGCAGAAAGCACAGTCCGTGGCAGCCTACATGCTCACTGTTATCTTCTGGAAACTAGAAAAGCATATGTTACAGCAGATGCTGCACTATGATTTCCCCCCTTGGACTCTGTTAAGGGCATTCAGCTAATTGTAGCACTGTAATTAGCTGTGTTCTGTATCTCAGAAGCAATTTTTTTCTGCACAGGAGTATTCCACTGGCACTGCTTCTCTGAGGAACTGTAAAAAGGCATGTTAAGGTTAACAAATGGGGAAAGAGAAGGAAAGACAGTAAATTAGAATAACTGGCCTAAACTGGGTCTACAATGACTGCAAGTTCTGGATTGCTCCTGAGCAAAGTGGGCTGACAAGTTGCAGCCCTGAGTGAGAAACCTTGTACCAGCTCCTCCAAGCCAGATCTGCCAGTCCTTGCTCCATCAACCCCACGTTTCAGGTCAGTGGCAGATCCAAAGGAGTAAGGACTGGGGGGTTTTCCTGTTTGCATTTTTTGCCTGTGCAGAACGAACCTACAAGCTCCAGCTGCAGCTCTGGCAGCTGTTATCCCTCCTGCAATTCCTCTGTGCAGAAGGGCTCACATACACTTCTGCACAGTGGCCTTGAGGCAAGGATTCAGGAGAGCACTCCAACATGTGTAAAGCAATCCCTGCCTCTGCCAGCACTTCAGCAGAAGAACAACATCAGGCATATCTTTAATTCCCTGTGACTTCAGTCAACCTTCAACCCATCAAACTTAGGCTCCCACTTCAGTACTGCCAGAATAAAAGTGGTTCCTTGAACTGTAAAATACATATATTGCCATTCATTGATTATATAGCCATGTAAGAGTGTAGGTGTGAAACTCTTTGTAGCAGTTTTGTTGTAGTTACAGAGCTGTACAAAACTCCTCTGTCTATAAATTGCTGTTACTCCTGAATCTGTCAATTTAGGTTAAACACCATATGAGTATCTGCCTATCCTACAGATAATTACTGCTTCATCTTGGATAGGTATTCACTCAGGAACAGATGTGCAAACAGCATGATTAATGATCATGTCTTTCCATCAGAAATAAAGTTTTTTGCTTACAGTTCTAATTTACGTACGTTAAAAAAAAACTTGGCATCAAAACATTTTGATATATATGGGTAACATTTCTCAGTTTCAGGGTGCACGGTGTCGAGGGGTAGGTGCACTTTCAGGGGGCTAAAAGTGGGCTGAATGCAATTAAGTATAATTGTTACAGATTGTTAAATGGCTTTTGCATTTGATCACAAGATATATACTCTTACACACTTGAGCATAAGGACATTTATTATAAATACAAGATTTCTAATTATGCAGCTAATTGTGAGGCTCTGCCAAACTTGCTGAATGGGCAGGAGGAGGCTCAGAGATCTGATCTGTCTTGGTATCAGCACAAACCCAGCCCTCAGTGAGCCTTAAGTTACAAAACACATCCCAGCCACTGGTACTTTATCTGGAGGTTAAAATGCTGAAGGCAAAAGGGAAGCAGGTGAGGACAGAGAAATGCCCCTGCAGCCTGTGCTTTGTTGGCGTTGCTGCCAAAGATGGGAGTGGAGCTCATACCCAAACCAGCTGTCATACGGCTGCAGCACACAAAACCACCTTTGCCCAAAATTATCACATCTCAGCAAGGCCAGTCTGTCCCTACAATTCACCATCATAACCTGACAGCAAGCCCTGGAGGTCACAGAGGCCACTCACAGGCGTGACACAGGCAGAGTAGTGCCATCGCTCCTGGCAGGGACTCTGCTGAGAAAAGTAGTCACGTCCTCAAACAGCAAACACTGTTCTAACACCCTCGTTAAAAATATCCTCAGATGCTATCTGAGCATCAGTGGAATCCTGCAAACCATCAAATGTTGTGGATAACGGGGGCAACCCATGACACCTGCCAGGCAAAGAGTGACAGCAGGTGTCACTCAGCCATGCTGCTCCCCCATGCTCTTCCACGATGGCTTGTCAAACAAATTTTCTTTTTAATTTTGTTAGGTTTGGGGTTTTTTTTATGATGATGCCTGACTTTGCCTGACTTTGGGAGTATAGGCAGTTTTGTGGACAGGCAGAAGGGAGTTTGCTTCTACACATGAAGTGCTCATGCAGTCAATCAGGAACCAAGCTCCTCCTTGGGACCTAGTGACTTGGCAGAGGAAGTCTGGAGATGGGACTTTCTTGCTTGCCCTCTGACTGTCTCCTCCCCAAATCAATGTATATGGGCACATGTAAATAATGCAAGAATATAACCAGATGTTTCCTCACTGATTATTCCTGCCATAGGAAACCAAGCTGCTACTGCTCAAGGCTGGCAGCTGAGTGTCAGGAAAGTGTCAGCAGTGCCACACAGATAGATCTCCAGGAAATTGCAGGTCCTCACAAGGGCAAACGTTATCCTACGTTTGCCAGCTGGCACAGTTCAGTTGGTCCCTTGATTTCACAAACCCATCACTTTCTTCGATTCCAAAGGTGATGGGGAGGTGGGGGGAAGGAGGAGAGATCAATATAAAGGCACATGCTAGCTGGAATTAGGTAGACCATCCATCAGAATAGCCCTGCTGTAGCGTTGGATAAAAGGGTGTGCCAAGCACAGCGGAATAAGGTGATGGAGTGCACCTCCTAACCATTGCAAGGTCAGGATAAAAGCCAGCATCAGCATCAGGTAAAGTGGAGCAGGTGACACTAAATGAAGAAAGCTGAGTGGATGGTAGGGCTCTTGGAAGGGACAGCAACCCTCCTGTGCAAGATTTGGTTCCAGTTCCTGGTCCAGATGGATACAGGTTCATGCTGTTGAGGCCAGTCCAGGGGAGTTTTTAGCAGTTGCTAACTATTCCCCACCACTCAGTCCCTGCTGAGAGCACAGGGATGCCCCAGACCATATGTCTCATGCCTCATTCCTGTCTCACGTTTTATTCCTGAGATGTATAAGGCCTTATTATTTGATTCCATGATTTTAAAGTTGGAAGAACTGTTGTAAAGCAAACCCCATGCTGTTTCTGGGTCATTCCCTCCTTGACTCTGACTTTTCCTGGACACACTTGAGGAGAGGGGTAGGATGATGTACTCATACCCTTATACTTATTTTACAAAGCCTGCTCTGGGGAACAATTTTTGGTGGCTTGCTCCATTGCTCGCCATAAATAAGGTTCTGATTTCTAACTAGCTTCTTAAACTAACTTCTTTCTAGATTTCTGAAGCCACACTTGTAGCAATAAACAATAATAGCAACAATAGCAGTAATGATAGTTACGTGGAAAAGAGTCCTTTACAAAATGGGTGGACCTTTGTGAAGACAAGTAGTGCTGAGAACATGATTTCTGCTTTCACACAAAGGGTATAATTGATCATAAAGTAACAAGTCACGCACTCAGAAATGCCTCTCCAATCACCCAACATGGAAATTATAACCCTTCATCAGAGATACAGCGACTGTGCATGGAGCCGTAAGAGAGCGTCTGACACTGACATTTGTATCCCAACCACTACCATCCTCTAACGAGGCTGCTGGATCTGCACAATAAGCATTTTCCCCGTTAAGGGAAACGCGGCATATTTTCGCCCAGGCACGAACTTTCAAAGACGTTCACAGCCAGATAAATGGGTGCTTGCAGGGCCCACACCTCCTCACAGCTTTCCCACCAGGAACGGGGGGCACTGGGGAGCTTTCTGCTAGGAATGGGCAGCATCACTTGCGGTCCCTCCCAGGTAGGACCGTGGGGACCAGAACTTCTGAAACTTCATTGAAACCTTCTGCCAGCCACCTGTAGGCTTTGCATCCAACTTTTCCAGCTACAGCAGCCGAGTGAGGATGCTCGTCGGGCAGCCCCGGNGCACCCACGGAGCGCTGCGCTGCCCTCCGCACGGCGCGCTGCCCGCGCCCGCCCGCGCGTAAGTACCGCGGGCTGCTCGGACAGGGATGGGGGCACCGGGGCGCGGGTGGGCACTGCGGAGCCGCTCCACCCGCCGGGCGGGCTTGGAGCATCCCTCGCCCGCCGAGGTGCGGAACGTGCGGCTGAAGTTTTCAAACTTTCGAAGTTCGGACAAGCCCGGGCGCAGAGTTTCCCCCTTGGGAAGGAGACGCGCGTCCTTTCGGGATTTTTGTCAAGGGGTGAACAGTCTCGCCTTCCAGTAGCCTCAGTGACAGAGGAACGGGGTGCAGGTGTCAGGGCTTTCTGTGTTCTCCCGCTGTTCCGTGTTCCAAAACCAACGCCTTGTACTGGCATGGTTGCCTTCAAAGAAACCTGATTAAAATCTTGAGATGTGCTCTTAAACCTTCTGTCACTTCTAGGGTGGTTTTTTTTTTCTTTCACAAATCTGTTGGACTTCTTGTAACCTCTTCTCCCAAAGTTTGTGTGATTAATTTTCCCCCTATCCTGAAGCATCAAAATCCTCCTCACTGTGCTCAGTGCATCTTCTTGAGGTTCAGCTCATTAACAAGTTATTGACTAATTTCTTTTCCCCCTCTCTTAGTAAAAAAGCTGCTGTGAGTTTTGACAGCTGTTTGGATCTCTGCAGCGTGGTCCATCCCAACTTTCTGCCCAACGCTTTGCTGGGAATTAGGATTAAATTAAAATAACAAGGCATCACGGGCATTCCCTTTCCCCACTCCCACCCCATAGTCAGAGATCATGATCTAGGAGACCAGACCAAATAATTGATATCTGTAGGTATTCAAGTGTTGTGTTATGTTGTTTATGGGCTGATCTAAACAATCATGGCGTCAAAATATGGGATTGGAGGAGCAGCAGATAGGATGGTTGCCATTTTCAGGATCCCTTGGTTATCTCTGCATGAGTTGAGCTGGGGTTTTCTTGTTATGATCCTTTTGGTAACAAAGCCTGTGTTTTCCATTTTCATCTGACTTGTTTGTAAATTTAACTTGCTCTTGAAATTCCCTAGGGATGACACTAACCCTGATCTCCTCTTCCCTTTCTCTCTAGCTCAAGAATGGATAGGAGCAAGAAAACCTGATTTGTATTAATCTAGAGCCATGTGAACCATTCCTCCAAAGTCAGAGATCCTGGAAAAATCTGTGTCCTGTATTTGTTCCCTCCCTATTTCCCCGTGTTACCTTAGTGTCAGAGAAAGCAGAGTCCATGGAAGCAGGAGAGGCTCTCCACAGCTTTTGCAACCATCATGTTTCTTCCCCAGTATTCACAGCAAGTGCAGAACAGGCAGTGGATTAAGCATGTTTATTAGGACAATGCACATCACAGCCCAGAGAGGTTATCAAGAGCCCTAAACTTATGTGATTTTATTCTTTCTCTGTTTTGGTTTCGTCTTTTATTTCTCCTTTTTCCACCTGTCACCCCAAGAAGAAACCACATCTCAATCTCAGTGATCCCGTTAGGACAGATAATGGGTTCATGGCTGCTGCCAGTTCTGCCTCACTGAGAGCAGCAGAGCTGGGTAATGGACAAAAAGAAGAGAAAAAATTTTCCTTTCTACCTTTAATATAACATTTAGTCCTGATGATTGTACACAAAGTCCTGCTATTAGGCTGGCTGTAGAAAGCAACTTTACAGTCAGAAAAGAGTTCAACCAAGATTCAGCTCAATACTCCTACAGGGAAAATACACTTAGAGGTAAAAAAAAATCCCTGTCTTTCAGTCTGCATTCACAGACATATGCAACTCCTGATTCCAACCTGGTTTATACTGAACCTGAACCTATACTATTAAAATTTCCACTTCTTTGTATTTTTTTTAATAGAAAGCTTGCATTCATTGTACAATTACAAAGCTGTGCATATGAATGTAGTAACTCTACAGGTCTAGATGTATTCTCACTCTTTTGTTTAGTTCTTATTCAACCTCTTCTGCTTTTCTTTCATTTCTTCCTTTGGTTTTCATACCAGTTTCTTCTTATCCATTTAGCTGCTGTCTTCCCCTCTCTCTTAGTCCTTCCCCTCTCTCTTATTCATACAGTTTTTGGAGTTTTGTTAGTGCTGACTGCTGCTTTCCATACTTTCCCAATCTTCCTAGCTCTCTTCTTCCCCTGCACAGCTCTATGTATGAGACAAAGCCAGAGAATGTTAATTTTGTCCCCTCATAGCCACATTCGTGCCCGTGTGCACCAGGGAATCGCAGCATGGTGCTTGCAAGGGCATTAATAATTTGGGGGGGAAATGCTGGTTTAGATTGTTCCAGCACAGTTCCTGAGGTACCCACATCCTTCCATCAGTGCCACTGTAACACAGAAAGCAGACCCCGCAAAAGTCCTTCTTAATTGTATGGTCAGTCAAGGAAATAAGCTCCCATATGGAACTCCAGCTCTATCTGAGTAAAATCTGATGCTGGAGCAATCTGTGCTTCCAAATGTATTCTTGATACTTTGTTATATCTGTAGTAAATATCCCATAGGGAAATTTCAGCCATTTTTCTTTACCCGAGTTATCCGTGCCATGTCACATTATTGCTTAAAAACGTTTTCAAAATTATTAGATTTCTGACAGGTTGCAGAGTTATGGGGTTTATACAGTCCTGAATTGACCATATTTTTCTCAAGTTCCTGTTTTTAGTTCCTGGACATTAGACAAACACTATAGAACCTCCATTAGTCAGAAACCTTTGAATGCCCTTTGGCTACAGCAGCTACATGTCCTCTTAGTCTCAGCAGAAAAAAATTTAATACACCATTATACTTCGAAACAAAACATGATTTTCCTTCTTTTGAAGCCTCATATGTACTTTTGGGGTTTTAAGCAAAGTCTAGTTGGATAGGCACCCAACTCCCGTTGTACAGCAATGGGCATTGGATAACTTAAGACCTTTTTTTACCCCTTCAAAAACTTCATTTCATGGTGAGGTTCACTTTGCTGTACCTGAATGTGTCCCCCTGTGTGCAGAACTTCAACTGTTGCCTGAGTGACCTGTGATTAGGCACCAAATTACAAAATATCAAAGACAAAACCTTGTGGCAAAAGCCTGAAGAAGTAGACAGTTCTACTATGTCTCCACTGGGGACACATTTGACTCTTTGGGATTCTCAAAAGAATTCAGTTTCAGGGACAAAGTGTCTTCCATAGGAGATTATATCACCCATCATTATCTAGTTTGGGTGCTTGTGCGATATCCTACTTCATATTTCAGGTGGGTAATGCCCAAGAAGCAGGGCTTTAAAAATCGATGCCAACCCTTTACACTGCCCCCCAGAAGCTGATAAAAATCCTAGAAAAACAGTGGGTTTTCAGTCATAGTTTCAATCAATATTCCCAGTCCTCCCAAGTTTAAGGATGCCCCAGAATAAAATGCTTGCCAGCAAGAGTCTACCTTATGCAATCACCTTTTGGGTATTAAAAATTCAAGTAATCCTATAAAATAGACATATTAAAATATAACAACCAAGCCAGCTACAATAACTCTTTCATACCTATTGCTATTGGGCCTGTGCTTTTTATACTATTATTATTATTATTATTATTTATCAGTTCAGCTAAAGACTTTTTGCAAAAGGCCAATTCTGTAATACAGCAATTTCCTCCAGTGGTGTGGCTCCTCCTCAGCAGAACTGCAAGTGGCCCTGAGCTCTTGGAGCATCCAGAGCTCTCAAAAACTTTCCTTGGAGCTCAAGTCTGTGTGGTGGCAGTTCCCATCTTTCCCAATGCTCCTAGATAGCCTTAAATACATTTAGCTTGGCCATTTCAAACCTTACTGCCTAGAATTATGTACCTTGAAAACCAATCTTGATAACACAGAGAAATGCCAAGGGCTGCTGAATGCCAGGAAGGCTGGCTGGCTCTCCACTTCTTTCTGTCTTTTTCCAAGGATGAGAAGTCCTGTAGTTCTGTGGACCTGCAGCATTGTCAGTGCTGAATGACAGCAAAGAGTACAAACATTCAAGTTATGATGCATTAGATATGAAAGAAACTTTACAGGTTTTCTTAAAAGTGCAAAATACTGTCCTTTAACAATAGCCTTTCAAAACCATGCAGGTAACTTGTATTAAAGATGGGTGCATCCCTCCTTTCATGAGCTACAGAAGTCAGGCCAGCCGTGTGGGCAAGTCAGATGTATAAAAGCTTTGTAGCTTTGTAAAAACATTTTTTGTCAAAAGCTTCCTCAGCTGAATGGCCACATCTGAGTATCACAATCTGAGTGCTGTCAGAAAGAAATCTGAACAGGCTACCCCACCAGGAAGACTGAGCAGTTGAAACATCTACAGACAGAGAGGAACAACCTTACATTCACAATTCCTGGTCCTCAGGGGGGACTTCAACCACAGCAGGGTATAAGCAGCCCAAGAGGTTCCTGGAATCCTTTGATGATAACTTCTGTCTCCAAGTGATAGAGGAGCCAAGGAGGAGAGGTGCAGAGCCCCTCCTCATTCTCACCAGCAAGGAGGGGCTGGTGGGGAATGTGAAGCTCAAGGGCAGCCTTGGCTGCCAGGACTGTAAAAGATGGAGTTTGAGATCCTTTAGGCAGCAAGGAGGGTGCACAAGAAGCTCATCACCCCAGGCTTCAGCAGAGCAGACTTTGACCTCTTCAGGGACCTGCTTGGCAGAGTCCCATGGGATAAAGCCTTGGAGGGAAAAGGGGCCCAAGAAAGATGGCTGATATTCAGGAGATCAGCTCCAAGCTCAGGAGTGCTACATCCCAACAAAGAGAAAGTCAGGCAAATCACCAGGAGGCCTCCATGGATGAATAAGGAACTCCTGGACAAACTGAAACATAAAAAGAAGGAATAGAAGCAGGGACAGGTAGCCTGGGAGGAAGATAGAGAAATTGAGCAGATGGGGATCAGGTTAGGAAAGCTAAAGTCCTGATGGAATTAAGAAAAGAGGAAATATTAACCCCATTTTTACAGAGGGAAATAAGGAAGACCCAAAGAAATACATGCCACTCAGTCTCACCTCCATGCCTGGCATGGTCCTGGAGCAGATCCTCCTGGAAACCATGCAAAGGCACATGGAAACTAAGGAGATGCTTCATTAGGGGCAAATCTTATGCCTGACAAATTGGGTGACCTTCTAGGACGGTGTTACAGCAGAGGTGGATGAGAAAAAGCCATTAGACATCATCTACCTGGGCTTGTGTAAAGCATTTGGCACTGGCCTGCAGGACATCCTTGGAGAGAGATGGGTTTGATGGGTGGGCCATTGGTGGATAAGGAGTTGGCTGCGGGGCTGCACTCAGAGTTAGTCACTGGCTCAATGTCTGAGTGGAGAGCAGTGACAAGTGACATTCCTCAGGGGTCGTGCTGGGATCAGCACTGAGTGACAGCTTTGTCAGCAGCGTGGTGGGTGGGATGGAGCTCACCCTCAGCAGGTTTGGGGATGACACTGAGCTGTGTGGTGGGATCAGCATCCTGGAGGGCAGGGACCTTGAGAGGTGGGAGAGGCTGGAGGCCTTGAGGCTATGCAAACCTCATGGAGTTCAGCAAGGCCAAGTGCAAGGTCCTGCATGTGGGCCAGGGCAATGCCAAACACAAATACAGGCTGGGCAGAGAATGGTGTGAGAGCAGCTCTGAGAGGGACTTGGGGGTGCTGGGGGATGAGAGGTTGGACATGAGCCATCAGTGTGTGCTCACAGCCCAGAAAGCCAGTGGCATCCTGGGCTGCATCCCAAGCAGAATGGCCAGCAGGCTGAGGAAGGGGATTCTCCCCTTCTACTCCGCTCTGGTGAGACGCCACTTGGAGAGCTGCATCCAGCTTCCATGCTTCTGGTACTTCCAGCATAAGAAGGATGTGGACCTGCTGGAGCAAGTCCAGAGGAGGCCACAAAGATGCTCAGTGGGCTGGAGCACCTCTCCTAAAGAGACAGGCTGAGAGAGCTGGGATTGTTCAGTAAATATTCATGGAATGGGTTGGGTTGAAATGGACCTTAAAGATCATCATCTGTCACTCCAAGCCTTGTGCCATTACAACCAGCATGCTGCTCACCCACCAGCATGTCACAGGGAGGCAGTAGGCTCATGGCCTGATATAATTGGAAACCAAGATTTGGGTTCATTTTTTGCACCTTCAGTCACATTTCCATCTCCTTTGTAAATTACAGTATTTTTTGCAAGCAGTTTCACAAAAGGTATGCTTTGTTTTCTGAGCAGTCTGAGCTGATGGTGCTCAGTTATAGGATTATAGAGCAGAAATTTCTCAGCTTCTACTTTTTGCTTCTTCCTGAAGTTCTTTTTCTTTTGGCTCAGTGTTAAAACCTACTGCAGATTACATCTACCTGTCTCTGCCTCTCAGGGAAAAATACATTCTTCAAGCTGCATGCCTTTAGTTTAATTTCTGATTTAACCAAACCTCACACACAGCAAAACATGCCAGCATCAATCCAGAGACAGGTATGAGCCGATCACAATGGCATGACAAACATATATATCCTTATATCACCCTTGTTAGGTGGGGAAGCATTGTTATTCCCAGTTTACTGACAGGTAGGTGAGGTCCAGGGGGACTAAATGATTTGCCCCAGATCCTACAGACTTCTTGGAACATAGCTATGAAGTGACTTCCAGGCTCCTTGGTCCATCCAGATTTGTAACCTCTAGGCACAGTATGTGTGACAGCCTGCCTTTATAATGTGTAGGTAGGTCATATTTTTAAATATATAAAAATATATACATATATATAAAAAAACTTGATGAATATTTAACATAATTAGTGACAACCATAAACATATTTTTTCATATAAAGGATTATGATAACAATGAGAAAAAAGCAGTTTATGTGAATAGCACAGAAACATTTCAGTCAAAAAGCCTTGAGGGGGTGAGTTTAAGGATGGGAAACAAATGTCTCTGACTAGATATTTTTCATTCTAAGGCAAAATGGAGCAATTATCTGTTTTCACAGAGATAACATTTTGAAATATGTTAAACATTTTCCTATGGCCATTATCAGGGAGAGTGTGGTCATGGAGAGATAAATTGGCTGTTGAAAGTATTGTGGTTCAGATGTGGAGAATGGTAAAATGCAGCTCTGTCTCCCACATAATTGTTAACTTCTCAATCAGAGAAACTAAAAAATTAAAAATTAAAATCCACACTTGCTTTGAATCAAATAACTGCACTGATGCAATTCATTAAAGAAAAAAAAAAGAATTCCATTATATCAGCCTGATTTGAAGTTCTTCTACACTTTGTGCACAGCCACATTCATGATGCCACACTGCAACATTACAGGGATATTGCTGGTAGGAGAACATGGTGCTGCAAATACAAAGAAACTGTTTTATAGAGAAAACTTTATATGAAAGCCACTTCTTCTGAGGATGTAACTTTAAATAGCCTGTAGCTTCCTTTAACTGTGAATGTAGCAGCCTGCTTTCATCAGATTATAAATTTACTTAATAGGTTATGATCATTATTGATTTGATGGTGATTACACTCAAATTTATGCTGTTGAGGAACTGACCCAATATCTTTTGAATTCCATTTAACTGAGATCAATGACAAATGGATCAGGCCCCAGAGGTACAGAGAAATAAGGTGGCTTTATTGGTTTATTATGCTTTATTGGTTTTCTCCCTACCATAATGGTACAATTATAAACAAGGAAACCCCATGCCTTACAACTCTTTCTTCCCTCTCTTCTTTTTTTCAGATCATTTACTCATCTCCCTGTAAAAGTAATCCCATCACATGCATTTGAAGGACTTCGAGATGCCCTCATTATGTAAGTTATCAATATTTTCCATAGGCTTTTCCTTAATTTCTTACAAAAATCATCCTTTCATAATAATTTTAAAATGTGTGGCTAATACACTCCATTGATGAAAAAGACACAGGAGAAGGATAAACATAGCATTACTTTTCATACAAACTGTACACAAAAGATCCTTTGAAAATGTGTGATTTTTAACAGCCATTTAAAGATCAAATAATGAAATATTAATCATCTCAGAGAGAGCTGGATACAGCTTAGTAACTGATGAGAGGAGCATTTGANGGCTGGAGCACCTCTCCTAAAGAGACAGGCTGAGAGAGCTGGGATTGTTCAGTAAATATTCATAGAATGGGTTGGGTTGAAATGGACCTTAAAGATCATCACCTGTCACTCCAAGCCATGTGCCATTACAACCAGCATGCTGCTCACCCACCAGCATGTCACAGGGAGGCAGTAGGCTCATGGCCTGATGTAATTGAAAGCCAAGATTTGGGTTTATTTTTGGCACCTTGAGTCATATTTCCATTTCCTTTGTAAATTACAGTATTTTTTGCAAGCAGTTTAACAAAAGGTATGCTTTGTTTTCTGAGCAGCCTGAGCTGATGGTGCTCAGCTATAGGATTATAGAGCAGAAATTTCTGAGCTTCTACTTTTTGCTTCTTCCTGAAGTTCTTTTTCTTTTGGCTCAGAGTGTTAAAACCTACTGCAGATTACATCTACCTGTCTCTGGCTCTCAGGGAAAATTACATTCTTCAAGCCACATGCCTTTAGTTTCATTTCTGATTTAACCAAACCTCACACACAGCAAAACATGCCAGCATCAATCCAGAGACAGGTATGAGCCGATCACAATGGCATGACAAACATATATATCCTTATATCACCCTTGTTAGGTGGGGAAGCATTGTTATTCCCAGTTTACTGACAGGTAGGTGAGGTCCAGGGGGACTAAATGATTTGCCCCAGATCCTACAGACTTCTTGGAACATAGCTATGAAGTGACTTCCAGGCTCCTTGGTCCATCCAGATTTGTAACCTCTAGGCACAGTATGTGTGACAGCCTGCCTTTATAATGTGTAGGTAGGTCATATTTTTAAATATATAAAAATATATACATATATATAAAAAAACTTGATGAATATTTAACATAATTAGTGACAACCATAAACATATTTTTTCATATAAAGGATTATGATAACAATGAGAAAAAAGCAGTTTATGTGAATAGCACAGAAACATTTCAGTCAAAAAGCCTTGAGGGGGTGAGTTTAAGGATGGGAAACAAATGTCTCTGACTAGATATTTTTCATTCTAAGGCAAAATGGAGCAATTATCTGTTTTCACAGAGATAACATTTTGAAATATGTTAAACATTTTCCTATGGCCATTATCAGGGAGAGTGTGGTCATGGAGAGATAAATTGGCTGTTGAAAGTATTGTGGTTCAGATGTGGAGAATGGTAAAATGCAGCTCTGTCTCCCACATAATTGTTAACTTCTCAATCAGAGAAACTAAAAAATTAAAAATTAAAATCCACACTTGCTTTGAATCAAATAACTGCACTGATGCAATTCATTAAAGAAAAAAAAAAGAATTCCATTATATCAGCCTGATTTGAAGTTCTTCTACACTTTGTGCACAGCCACATTCATGATGCCACACTGCAACATTACAGGGATATTGCTGGTAGGAGAACATGGTGCTGCAAATACAAAGAAACTGTTTTATAGAGAAAACTTTATATGAAAGCCACTTCTTCTGAGGATGTAACTTTAAATAGCCTGTAGCTTCCTTTAACTGTGAATGTAGCAGCCTGCTTTCATCAGATTATAAATTTACTTAATAGGTTATGATCATTATTGATTTGATGGTGATTACACTCAAATTTATGCTGTTGAGGAACTGACCCAATATCTTTTGAATTCCATTTAACTGAGATCAATGACAAATGGATCAGGCCCCAGAGGTACAGAGAAATAAGGTGGCTTTATTGGTTTATTATGCTTTATTGGTTTTCTCCCTACCATAATGGTACAATTATAAACAAGGAAACCCCATGCCTTACAACTCTTTCTTCCCTCTCTTCTTTTTTTCAGATCATTTACTCATCTCCCTGTAAAAGTAATCCCATCACATGCATTTGAAGGACTTCGAGATGCCCTCATTATGTAAGTTATCAATATTTTCCATAGGCTTTTCCTTAATTTCTTACAAAAATCATCCTTTCATAATAATTTTAAAATGTGTGGCTAATACACTCCATTGATGAAAAAGACACAGGAGAAGGATAAACATAGCATTCCTTTTCATACAAACTGTACACAAAAGATCCTTTGAAAATGTGTGATTTTTAACAGCCATTTAAAGATCAAATAATGAAATATTAATCATCTCAGAGAGAGCTGGATACAGCTTAGTAACTGATGAGAGGAGCATTTGATTAGCAGAGGAGATAAATTTCTATCATCAAACATTACCTGTGCTGTGACAGCCATGGCACTCTGTGATTATACATTTATAGAAGACCCAAATGAGACATTTCTTCAGCATTTTGCAGTGAGAGATAAGCTTGGCAGGGGATCAGTAGGACTGAGCCCTTTCTTTGATCTTTCAGTCTGCAAGGGCTGTAATTTTGCACACCAGGTCTGTGCTGCTGCCCAACCCTGGCCATTTTATCTGTTTTCCATCAAGGACTCAGACCATAAGTTTCATCTCACCCCTCTTGCCCTCATTTCTGCTGTTATTCCAGCTGCAATGGCATGCTTGAGTCTCCATTATTTATTGTTTTTTATTTTGTCTGCATTGAGTGGCCTCTGAAGGACAAAGTTGATGACACAGCAGTGCAGTGAAGAGCAGGGGAGTGACATCCCCCAGAACCTAAGCAGCAGCAGCACAGAGGATGCTGCTTTCTTTTCAAGGTGCATTTTTTGTACTTCTCTGCTGCACATATCCAACTGCAATACAGTATTAAAGTAGAATCCAGTGGTGCTGTGTTCTTGCATTCACTTGCATCTGAATGTTTAATGAGAACTTAATCATTTTCACACTGGAGACCAACATAAATCTACAGCACTTCTCCTACCTGTATGACTTGGGGCTACACTTTCTCAAATTGTACACGTCATATTCTCCATAGAGAATGGTCTGTTCATGGACATTTTCCCTTCCATAATGAGAATTTAATTGATCTTTTTGTGTGCTTTTAATGAATTCTCTCCAAATTAACTGTGCAGGAATCAATGTATTTTTCTGAAGTTAGTTTGTAGAACACTTCATAATTTTATTGAGATTTAGTGCTACTTTGAAAAATGCATATTTTATAATTATAAATCTCTAAATCAGCTGTTTGGCAACAAATCACCCTTTGAAAATCAGATGATAAATTATTCTCATGCCATAAGTCATTCCAATATATGTAAAAGGAAATACTGTGGCTGACAGGGAAGATCCCATGGAGGAACCATGTTTCAGACCCCAAACATGAGTCTTCATGTTCTGTGAGCAGGCACTGATCCCTCCCAGCCTCTGAATCTCTGAGGATCAGGTGCCCAGCAGGCCACTTATTCTACATCCATCTTTCATTTATAAGTGCCTAGTGCAATACCAAAAGTAACATTCTCACTGAATTATGATGATGAAAAATATCCTCAATATTTCTGTAAGACACACATACACGTTAACTGTGTGATTTCTAGTGTGCATCTCCCTTTGCCACTACAAATGAAATACAGAATTCATTCTGGTCTAAGGGATTTTGTATCACCAATAGAGTTGTCTTCTCATAATTGTAATTGAATTAAGCTAACACTCAGGACTCTGAAAATACTGACTCTGACTGTCTAGACACATTGCAGTTGTTTAGAAAATGTTTTTATTGTGAGGGTATAATCAGAGGTTTAGTTTGTGTGGCCTTCCAGTCAATTCTGTTGAGAAATTCTGAAGAGCTTTCCCTTATATGTGCATCAATGTATACTATTTACTGTCAGGACTGTTTTGCATAGCCTCTTAAATCTTAATCTAACAAGCATTTAACAAGCATCCAATAAGTGGATTTTGTTTTTCTATGTCAGTTATACATGTGGAATAGAAGCATCTGTACATCACAAATCTGAGAGTGCCACCAGAAACAGTCATGTTGGTCTGTGCCACGATGAAAAGAGCCACTTCCTTTCAGTTTACATACATGTAATGAAAATGGCATTCAAATCAAAAAGTTGTTCATAAAGTGTACTGAATCCATATCTGTGTATTTCCACATCTGTGGATTAGATGACCATAATTCTGACTTGATAATATCATATGAAGCACAGTGAACCTTATCCATGTCCTCACCCCACAAATAAATTCACTAAGTAGAACCAACAGTGGGAGGGAGGGAGGAAAGGGCTCATGAGGCTTGGGTTCACTCTGTTTACATTAGTTCTGGCCCTCAGTCTCTACCTCACCTGCAATTTACTGAGGAAATGGAGGCTGGCTGTTACACAGGTACTTATTCCTAAGGGCTGGCTTTCCCTTGTGCCAAGACAGCCAAAGGCTGGTCCTCTCTCAGACCCCACTGGCACAGGCTCCCAGGATGGCTGAGGTGAGGCATGGACAAGACTGATAGGAGGGGCTGAACAAGTGAGCATAAAAGGAGGAAATACAAAGTGGAAAGCCAGTTGCTGGTGTCTTTTCTGGTAATGTGCTGCTTTGTGTCTGCTGTTTTCATTGTAGTGAAATCTCTCAGAGCGACTCCCTGGAGAGAATAGAAGCGAGTGCCTTTGACAGCCTTCCCACCTTGTCTGAAATGTGAGCATCAGTTAATAAAAAAGGCATCCATGTTGTGGTTTCGGATCATCAAGGAGTAAACAGTCTGCAGAGAAGTATTCCTGGACCAAACCCCTCTCTGCTACTCTGGCTGGCTTTGACTGAGATCTATGATAAGAAACATTTCTCTCCAAAGTGCCGTATAAAATAGTGAGCACTGTGCAAGGCCTGACCCTGGAGATCTGGCTCATGCAGAGACATTCCTGCACAGAGTCCCACTGCTTTCAGTGAGCTCAGTGGCAGGAGAGGAGCTCTGTGTCTGCTGCTGCTGGCATTGTCAGGCTTCCTAAGCAGGAAAATCATTTCAGATGACAACAGATGAGAAAAATGTTTCTTTTTGAAGATGCCGTTTTCAAAGCCCTACATTATTTAAATACAGCTGCTTAGTATGCATAGCTCTTCTGTGGAGCACTAAAATATTACTCAAACAGAGCATGCACTGATTTTAAACTTGACCTGCATAGCACAGGCATCTGAGAGAGAGAGAGTTAAAAGCAATGACTAGGAGTTCTGAAATATTTAGTGAAATTGGAAACTCTAAATCTGGTTCAATATCTCATTACTGCCTTTTTCGCACAGCATGACCAGTGAGTGGCTTAAAATTGTGCAACTGAGTGAGGACAAATTAATCTTTTTTTTTTTTTTTATATGTGAACATCACTGAAGCCAGTTACTCACATAAGCAAGGGATACAGATTTGACAGTCTCTGATTGAGTCCAACTCCCACTAGAACCAATGGTGTGTTTAGGGGAGGAATGAAATGTTTGATCCCATGCATTCACCTACAGTTTATGGCTAGCTTGTGATACACCTGTCTTCCAAAACCCAAAAGCCAAGCAAGACCTTTAAAGAGCTACAGGAAACTGGCAAGAAAACCTCCTTGAATCTTGAGTGCTGTACAGGACTCACATTGCAAGGGCTTGATGTCCCAAGCTGCACTCAAGTCCACATTCAATGCATGATCAGGGTAGTGAGTTCAATGGCATTCTTGAATTTCAACTTTTCTTGTCATTTCACATGCTACAACCTTTATATTTTTTAAGTCATGCATAGGCAGGGAGCTGGGCTGCAGTTATTGGCCTTTAGGGCAAACACAGAACTTTACCAGATAGTTTAGCTGCAGAAAGTGCTTGTTGATTAGGAGATTTGCCTGGATTTTGAGTGACCACTAGCAAACAGGACTTCTCACACACTTCTCTCCCACTTTCTGCTGATCCACTCCTACCAAACACTGGTGCTCCTAAGAGGTTAAACTACCTAAGGAACTGCCTTTCCTGGCTAGGAAGAGCATCAGTAATGTAATGGAAACAAGAGATGATTTGAAGGGATGTGATTGTGGAGCAAGGACCAAGTACACACACACACACTCAGGTCCAGGCTTGACTCCACATCCAAGCCCAAAATGCTAACTCCCACCAGTGACCACGATATCTTAAGCAGATCAGCTCAGAGAATCAAGAGAATTCAGGCAGTGTTATCTTTTGTTGGCTGCCTAAAAATTGCAGGCCGTTTTTCTTACCAGCATTGCCTCAAAATGCACCCAGCAGCATATTTACAGACTGTTCCCTGAGAAAGTAAATCACAAGCTAAACTCAGGGCCCTCCCAAATCTACAAGGATTATAATACTGAAATATTTTTCCCTTATTACAGATTAATCCTGAACACGAAAAATCTGTTGCACATTGAGGACGGAGCGTTCAGAAATCTTCCAAAGCTAAAATACTTGTAAGAAAGAGTTCTGTTTCTGTTTGCTTTATTTATTCTCATCTCCAAATCAAATTAAGGAGTGTAGGGAAAAAGGTTTTTCATGCACTGCAGGATCCTAGAAGTACATACATTGTTTACAATAGCTTTAACTTGTAGTTAGCCAATAGTGAGGTCTTTCTGTGTACAAGGGCAGGGCAGTGACAAAACAGAAGTCTGCAAAGTAGTTCTGGTAAGTGCTTATTTCTAGAATAAAGCTTTCAGACTAACAGGGCACTAAACAAAAGATGTAACTAAAATCTCTCCCTTGAGTTTAATGTAGTGAGAACATATGCTACTCCTCCAGGACAATGCTTGAGAATTCTAAAAAAACCTGATTTTTACAGGCCTTGCAAACAGCTTTGGAGCCTACTTAAAAATTATATTTGTCAGTCACCTTTTAAAGCACTGTTAAACTTAGACCTACCAAGTCATCTTCTTGTTGCACCCACTCTGGTAATATTTTCTTCTATAAATATGAATTATGCTTTTCTCTAGGAGCATTTGTAACACTGGAATAAGACAATTTCCAGACCTGACACAGATCTTCTCACTGGAAGCTCATTTTATTTTGTAAGTAGAGTCCCAACCTAACCCAGCTGCAAGTGTTTTCCATCTTGTTCCTGAATCACTGACAAAAACACCTTTTTTCTTTCCTTCCAAAGGGAGCTCTGTGATAACTTGCGTATGACAATTATACCACAAAATGCTTTCCAAGGGATGAACAATGAATCACTGACACTGTGAGTAAAATAATCCTAGCTCCAGTTCCTTCTGTGAGGATAACACTTCTGCTTGAGGAAAGTGGGTTGACTTCATGAAAATCTTGACATTAAACCCCATAAAATAGATATATGTATTGTGAGTTGAATTTTAAATGCCTAAGGAACATAGGCATGTTCTTCAAGATGAAGAGCAGAGTTTCATCCAAAAGATAACTTCACTTAGGAAAGAGAATAGGACAAGGAATCTAAATCTTTATCTTCCATGCAATGTTGTTTTTAAAAATACCATCAGCAGGATATAAAGTACAAAAGCTGCACTGGAGGCCAAAGTCTCTGTTCTTACCTCAAGGATGCAGTTTCTTGAAACATGAAAAGCATGAAACAGTGCTTTCAGGGACCAAGCAGTCTGAGGGAGCTGAGCTTCAGCTGCACAGGGTCCCTCTGAAGAGGAATTGGTACAAACTGTGGATGCTGCTTCTTACCCTGTTTTCTTTTGCCTCAGCTTAAGTTCCTATAAGATCCCCAGAAGTCTCCACACCCAAGCCTTTCCTTTTAGCCAACAGTGGATTCATTGCTTCAGCTCCCTCTGAGGTGGGTGAGTTTAATGCTGTGAGATGCCCCACCTGAGGGATGCAGAAAGCAGCAGAAAGCCAAGGTGAGAGGTCCTCTGCCAGCACAGCAAGAACTGTGTATGGATTTCACAGCTTACTGGTCTTCACAAAAACTTCCACAAAGTAGTGCTGGATGAGGAAAAATCATAAGCTGAGCCTCTTGGCACGATGTGGCCAAGGAAGGACCCTCTGAGCCAGAGAGAGCAGCAGCAGGCCACACGTTTGGTGTGGTAGCCACAAACCCCAGGGGAGCCCAGTGAAGGCACCTTTGGGGGCCAGGCTGCAGTACACATCCAACAGGAGCCCTGCCCAAAACTCCATGGGTATTTGCACCTTCAAAGGAACTGTGCTCATGAGCAAGAACTGCAGCTGATGGACTCTTCATCCGGCTGATGTGCCAGCATGGCAGTAATTTTAACCCAGATTTTATGTATTGACTAATACCTTCTGGGAACCAGAGAGGAACTGGGCATAAATGTGACTGAATGCTACTCCTACATGAAGCTAAAGAGGAGCAATTGCTTGGATTAGTGCATCATTTCATCTTATGAGCCTCTTCCCCCCCCAACAAGTTCTCAAAATAACTTCAACAAAATTATGATTCTGCTAATGGTGCAAGAAAATGAACATAAAAGAGATGGAGAAAGGTGCTTAAAGTCTTTACTGTAACCCTAAAGTGTATTAAATGGGATGGAGTCTAAGCCAGGAAACAGCCGACAGTCATTTTTCTCCCATCCTTTTGTGATAGGGAGCTCACCACAAAAAGAAAAGAATTATCTTATCAGCAGCTTCCTAATTGTAGAGCTACGTGTTAACTCCACCCCATGTGGTTAGCTGTAATTAGGTGAAGTAATTCCTCTTGTTACAGCATGGTCTGGTGAAACACAAGTAATCTATGGAGGTGTAAAGTCACCCTGCAGTCACACTTTGCACTGCAAACAGCTAATTTAGCCTTTCCAACAAGTTAATGTCTCTTATGGATTGGGAAATTGATCCTACATAATGTCGTGGTTTTTAAGGCTATCACTAATTTCAGCATTGTGCTGAGGTAGATACCTTCAATCAAATGCAGTCAGGTGCTCACCACACTTGAGCACTTGGGAGCAGGTTTCATGGGGCCAGTTTGTGCTATCCCAAAAGCAAGTGGAAATGCAACAGAAATGTTGCTTAATTCATTGTGCCAAGTTTTCTATTAGGGCTTAATATTAAAGAAAAAATAATATATTCAAATGATTATATTGAATTTCTATTGGATACATGAACTTAATATCACAAACAGATATTAACAGACCCATAGGTTACAGCTCCTAATGAAGGAAAAGAGCTGGATCTGAGGTATGGCAGAGCCCAGTCTTTAAGTGTCTGGCCTTGGGGTGGGGAGTTAGGAAAACCAGGGTGGCATCCCGTGTCCCTGAGCAGAGCAGGGACCAGCAAGGCTTCCAGAGCACAAATCAAGCCTGGCAGCAGCACTTTGGAGAAGCTGGTAGCTCACTAACAGCTGGATGATGCACAGCCTGCCCCTGCCTCTCTGCAAAGCTGTCTCTTGTGTGTCCATAGAGGATCTGCAATCCAGCAGCTCTCCCGGCTTTACAGTTGCTTTCCACCAGACACATCTCTCAGCCTTGCAGCCTTCCAGCTGCACCTGCTGACACCACAGAATCCAGGTCTTCTGCCTCCAGGCTGTTGTCTGTGTGCCAGGAGCTTATCTGGACTAATGTCTTGTTTCTGGATCCCAGCCCCAGGTGGGCACAAGCGAGCCCCTCAGCAGGGGGAGGATCTGTACCTCAGCAGAAGTTCTCTGCAGCAGCTAAACAGGAAGGAGCTTAGACAATTTAAACTGCATCTTTCTTAGTGTAAGAGCTATAGTTACCTTCATTCCTTATAAGCAAACCCTCTAATCATTAAAATGAATGTAGCACCAAGGTTTGAAACTTGTGGTACATAACGTAATCTCACCTTTTCCAAATCTTTTTCCCTTATGTTTATTTAATCTCCAGCAAGTTGTATAAAAATGGATTTGAAGACATCCACAGCCATGCCTTCAATGGGACAAAGCTGAATCAATTGTGAGTATGCTATCCCTCCTCAGTAAATTAAACAGTACATAACAATTTCAATATAGTCAGAGGCTCATCCTTCAGTTTAACTGGCTGTGTCTTGTATTTCCCAGTACCCATGACAAAACTGAATCTTTCAGTGTCACTGTGACTCAGTTGTTACTCCTGCTGCTCTTACTGCTTTTCCTGAAAAAACATCCCTTCAAATAGTATAGCTTTTGTGAAAAAAGTTCATAATTCTTAACAAAATTTCATAAATTAGTGTAAAACTTGAAACAGTAGCCCATACTAAGGAATCTACAGTTTATGTCTGGAAACATCAATAGTTTTTTAATCCCTCTCACTCACTGGGGGACTGATCCCTTGGTTCAGAAAAATGTATATTTGCTACTGTAGTGAAAGAGCCAGCCTGGTTGTTCCTGGTTCAAGTCAGAAGAATAAGGAATTTATCACATTTAAGTGTAGATGATAATGATCTGATGGCATCATTAAAGGAAGTAAAGCTCACATGGGAAATACAAGCACTCCCCAGCCAGGCAGTGCAACAACCACTGCTGTGGCGGGAAGAAGAATTGAAACAGGTGTGAAGAAGAAACCCAAAAAGTGATTTTTTAAAACACAGATGTAAGGAGAGTTCGTTTTTGGTTCCACAGAATCCTGAAGGACAACAAGAACCTCAGGCGGATCCACAACGATGCCCTGAGAGGGGCCACAGGGCCAGATGTCCTGTAAGTATCCACAGCTCCACCACCTGAGTGTCCTGTGGGAACTGCACTGTGCCACCAGAGCAAACACAGGCTTCCAGGCTGCAAGGAGATTTGATCTCTTACCCTCTGGGTACAAAGTGGAAAGAGATCAACAAGATGCCATGAAATTACAGGGTGAAAGGAGTTTGCATGCTGGCAAACACATACCAGCCAGTTCTAGTTTTGGCATTGATCTCCACCTCTTAGACATTTTGGTTTTTGCTTTATTTGTGTCAGATCCTCCTGATCCTGTTCCTGTATCTTATATTCTGACATTGCAAACTAACTTGTCCTTTGGTGGGATGGATATGTTTTGGCAATATATATTGGTTTAGAATTTGTTTATAAAAATGAACCAGCTGATTGCACGCTGTAAGCATGTGCTGAGTAAAACACATTATTATCATCCTCATGAGTTATTAATCAAGGACTTACTGGAGGGTTGCCCTGGCTCTAACTCCATGCAATAAAACACAGTGTGCTTCTGTAAATAGCACTCTGTGCTGCACATGCCTTTCTTGTGCCTTTTATTGGTGCTTTATGGTACATGGCATTATTGATAATCACCTTCAGATTTGTGGGCTTTTTTTTTTCCTTTGTTTAATATCCTGACTGAAAATCCTTAGTCACTGATAGACTTTTTTCACACAAACATCCCCTCTGAAGTTACTCTAAACCAAACTGCTTAAGTTTGTGTTGGCAAGAATGACAGATTCTTTTGGGGTTTTAGTTAATAGCCATTTAATTAAAGCACCTGGAAGAGACTTCAGAGCAGAGAGCCAGGAGGGTGTCCTACCTATCAGCTGGCTGGAGAGTCACTTTTGCCCACCTTCTTCTCTCCCTGCCTCTGGCTTAAAGAGGCATCCCTCACTCCATGCATGGATTTCAAACAGAAAGGTCAGGACACAGCCCCTGGAGTGGTGGGTTTCAGTTT
The DNA here is from genome assembly GCA_013400955.1 of Drymodes brunneopygia. Taxonomy (NCBI): domain Eukaryota; kingdom Metazoa; phylum Chordata; class Aves; order Passeriformes; family Petroicidae; genus Drymodes; species Drymodes brunneopygia. Next base: position 496,931 of record VZTZ01008985.1, on the reverse strand, counting down.
CCCCAGCACAAAGGGAGCTCCTTGCCTGGCTGGAGCTGCTGAGCTACAGGGATGCTCTTATCGTGCTGCTCTGTAGCTTCACAGACCACATCTCTGAGCTGGGCAGCAGGTGCTTCGTAGATCTGAACCTTTGTGTAAAAACCAGCTGCTGTTACCTACCATCATGCTTTGGTGATATTTCTACAGGGACAAAAAGAAAAGTGAACTCTCTCTTTGTTTCGCAGGGATATTTCTTCAACAGCGCTGGAGTCCCTGCCTAGTTACGGGCTTGAGGCCATTCAGGTCTTAAATGCAACGTCATCTTACTCATTAAAGAGGCTGCCACCACTGGATAAATTCAGCAGCCTTCTGGAGGCTGTCCTAACATATCCCAGCCATTGCTGTGCTTTTCGAAATCTAAGGACAGAAAAGTAAGTCCGAATAGCACATGATTGTACTGCAGTGCTTCCAAAGCTCCAAAATGGCAATTCTGCTGTATTCAGCTCACAAGGTTTGATTATCCTTATTCCAGTTACAGGGAAGCTGTGCTACATTGCAAGGCCTTGCAGGAAACAGCATATCTCTGCTAAGGCCAGGAAAATGATGTCCATTTATTTTAGAGCAGAAATGGAGCCCATCCTGTGCCCTGGATCTGCCAGCAGGAATACTGTTCTAAGTTTGCTTAAAGCTTATATTTTTCTTGGTATCTCAATTAAAAGCCTACTTGCACACAGAAGACAGACCTTTCTCAATAGCACGTTGGCCTAATTAAAAAAAAAAAAGAAACCCGTGTAGCCTTTAGCTCTTAATTAATATGGGTGATATGATGACATAGTAGAAAGGGCAAGCTTTCAATTACCCACCAAAATTAGGGCCTGCCCCAAGCCTGCAGAAAGAAGTTACTTGGTTTAGTTCCAACTATTTCAGGTAATAGTACTGCTCTCCCCACAACTGGAAAGTGTAGCACAGGGAGAGCTTTGCATCCACAAACTTCGGGCAGTTAATTCAAGACAACTTGAGCTGATTTTTCAGCATTTATATTTCAAAGAAACCAACCCTCAGTTGGCTTTAGGCAGCCAAAGCAATCCCAAATGAGTTTAGTTTGAGCCATGAAGGTGCCTCACTTCTCATCTGTCTCAGATGAAGGCCACAGCCCTTGGGTACTGAGCAGGCAGCTGTGAGAGGCCTGATCGGTGTCACTCCCATGCCTTCACTTCAGGACTGTCTTGGAAAGGCACAAGTAGATTCCAGTTCTTCAGGGTAAAATTAAGGCTGGTGCTATTCTTTCTCTGCCTACCTCATTTTACTGCGGGGTTCTTGATTCTGCAAGAAGAGAAAGGTTCTACTGAAAAGGGTTTCCATTGCTAATTAACTGATTCAGTCACAGATAAAGTCCCTGAGTGTATTAAATGCAGAAGCAACTCTGGCAGAGGAAAAAGGTATTCATTCTGATAACTACATTTCTCAAATTAATTTTCAGGTGCTTGACTTTGCAACATGACCATGGTCGATAAAAACAGGGGTAGCTTAGTAAGTCACTTTCTTATATTAAGTGACTATTTTCTTAGTAAATTGCAGTAAATTTGCATGGGGAAAAAACCCCATGCAAATCAGGAAATGACTGCTCCCCTACCAGGGGGATTAGCAATGAGGTGAGGCAAAGCCACTTCCATTCATACTGGTAGAGTACCTGGCTGCTACTTTCAAAGCCTCAAAATCAGAGATTTTGCCAAATATATCATCTTTCAACTTGTACTGTTCAAACTGCTTTACTTCAAGCATACAAAGTCTACCTCAGATTCCCAGACAGTTTTTTAGAAAGGGTCACCAGTATGGGCTTGGGGCTGAGCTGATGGAAAACAGCTCTGCAGAGAAGGACCTGGGGGTGCTGGTGGACAACAAGCTGTCCCTGAGCCAGCAGTGTGTCCTTGTGGCCGAGGAGGCCAAGGGTGTCCTGGGGTGCATTAGGGGGAACATTGCCAGCAGGTCAAGGGAGGTGATCCTGCCCCTCTACTCAGACCTGGTGAGGCACATCTGGAGTGCTGGGTCCAGTTCTGGGCTCCTCAGTAAAAGAGAGACATGGAGCTGCTGGAACTGGTCCAGTGGAGGGCTAGAAAGACAATTAAGGGACTGAAGCATCTCCCTGCTGAGGAAAGACGGAGGGATCTGAGCCCATTCAGCCTCCAGAAGAGACACTGAGAGGGGACCTCACCAATGTCTGTCAGGATCTGAAGGGAGGGCACCAGAGGTTGGACCAGGCTCTGCTCAGCAGTGCTGGGCAATAGAACAAGAGGCAACAACTGATACACAAGAAAGTCCATCTGAATATGAGGAAGGACTTCCTTCTGTGCAGGTAACCAAGCACTGAAACAGGTTGCACGGAGAGAGTGTGGAGTCTCCCTCACTGGAGATGTTCCAGAACTGGCTGGAATGTTCTCTAGGATGACACAGGGAGGTTGGACCAGATGCCCCACCATGGTCCCTTCCAACCTGACCTATTCTGTGGTTCTGTATCAGACAAGTTTTCCAGCAGCTGTTAACAGGCACCTCTCCAAAAGCCAGCCTAACTGCTTCCATTCATCCTGGTGGAGAATCTGGCCCACTTCAATACAGTGTGTCAAAACATACCATTTAATTCAAGTTCAAGTACTTTTATTATAAAAAAATACACCCTACACAATAACCAAGCTGAAAGACCATCCTTACACACCTTACACATCCTTACACTGCCTATTTTCACAGTATTTGAAGCCTTCTCCTCCCCACTTCCAGATATCTACAGAAACATTCGTGCTGCCATGATGCCAGCACTGGCTTACCTTACCTGTCTGTGAAGATCGCTTGCAGAGAAGATAAGGCTTTGGCCAAAATCCAGCCTGAAACTTAACTTTCTTCTCATCCTTCTTGCAGACAGAATTTGTTGCTTTCCATTTTTGACAACTTCTCCAAGGAGTGTGAAAGCACCATGAGGAAATCGACTAACGAAATGCTGTAAGTACCTCCTGCATAGAGATGATGAAAGCAGCAAATACAGACCTCCTCCCCTTTCTGCTGTTCATGTTTTTTCACTAAGCAGGTCTTTGCCTGCCAGTTCAGTCAACCCTACAAGTTGCACAGTGGTAGTTTTACTATCATTAAACCAAGATTTGGACGTTAGAAAAGGGAATAAAAAAACCCTCACGATTTCACGAGCTTTACTCATTCCGGTTTGTCTTCTGAATTCTGAAAGGATTTCAAAACAAAGATTAAATATTTACAGAAGTTAGTGGCCTACATGGAGACTTTCCATTCCCTGAAATAATTGTAGTTGTTGGTGTGATTCAAAGAAGAGCTGCTATTGTTAACATTTTTTTTTTTGCCTATAGAAAGGATAATTAGAACTGTGCATATCAGTAGTTTTCCATGGTAGAATGGAGTCCCTGAGCTAGAAGTGTGATGACCCCGTGCCAGTGGTTTATTCTGTCTAAACATGTCTTCTCATATCATCACAGTTTTGCTTGACAGTGTTCAGTGTGACAACGAGAAAGGCTAATATCAAAACTGTTGTGTTGGCTGTGCTGTACAACACAGGCTCTAACCCAGCTCTTAAGGGAGAAGTTTAAGGATTTGCTATTCTTCATCCCTCTACAGCTAAATGGGAGACCTTGGGGCTTCTTAGCAGCCCTGACGTGGCGTCAAAGCATTGTAAAGTCTAGAAGAAACAAGGTTGTGGTCACAAAATTCCAGTGGCTAAATACAGCTGAAACGTGATTGATTCATTGGGATAATTACTACCTTGGACATTATCTTGTTTGCTGGTTGGTCAGGCCTCCTACACTTGCCATTTGGTTTTATTTGTCTGCTTGTTTTGGATTAGCATCTGTTGCACTCCTGCTGTGCATTAAATAGTCTGCCCAGCCTATTGGCTCCTGAAGCTTTTCGCTTTGGCAAATCCCAATCCCAGCAATTCTCTCAGCAGACACTATAATACACAAGTGAAAGTAAAGTTATGGTTCATGGGCTTAATGGCTGCAGAACCACAGCAGAAATCATCTGAAAGTCCTGAGTTCTTACTAGTAACAAAACCCCACAAAAATCCAGCTTGCACTTAGCAGCACATTTGCACAGCCTCTCGGAAAATCACAATCATTCTTATTAGAAAATAGAGTCAAATGTATTCCCTGCTCTTCCACTTTGAGCCAGGTGAGTAAATGAAAGACATTGGGCAGTTTTTCATATACAGAGAAGAGTTAGGATAACAAATTTGGGAAGTTATTTGCCCCACAGGAATAGCTGAAAAGCAGCTCAGTTTCATTTGCCAGTTAAGACCCTGCTCCAGAAATATCATTTAATGGACATGCTTCAGTAGATGTGGAAGCTTAAGCATGTATTTAAATTATCCCAAAGCTACCAGTTTTCTCAAGAGTTGTCCTCAATAGAGACACTTTCCAGGTCTCACACTGCAGACTGAGTGTTTACCCACCAAACACAATCAGGATGACTGGGAAGGTGGGAAATAGGCATCTGTTATGGCAGAGAAGTGCCAGAAAAGGCACCTGCTTGCTTTTAAAATATTTCTTCTTTGGTGGGCTTATCACCACACTCTTGATGACTTAGAGCTTTTAGAAGTTTATCTTAAAAACCTACAACATTTTTTATTAAGCATTGGGTCCAGCCTAAATTTAATAAATTCCTAGCTATCAACATTATTTAGTTAACCATGCACTTCTACTCCTCACCCTATAATACTGTGTACAGCAAATTCTTCAGCACCTCCCAAACCATACGCAGTCTCAGGAATTCATTTGCTAAGTGCCTTTCCTAAGGGGAGCAAAGGTGCACAGTTAAAATCCATAGGTTATTTCAGAATGGCTTCTACAGCTGCCTGCAAAACCTCTGTGCATCAAACCTGTAATCCATCAGCACAAGTGTTACTGTGGCTTGGACTGCAGCCAGCCAGCAGCATGAGAACCATGGCTCCTTCACAAAGCAGTAGATGTTAAATACTTACAAACAAGCAAGTTGTGTAATAGAATATTTCTGTGGATGGGCCTGTGACCCTGCTGCTCTCCAAGGCTGCTTCCCAAACACAAAGCATCCTTGCAAGGCTTCATTATTTGTAAACACCCTTAGAAACACATGGAGGAAGTCACTGTTTTAAAACAACTGTTATCTGTTGTCTTTTGCAAAAGAATGCAAGTAGCACGTAACAAATAATTCACTTCTCTTCGGGGGGGTGTTTTTTCCATGGTTACAGAGATGACTCCAACAACACATGGCTGTGGTCAGCGGAGAGGAACACGCACCCCTTTGCGACAGACGATGAAAGTTCTCCCTACAGCTACTCCACCATTTTCGATGACAGCGAAATGGCCGGCTTTGACTTTGAGTATGACTTTTGCCAGCCTAAAGTCCTCACGTGCACTCCAGAACCAGATGCCTTCAACCCCTGTGAGGACATCCTGGGATACAGCTTCCTCAGGGTGCTGATCTGGTTCATAAACATCCTCGCCATCGCCGGCAATTTCACCGTGCTCCTCGTTCTCCTCACCAGCCACTACAAGCTCACCGTCCCTCGCTTCCTCATGTGCAACCTCTCCTTCGCCGACTTCTGCATGGGGCTGTACCTGCTGCTCATCGCCTCGGTGGACGCCCAGACCAGCGGTCAGTACTACAACCACGCCATCGACTGGCAGACGGGCAGCGGCTGCAGCACCGCAGGCTTCTTCACGGTGTTTGCCAGCGAGCTGTCGGTGTACACGCTGACGGTGATCACCGTGGAGCGCTGGCACACCATCACCTACGCCATGCAGCTGGACCGCAAGCTGCGGCTGCGCCACGCCGTGCCCATCATGCTCGGGGGCTGGCTGTTCTCCATCGGCATAGCCGTGCTGCCTCTCTTCGGGGTCAGCAGCTACATGAAGGTCAGCATCTGTTTGCCCATGGATATCGAGACGGGCCTGTCCCAAGCCTACATCCTGCTGATCTTGGTGCTGAATGTTGTCGCCTTCGTTGTCATTTGTGCTTGCTACATTAAGATTTACATCGCTGTGCAGAACCCAGAGCTGGTAGCTGCCAATAAAGACACCAAGGTCGCCAAGAGAATGGCAATCCTGATCTTCACGGATTTCACCTGCATGGCCCCCATCTCCTTTTTTGCCATATCCGCTGCCTTCAAAGTTCCTCTCATCACAGTGACCAACTCCAAGATCCTGCTGGTTTTATTTTACCCTGTCAACTCCTGCGCAAACCCCTTTCTCTATGCCATTTTCACCAAAGCATTCCGGAGGGATTTCTTTCTGCTGATGAGCAAGCTTGGTTGCTGCAAGACCCGAGCAGAGCTCTACAGGATGAACTATTTCTCTGCTTATAACTCCAACTGCAAGAATGGTGGCGCAGCCACAGCCCCCAGCAAAGCCTCCCAAGCTTTCCTGCTCTTGTCAGCCTTAGAGAAGCCCTGTCCTGCACTACGGGATACGACATCTCACAAGGAAAATTAACCTGGAGTGCCAAGAGATGCAGCACTTTGCAAGGCCAGTTGTGATTATCTTAGTGACTAGGGGTTGTTTTATAATATCTTGAACATTTCATAGTAAATAAAAATGCCAGTCTGTAATTCTTATGCAACGTAACGGTTCTGATGTTCAAAGTGGTGTTTTCCCTTCTCTTCCTTTGTAATGATGGGTGTGGAAGGTGGCTGTTAGGCAAAACTTTTCTATATGGAGAACCAGAAGAGTCCAGGAGTAGTCAAGTTGCTCTTGAAGCTAACAGCTACTGCAGTGATTGCAGCCTGGCTTCTTTATCTCCAGATCTGCTTCCCTGGAGTATTTAAAGCCTGTTTTCTACCTTTCATGGCTTCTTTTTTCATTCCTACCAGCCGTGCTGGCATTGTTGGTTTAAAGAAAGAAGCACTAAACTAGATGCCTCCATTTCATCAACAGAACCTTCCAATTACACAGCCACCTACACACAGTAAAAGAAGAGCGTTCAAGTGATAAGCTGTAAAGATGTCACCAAGGAGGAAAGTTGATCTATTGAACCTTTGTTACTGGCAATTTTGCAGTTTACATTGGATCTCAGTCTGAGCTGGGTGGGTAGTTCACTTAAACTGTTAACCCTTACACAGCCATGTGTGATCTGATAATCACAAGGGATGCAAACCCCACCCCCTGCTGCACACAGGACTCTAGGGTATCACACATGCACACACATAAATTGGGTAAACTGTAAAGGCTCCCTCTCAGCAGCAGGAGAGCTGCTTCCTGCACAGGCAAGGAAGTGCTGCCTTGTTTTCCCTCCTGGGACAGTCTCAAGAATCATTTTCACCTGTCTACTCTGACATCACCAGTGCCAGTAGCACTCAGGCCTCTTCAGCACACACAATCCAACTCTAGGTGATGAAGTAGAGTATTTACCTTTTTGTGACAATATTTTCCCATTAAAATCTCTCTTTTCTTTCACTGTATATTGCCTGATGCTAGGTGATCATGCTAAATGCCTGGTCCAGATTTGTGACTGTGTTGCCTATTTAAGTAAGTGCAGAGTCTGATAGATGAGAAAATGGTACTATTGTGATCACTTTAAACCTTTTATATTCTCCTTTTCAGCTGAGTCCTTTTCTTTCAAGTCTGTGACAGCAACTGAGTTCCAAAGCACTCCTCTTGTTGCCAAAACACTGCACTGCAAGCTAAGTTTGCTTCACGTTAACGAAAGCAATTCTTTGTACTAGTGACTGGTCTATCATTAGTTCATAATTGTGATAATTAGAAATAACATCTCTGACCCACTCTTACCTTCAGCTTAATGTCATGATTTCAATCAGTACAGAAGCTCTGGATGTAAGCACAGCTGTGCTCATGAGCAGTTCCCACAGGTGGGGAATAAAGCAGGACTGAGAACAGAGGAGCCTCATAAAACTCTGTGGTTTAGCAACCAACACAAATTCCACATGATGCACCTCTTTACACACACCAGCTCCTGAGCTTAGCCAATGATCAAATAGGACTATGACAGGATATCAACTATAATACAAACCGAATGTATTGGTGCAAAAAAATAGCTGCTGGGCCTAAAGCTTCTCTGTCACCTATCTCAAAACTGATTTTTGAGACTCATTTCTTCTGACATCCCATAGAAGAGTCCTGAACATGATTTAGGACATGACAGCACAATATCTTAAGTGAGCAATAACTGATTTACCTGTATTATGTTTCAACAGGACAAGAGCTTGGCAGCACACCCTCCCCACCACACAACATGGTCAGGAAACTGCAGGGAAGGGAGATGAGTTTTCATTTGTAACAACCGGTAGCACCTGCCCTACAGTGCTGCAGAGGTAACAGCCCAGCAGCAAGAGAGTCTCAGCAGGCATTTTTCATTTCGTGACTGCTGTAAGTGGAGGGAAATCCACCATTTACAAAATTGCTGGTTTAAGGAAAAAAAAAAAACACTGACAAAACAGAAAATGTAATTTATATACTTAAAATTTTTCTACACACAAAAGGAAGCAAATAAGTAAAAGCTAAACTTAAATAGGAGATTTAGAGGAATGCCAGAGCTTCTCACACAAGTTACACTTGTTACTCTATCTCATTATTTTTACTTTACTTTCTTCCTGGTGTAAAGTTTTAGACAGCCATTTACTGAAGTATCTTTGATGGCCAGAACTGGTATTACATACCTCATCCTGTCACATCTGAAGTGATATGTTTGCTAAACTGTAAGCAGCAGCAATCAAAAACATTAATTCATAAAGTATTTAGATCAAAAGCATTGATTACTGCTCAATTCACAGGCTAGAGCTTACTTTTTAATAAGAATCCTGGTTTAAGGTATAAAAATTCCTTCCTTCAGGTGTATTTAGTTGTAAATGTCTTGTTCAAAGCTGTAATTCTTTAGTAATGTTATCTTTAAAACTAGCTAAAAACAAAGTGCTCTTTGGCCACTTTATTTCATAGTGGCCAGGAAAAACGGGAGAATTTCAGAAGCACCATTCAGAGCCTTTGTGGTGCTAAGTGAATGGTGCATATCCAGTCCTGTCCCACAGATTCCTGTGCCACGCTACCTCTGCTTTCAGTCTTTTCTGATATTGGAAATGGTCCCACAGTTCATAATGTGCACATTTACAGAGCATGAGCACTTCAGAGCCTGTGAGAGAGTGCTGAAACCTAAAAGCATCCATCATGTGGTAAGAGCTGCATTTCTTGTGCATTTATGGGTCTGAAGCGTAGCATCAGTGCAGCTACAAGTCATCTGAATGGGGGAAAAGAAATCATACGCTGGAATATTTTAACTGCCTCTGAATACACAATTCTTCACATTCCAGCAGCAGCACCTGTAAGAGACAAGAGAAATGTCTCACTTGGCTGAAGTGCTCTAGTTCAGTGTCCTGTCTTTGATACTGGAGAGTAGCAGATGCATCAAAAAAAGCATGCAATAAACTCAGTAATTGTTAAAAAACTACTTCCTGCCTTATGCCATTAGCACAAGGGTTTGCACCATTATGAACAAAGGCTGGGGTTTTTCTTCACATTTCCTCCATATGTTCATTTTCTCCCACTTTCACCTTTTTCTTTCCCTTCTCCCAGCCTCTGCCTCCTTCTCAGGGATCAGAGATAACCAAAATGCCTCACAGTGTCTCATTCCAGCAGACATGGGAGCAGCAGCCAGGAGGGAGGAGTGTCTTAGTGGAGCAGTAGGATGATCCTGTTCTGAGGCAGCCTGGCTGCAGCTTTACCATGGACTTGCCCATCTTGCCCTACAAGAAACAGGAGCCAGCCAGGGAAAAGCTGCAGCTCTGAAGGACAGGGACCTAAAGCTTCTTATGGACCTCTATTTCTAGAAGAACTAACAAGAAGTTGATGCCGAGGGCTGGGAGGAATACAGTTCTCAGGGCAGGGTAAGCTACTGCCATGTGCATGGCTTGCACCCATTTCTCTAAGCAAAGTTTATATTGAGGGCAAAAAGAACTCTGTGCTAGAAATGTAGATGAGATGACACTTTTATTATTATGCACAATTTGTATCATTCACAGCTTACTGGTCTGTAGTCCTAGAACAAAGTGGAAATGTACAGTAGCAAACTGAAATGACTTTGTATTGACAGTGAAAATAAATCACATTTTAATGTTACATCACACTACTCATTGCATCTCAGTAGACATAGATAGTATAGAATAAACAATAATAATTCTCATCTACTGAGAGCTCCAGGAACTTTCACAGACACTTCCCTTACTTGCATCTAGAGTGCATCTCTTTAAACTGAAGTAAAAAAAACACAAAGCAACTAAAAAAAATTGAGAGAAACAACCACAGGTTTCAGACTTCCATAGATACTGCTTTTTAACTCAAGTCTTTTAAAAGAATCAGACAACAGTGTAATTTTGTATTTCAAGTCATACACCTCAGCTTTTAAGAACTGAAAGAAAACCAACAGAACTAGAATTTATTTAATTATAATCAATAAGTATTTCTTTACTAATTACTAAGTATTTCTTTACTTTCTTTACAAACAGACATAACATTTCAAACTTTAAAGCTATTCATTCCAATGATACTTCTTCGTTTAAAAAAATGAAATAATCAGAAAAGAACAGCAAAGACAGCTGAGTAGCTAACAGTACAGTGGTTTAGTTGCAAACTAAACAGACTAGCAACACAAATTAACAACACAGATTTTGCATATTTTTATCACAGCTTTGTTGTTTTGGGGTTTTTTTAGGTTTTGGTTTTTTTTTAATGGCACAACAATAGAAAGTCCAGTTGTTTCACAGACAGCTCATAAGGAGATAATGCCACAGTCATCAAGGACATAATGGAGTGAGGCTTCACCACTCTGCATCTCCAGTGGCTTTTGCAAAAACGTGGTCTTTACCCTCAATGGACATCACTCCATCTTTTAAGTAGAACTTCCATTTGTTCTTAGTTCTATGTATCTGATGAAAAACAATAATCAAAATCAATGCCACCACAAATACACAGTAGGCCATTCATTTTTAAAAAATTTTAGGTTTTGGACAACCTGGTTTACCCACCTGGTTTTTCTTTTAAAACTCTTACGGCCTAAAATATTCAATGGAAGCAGTATACTTCAATTATTTATAAAGACCTCCCTGCCCTCCCAAGAGAGAAACCTCCTGGATCTTAACAAATCCTGTCCCACTCTCCTATCCCACAAATTCTCCCCAAAAAAGTGTTATCTATACAGCTCAACACCAGCAGGACAAGACAACAGTAACAGGGCAGTCCCAGAACACAGCACACCTTGCAAACCAGTGTATCTTAACTAAAATGCAATGTTTTCCTTTTCACATGGCAAGGCAATGATGCATGCATAGAGGTGTAAAGAAAAGGCTAAAAGCATCTAAACTTGGCTTAAAAGAAAATACTGCCATTAAAAAAAAAGGTAAGAGAGAATTTGCATATTCTGTTTCTTTTTAAAGACCTGCAAGAAGATCCATACTGTTTTGTTTGATACTAAGAGAAGGAATTTTAAAGATCTCTGGAAAATTCCTTGAATTTTCAGCGTAAGTCTATTTTCAATTCCAGAAAGAAAAGAAACAGGACAGCAATTTTACCAACAACATTGTCTCAAAGGTAACAAGGTAATTTAAGAGATAACTGGTTTTATCTGCTTTCTACCGGGCCTACATGTTTTATTAAATCTGTATGGGAAAGGGCCAAGTTATTAACATCTTTCCCCAGCTTCTGCAACTCAATTTCTAATAACATCCAATATTAAATTTCCTGCAAGACATGCCCAAGGCTGGCCTTCCTAGCAGTTTCTTTTAGATTTTCAAGCAATTTTTCAGCTTATTTTGGACAAAACTTGTCCTAGATAACAGTATGCACTACCTATAGCAACTGTAAGATCTCAATTCTGCAGCTTCAAAACTTTCAATACAATACAGACACCAATGGCTTCATTTCAGAGGCGTTTTCTACACATATCCCTATAACTTTCCAAAATAACTGGTTTCAGGAACACTCAATCTGTCACAGTTTTATAAAGACAATTTTCTTAGCACTTCTCTGTTTCCTAAACCACAGACAACCATTAAGGCAGACCTAGTTGGACACACAAAAAGTTATCACTAGTCACTTTTGAAAGAATATTAAAAAAAAAAAAGTCAAGGCACACTCTTAAACAAACTGCAGCCACATTTTTCCATTTTGCTTTAAAATAAAATATGCACTTTTTAAATCTTTTAAATTACTGACATATAAGCATTCAAAACCATACCATAGCTAAAAGGACTAAATTTGATCTTCAGGAGTTCAAAATAAGGCTGAATTTTAAACATTAAAATGAAGAAGGAAAAAAAGGCACTTAATAACTAACTTTGTTTTTCAGACACAACAAAATTCTGGTAGGAAAATCTCTCAGTAAGCACTACAAAGACAAATAAAAAAATGTAAAAGAAAGTACATACACATCTCTTTCTGTTATCCATTTTAAAAGCCTTAATTCACAGCTGAATATGCCTACATACATCCACAGAGATGTTGATCTTACTTAGAAGTTAAGGAAATAAACAAGCTTTTGCAACTTTACAAATCATAATTTTGCAAGACTCGTTGTTTCCTTTTCCTTTAATAGGCCATTATGATTATCTTCTTTTCAGAAAACAGCAGGAAAATCTTCAGACTACTGTCAGCTAAACACATCATTTAAACACTCTATTACAGCATTAGAGTTTCTTTAAAAGGCACTGAAAGGAGAGCAGACAAGGATTTGCTGAAGATATTATTTAGGATGATTAAGGAACAAAGATAAACGTGTATTACTGTACCTTTTCATACTGACAAACTATCACATTGTCGGTGTCAAACAGGTCTGCAATGTCCTGTTCACTGACATCATCACCAGAGTTTAAGGGGTCCTAGAGATTAAAATTCTGTTTTATACACTCTTTCAGAATAGCACTGAATATACTTGGAAATAACAATGAAGGTGTTGATTGCAAAAATCAACACGTAGAGAAGACCATGTTGCACCAACCTCATTTACAAATACCTTTTACATGTTTGCATTCTCAAAACCCAAAACATCCTAAACAAAAACACAGGTCAAAAAAGCAGAACTGCTAACTGATAAAGCAGATCCCACTAACTGAAATACTGATCAAGTTGTATTTGTATGAAGTCCAAATCCTACAAGTTGATTCTCTTGTGAATAAACCCACAGGATACAAAATTGCGTATCTTTAAGAAAAAGGAAAACCCAGGAAACACAGGGGATTAGACAGAGAACAATGTTCTTGTATCACATTGTTCTCTGTCTAATCTCCTGTGGTCCCTCAGAAAGAAAGGAAACCTAGATTTGAATTCTGATCTTATTTAAATAAACCTTATTGAAATCTAATTCTTTAAATAATATCTTACTTAAGTATAAAGCAGAACGTTATTCCACTGAGGCCAGGGTTTTACAATAAAACTTTAATTCTCAGAGTTAAGTATTTTAATTCATCCAATAAACAAATGACTTTCCAACAGTTCTTTCATTTGTCCACACTCCTCATAATGAGCTTTTGAGTAATTTCTCTGCAGTACCTCCTATCTCCAGAGATTTGTAACTTCACTGTGTGTGCTCTGCATTAAACTAACAAGCAACTGTTCTAGGTCCAATAATTCAACAGTCAGGGGAGATCTAATATTTTTATGTGCTTCTAAAGGCTTAAAAGTAAATTACCTCCTCAACAATATCTATCTGGAGGTCTTCATTGTCCCCATCACTGCAGCTGGACTCCACATTTGAAGAACTGTCACATTCTTCATCATAGTCTTCCTCATCATCCAGAACTCTTAGATCCTCTGAATCAATAAAGCCAATGAATTCATTCTCTTCTTTATCTTTTGTATGTGGTATTTGTTCCTTGGAAGAAACATCCCCAGTGCCATCAAGCTGACTTATGCCTTCAATGTCACTGCAGAGCTCCTTCTCCAAGGGTAAATCAGGTTCCGTCTGCTCCGTGGGTTCCATGGGAAAGCAGTGAAAGAGACCAGGTACAGCTTGTGAATCAACACCACAATGGAAGCCATGTTCAGCACAAAGCCTGAGACTTTTGTTTAATAAACCAACAAGCTTGGGGCACTTAAATGAGACCTTCAGGTCCTGCTTGTAAGCCCTGAGTACCTTTGCAAACATTGTGCTGCATCTAACTTTAAATGGAACCCAGCTCAAATATTCCTTAGCAATACAGAAATAAAAATTCTTAGACTTTTCTCTAAACACCCTTATACTCAAACAACTCTAAAACAAAGGCAATCAAGTGGGCATTTATAATTTTTATTGTAAAAAAAAAAAAAACCTCCCATAAAAAAAAGCTACTTCTCCACCCCCAAAAATAGAATTTTTCATTTGTGATATAAAAATCAAGATGAACTGATCCTGCTCCCTCAACTCATTCAAAATGTTTTGTTTAAATAAGATATAAAAAGCTGGGAGAGACAGTAAATATTTCAATACTTCAAGTTACTGTTCATAAAAGCGCTAGAATTCCTAAACAGGGCATTCACAGGAGCATTAAAAGGCTTTAAGGTTTCAGCCATCTTCAGCTTCTCATTAAATCTTTATTGTAGCACTTAATTCCCATCCATATACACTTTCTAGTTCAAGAAAATAACACTTTGTTTTCACCTCCCATTCTCACTACAGTCTTCAGCATGGTGCCAAGCAGAGTTCAGATGAGCAACATAACGTGCTTTCTATTTGCAGACATTTGGCATTACTGTCATTAAATTTGCATTTAATAAATTTGCCTCAATCACATATGAGCACTACAACTCCAAGTCAGCAAGCCAGTCTGAACTTCAAACATCTGCAAATAATTTCTGGAACTAAAATTAGATGAGGTCAGGAAAGCGGCTTGTTAATTAAAATCATTCAAGTTTCCCACACAGTTCTAGCTGAGTTCTAGTTTGTCCAGGACTTTTACCCTAAGGAAATACATTTTCTTCAAGGAGATTTTCACTAATCAAATTTGACTTTTCATCCTGAATTCATTCTCAATACAACTTTAATGCTCTTCACACATTACAAGTTAAAATTAATCCCAGCTGATCCTGCAAAAGCACTTTGCCCACAGCTGACCAGTATCCATATGCAGATCAGTGTCCAGTCTCAAGGAGTCTTTCATGTCTGCTTAGTCACAAAAAAACCCCTATGATTCTCAAAAGTAATCAGTAAGCCTAATACATTCTATCTATGCATTACATTTTCAGTATTTTTAATTTGGTATTCTCATCAATCACAGTATTTTAGCAGTAGTTTTGACAAATTCTTAATGTAAAAACAAGCAGTCAGCTACTGCTATACTAAACAAGCTTAAGAAAGAACCATAAAAATCAAAATAATTTTTATTCTTCTCTTTTGGAAGTGCTAATTGTCACTTACAGATGTGTTCAAATCACCACCTCTAACAGATGTATTTTCTTCAGCTGAGAAACAAAAGGCCTTACCTTGTCAGAGGAAGCAATGCTGCCCTGATCCTTTAGAAATGCACTTTCATCCAAACTTTCCCCTGCAATAATCAGGTCAATGATGTCATCAGACACCTGCTGCTGCAGCAGCTCCGGATGCTCCATGTCCAGCTGCCCCTCCACATCCAGCAGGACACTGCTGGAGCTGCTTGCCAAGGATTCATCAATAAAAAGTCCTTCAGGGCATTCTGGAGTAAACACAGCTGCGTGAAGGTCGTCATGCTGGGATTTTTCTGTGGATTCACTGCACTGATTCAACACTGCATTGATTTCAAATTCCTGCAGACTCACAGAAGGCTGCTGGACCAAGGTAGCAGAGGTCTCCAGGTGTCGTTTTTCCACAAAGCTTGGTTTAAACAGCACAGCCTGTTGGACAGCAGTCTCCTGGGGCTGTGGTGTTTCACCAGCTGCATGGGCAGCAGATGCATTCATCTGTGCAATGCCAGCCTGCAGAACTGAAGCTTGCCCAAGGGGATGAAACATCTGCTGCACAGGGTAATGGAGAATGCTTCCATCTCCTGATGCCTGTGTGACCACAACAGGCATATTCACCTTGTAAAGTTGTCCTACAGAGAGAGGAGTTAAAAACTGCTTCAGCAGGTGAAACTACAGGCTCATCCAGGCCACTGACCTGTCACCACTAAAAACGAGAGCAAACACCCAGGCAAACCATGAGAAAAAGGACGTTTACAAAACAAAACTTTCCTCAAGCATAATTCCAGCCTCTGAAAATCAGGCATCCAGAAGCTTTCTGAATCGTGGTTTCCATCCAGTCCCTTGTGTTTAATACCTCTTTTGGGTTTGGGCTACACTGTACCCTGTGATAGTAAGTTCAATAATTTAACTACGTACTGCATTTAAAATAAATAATCAAAACCTTGGTTTGAATTTTTTTTCATGCCATTTCAGAAACTAAGGAATACAAGATGAAACAGTTAAGAAGTCCATAGCTACAGGGAGAGTTCATTCCTTTAAGGACCTTCAGGCATTCTTTCTAGAAAAACTGCCTATTTTAGTTTTAAAAAACCAAACAACCGCTAATTTATGTATCTTTTCTTAAGAAATCCACTCCAAATACTTTCTTCTCCCCACACACAGGTTCACACAGACAGTCACTGGTACCAGTCTATAGGCCTCATAACAGCAGGAATTATACCTGAAACAGATAACTAGAGACATCAGTTTTTATCAAAGAACAGGTGTTTGAGGGAAGACTCAATGACTGAACTAAGCCTTCCACTGATCACACCTAAGCAATACAAGCACATTTTTGTACAATCAGTACAGGCAGTTTTATCAGCAAAAGAATGGGATCAAAAAGGTTAATGGATAGTTGGATTTTATTTGAATAAGAAATCAATTTGTCTCTGAAGCACCACAGTGCCTTCAACTTTTTGAAAACATAGATTGTCTAAGAGACAGGGAGAAGGAAACACCTGTGCCTGGGCTGACAAAGGAAAACACTTGTAACAAGTTGTAAAACTGACACACCAACTAATCAATGCAATTACTTCCCCCATACAGCCACTACAAACACAAAGGAAGAGGAGGGTAAGTGGTTTTACCCACTTTAACTTCTCATCTGTTTTATCTACTGTCCTTGGGACTGTCTTTCAACATCCCCAAGGCACTGCAAAGTTTGACATCTCCTGGTTACCCCTACCTGGTGCTGGCTGCAGCATCACTCCAGCTGGCATCTGTAAAGGATAAGCAACACAGGAAGGGAGAGCAAGAGTCACACCCACTCGTGGGGGGCCCTGCAACACAAGAGCTGGGTTTAGGCAGGAAAGGACACTGAATGCCCCACCTGGAATATCCACGTGAAACACAAGTGAGGGCCTCTCTGTGGTCATCTTCACTGGAAAGCTGCATTATGCTTTTGAGATTTTGACAGATGAAGAGTATTCTGCACTGACAGAGGAATGACTTGCCCCAAGTGTTTCCTGCTTTCCAGCTATCATGCTCCCTTTTTGTTAAGGCAATATTTTCCATATCTCCCCAATGCACCCACAATCCAGAAAGATATTTTTCTACTCCAAGTCCTTCTACCTAAGTTTATGCATTACTCCACACAGCACAGGCTTCTTGCCTCGGCCTATGAAGTCACTTCATATTCTCTTTTCCTCCTGGAAAGCAGAGAGTTGTATGTACAGCTCCCTTACAATCTAGCTGTTCTGAGGAAATCCCAATTTTAAATCAGGAAACTCACATATTGCACAAACATCTTCCCAATATTATATTCAACCTGACAAGCTACTTAACTTGAGACTCAGGAGGCACTGTAAATTCATCAAGCTCTGGCAATTAGTGGCTGCTCCCCAAAGAAATTTGACCATGTGCAGAGTTCCGAACTTATCAACTATAAAAACACTCATTTTCCTTATGGATGATTTCTACACCTGACAGATAATGCTGCTCCCAGATTCATTAGTGGCAGTATTTCCCAGCCATGCACAATTTTAACAACCAGTAATATTTTTTTTTAAAAAGTATATGTAGCTGTGCATTTCCACTACACTCATCCTATGGGCTAAATACATGCAGCTGTGTCTTCTAATATGCTTCTGGCTTCACTTCTTGCAGAACCAGCTGGTAGATCCCATCCTTTTTCACTGCTCCAACAGAAGCAGCAGTGTTACAACTCTCCCTCCTGAAGCCTATTAATCATTGGCAAGCAATTTTTAAAATTGAGGAGTCCAACATAATCAAAATTGAAGTAAAACATCACTACAGCTACATACCAGTTTTGCTGCTGTGAAATGCTGAAAACCTCTGCCAGCTCGGAAGACAAAAGAAGCTATAAAAAAAAAACCACTTTAAAACAAACATTAATTTCTTGGATACCATTATCTTTCAATAATTTACAGCAAACATGGGTGAAACTAAAGCAATCTAACTTCAGTTCATACTCATTAGTGAGCACGAGTATTGCCTTGTCAACTTGAGGAAAACATGCAAGGGTATTTTTGCAGCAGAGCAAATTCAATGATGCTAAAAGTAGGAACAGCAGGATAAGATTTTCAAAAGCACAATACTGACTTCCATGGGAGAAAAAAGGGCAAAGGGAAAACTTTCCCAAGATTTTGGAAGCAAACAATTTAAGTAGCCCTGAATATTTTGAAAATCTCTAGCCACAGGGCAATTCAAATCCCCTTTTTAAAAACAAATAAATAGATCTACTTGCCTAAACAGATTGCTTTGCCTTAGTATTGCCCTTTAAAAACTCAAGAGTAAGAAGGCAATGCTCATTAAATATAAAACCTCCAATGGCCTGCAAACACAAAAGTATATTCCCTTTAGTCACGTGGAACAAATAAAACACCTGCCTTCAAAAACAGTTCGTTCAACTAGGAAGAATGTAAAACAAACAAACAAACCAAAAAAAAAAAAAAAAGGAAGAAAAAACCCCACAGATAAGAATGCCTGCCCAAGTCTGAAATACACTACAACGCAGATTTTCATTAAATCATCTCATATGGGTTTTGTCATTTACGGGCAAAGGTCCTAGCAGCCTTTCACTTTGGGATAAGTCTCAGCTGAGCACTACACTCTACCACAACAATACCACAGTGGTCAACTGCACTTATTTGAGAAGAATATGTCATGATGTCAGAGGCTGCGTGAAAGTCAAGTACTCCTCTGCAACAGGAACACTGCTTTTAGAAAAACTAACTGAAAGAAAAACTAAAAAGCTTCCTCTCTCCTGTTTGAGCAAGGGATTACATTTTAACAAATTGAGAACCAGATTAAACCCCAACCTGACAGCAGAGCTGCATGGCACAGATGAGCCATAGAACCTCAACACACATCAAAAGGGGAAGCACAAGCTTAACCCTGCACGTAAATTTGCAACTGAAGGGCTACATTATTGGACTGCAGACAAGAAAGATAAAACTCTCTGCATGTTTTGCTACTAGAAATGAGCAGCTGATCAAGAGCATGTAGACAGAATTCTATTAGTTTATCAAAGTTTAGTTCATCATTTATTGGTCAAATCCTGCTTTTAAATAATTACTGTCCCACATCAAGCTAGATATATTTCAAGTCTGCCAAAAATATCCCTGAATCACTGAGATATTCTTAAACTGCATGTATTATGTCCAACAACATCTAACCTGCCGAAGTCTGCAAAATGCTGTGAGAACTGTGTGGCAGCTGCAGGCTGAACCGTGGAGAGCACTGGCTATGTTTGAAGAAGCCTTCTGTTGCTTTAGACTGTGTCACCTTCGTTTCCCAAAGCTGCAGGAAGATTATTATTAAGGTCAACAAATATCAGCTTTAAAAACAAACTGCATCAAAAAAGATAATCAAGTATTCCCAGCTTCTCCAAGAATAAATTGACTAATTCTACCCAACAAAGAGGGTAGCAATAACTAATCAATTTCAAAACCCAGCAGCACTTGCAGAATACTTGTAACTCGCAGCTAGGGCAAAAGTTTGCATGTTTTGGAGGGCAAAGAAATTGACAGGACCATCATCTCAAAAGAAAAACAAAACACAACTGCTATTAATACAGGGGAACCTAACAAACCTTTTTCAAATCTTTCAGAACCTGCTCGTCTACACCCTCCTCTGCAAAGAGCTCCCGCACACCTTCAATCACATCTTCGATAATGGACTTGTATAGTTCAGGCTACATTAGAAAAAAAAAAATAAGTATTTTCAAGTTAAGATGAGCATTAAGTCATTTGAAAAGACAGCACAAAGTCTAATCTCACTTCATAAACTGCTGTTACAAACTGAACAGCATGAGCAGATCAGTTTAATAAACTGAATGTAGAAGGCAAATGTCTGAAAGTCCACTCATTCTTTTAAATCTAACATCCCAAAAAAAGTACTCAAATTATTGCTTAGGCTATCAATAATTTGGTAAGTGCTCAAGAATATCCTAGAAACATTCAAAAACCATTTATGTACTATATTTTCAAACAAGCATGTCTAACCACATTGTATCATTCTAGAACAATTGCTCCTAACAGGGCCAACCAATAATACAAGCTACTAAAAATGAGCTGTGCCAGTTCCATCAGAAGCAGAATGTAAGGAACCCACAAAAAATAATAGAGACTTGTTTGTTTTTTCTTTCTGGAAACAGTCTGATGCTGTATAGTAACCCAGCTGTGGAAATTTTAACACTACTTTTATCAATACAGATCATTCATCTTGCATTACAATAGGACTCCAACAGAACATTTTATTCCTTCTTCTGCCCATGTCAGTGATTAAATCCTAATCCTCCAGTCAGACCTGGACAGCAGATACACATAAGCTTCAAGATTCCTACACTCCAATGCAAATGTAAGATAATGAGCTTTCAGCAATTTAAAACTTATTAATCTTGACTATCATTACCACCAGAATAGCCTACACAAGGTGAAAAATGAAACTGAGGTATTTTAGGAAACTTTACAAGATTCTGGATTAATAATTTAATTTTTTTAAATATCAAATTAATATTTTACTTATCCAAAATTGTTCTAAAGTGCAGCTGATAAACAACTTCATTTCAAAGAAAAGAAGATGTTAAGAAGTAATATATTACACTTTCTGGAAAAAGCAACCAACACAACCACTTTAGAACAACCATACATATGTATAACATCAGGGGTTATCAACCTCCAAAGATTCCCCCCAGGACTTTTTCAGGATAATAGGAAGATGAGGAGGGGGAAAAATTTCCTCTCGTACCACTACACTAAAAGCTGCTGATCAGCCCATATGTCAAATGCTCTGCCTTCACTGCTAATCCAGAGGGGAATCTGAACGTAAATCTTTCAATGGGCCTATTCCTCTCCCCAGGATTGCCAAGCTACAGTGAGTACAAATATTTATTGTGCTATATAAAAACTGCACACAGCAACTGTAAAATTCAAACACCACATGCTTGCAAATTAGAGAAAAATGGTTACAGCGCAGACATTCTTGTACTCCAGCTTAATCCCTTTACACACAGGCACTCCTTCGCCAGAAGCAGGCCATCCATAGCGGGAACTGTCAAACTCCGGCTTTATTTGTGTGCAGCGGGGTGGCAGGAGGGGTTTATCCACATCCCATTGCAGCAAAGCCGCCGAGGCTCCCCTGGCATTCCCGTTCCCTGAGGGAGCACCTGAAGCCCCAGGCAGGGAGGGAGAGGCAGCACCGCACGAAACCCGCGCTGGGGTCAAGGCCGCCGCCTCCCTCCCCGGCACAGCCGAGCACCCTGCAGCTGCCCAGTGCCAACCCCTGCCACTTTCGCCCACAAACTGTCATTTTCAACACTTAAACACTTAAAAAACTAAAAAAATAAAAAATTTTAAAAAGGCCTTCGAAGTCGTCGCCGGGCTTCCCGCGCCAGGGAACGGGCGGCGGCTCCTCCCCGGGCCGGGCGCGGGAGGCGACTCCTTCATCGCCATCCCGGTCCCCGGTGTCCCGCAGGGAGCAGCAGCCAGAGCCCGCCAGCCCAGCCCAGCCAGCCCAGCCCAACCCCTCACCACAGGGCTGCCGTGAGCCATGGCAGCAGCAGCGGCCGCCCCCTGCGCCCCCCGCCGCCTTTAAGGCGCCGTTGGCAGGGGGACGCGGCCGGCCCCGCCCGGGCCCTGCCCCGCCGGCCCTGAGAATTCCTGTGCTCCCACACACCCGAAAATCCCGGCCCTTCGGGGGCACATGATGCCAAATCCAGACCTTAAAGCTCAAAATGATCCATCACTGTCCGGTCTGGGCTCCAGGCTCTAGCCCTGAGCATCACCTTGGGAGCACGGGATTGATCCGGAGAGCCACGGTTGTCCCCGTGGGGTGGGAATGCACCTGAGAAAGCTGGCTGCAAAAGCGTGTCATTTTGCTCTAATAAACCCTGAAGTCGTGATTACCTCCTAAACGGGGATAGCTGAAGCTAAGTATTGCAGTTAAGCAGCAGCAATCTGGTACAACTACTCAATTATTGCTTACATTTGCAGCAATCTGTTCATATGTTAATGCAGAGATCTACCAATTTAGCAGTTACTAATCTGGAAAAATTTTCATTAATCTCGTATATGTAGGGAAATATATACTTAGGTCTTTATGCACCTTCGGCTGGTGTTGCCCTGAGGGTTCTGAGAACCTAGAAACAATCTCTTTTTCCTTTCTTTTTCCTTTGTTTTTCATTTTTTAGGTTGCTGTGTTGAAACAGTGCTGTTCGGCTTGTGAAAAGGAGACTAACCCATTAAGCTTTAATTTTTAAGGCTTACACATCCTGAAAAATGAAAATATTTTAATGAAAATACTGTCAGACCCTTAATTAAATAGCCAGACTAACACCTACAAAATAGAAGCAACATCCCTAATAAGCTGTGTTTTCACAAGTGAGACAAATGCAATTTGCTATTGAAGTAATTTTTCTCTGCAAGAAAACATGTTTAATGACACTGCTTAAGTCCTGAATTAAACAGCAGTTGCATATTCAGCTGTTCTGTATGCCCTCCATCATTGTGAGGAAAAGGCAAGCCATGTTGCTTTGCTTACGGAATAATTTAAATAATAAACCATATTTTTCTTAAAGCACAGTGCTCATTTGAAACTGCCTGGGCTAGTGCAGACCAAAAGTGTCCTTATTCTTCTCCTGACTGTTTTTCCTGTCGTGTTAGCAGAGATAGCAGGAAGGAGCTGCAGCCTTGAGGTTCTCGCCGGGCCCTGAAGGTCGCAGATGGGGATCCTGCAGCTGGCTCAGCGGGCAGCCAGAGCTGACGTGGAGCCATGGCCCTGCCAGCACACTGTACGGGGCTTCTGGAAAGGTGCAAGTGCAGAAAGGAGATTCATCAATGAGCTCCCTGCTTCCTGCCTCCCTCTGGTTATCCAGGGGTTACAAAGTGCCTTGGGGTCGGAACAGTTTGTATGCCCAACTTCGAAAAGAAGGAGAGCTGGGGAGCTTGATTCCAAAGGGCTACTCAGCTGTCTCACATAGTGGTCAGGTGGCTTTGCCTATGTCCACAGGAAAATTTGCAGACCAAAGCCAATCATCCTTACCTGCACTTGAGGTGGACAGCATGTCTCTGTATTTGCATTCCCACAAGGCAGTGTGGGCATCCCCCTTCTGTTCTAAATTATACCCCTTGTATTGTGAATAACAAAGGGCCTGTCACCAGCTCCTGCCAGGTTCCTTCATGCTGGGACAGCAGATAAACCTACTTGTAGTACACAGATATCACTGGGGATAAAGTAGATATAAAGTAGAAACTGGGAATGGGAATACCACTTTCCAAGCTGCACAGGGAGGTTGCAGAGGGCACTTTCTGCTAACCAAGACACTTCTATTTTCACCTGCGGCCTAGCAATACACCTTCTATAATTTATTTTACAAATTCCTAGGGAAGGTGTCTTTTCATCCAAGCACTGAACAGCATTCTGAACAAGGGGAAAAATATTAAAATATCTGTGACTAGCATTACTCATACTGACTGGCTAGCCTTGATATGGTGAGCTTAGCCTGCTATCCATGTCCTGCAGTGTAAAGTACAACCCTGTAGTCATTTTCATGCCTATGGAAGTTTTAACATTTAAACATTTAACACTTTTAAGAGAAGAAACTGAGGCACAGACCCACCAAATATCTTGCCCAAGCTCACAAATGGCAGCCAGGAACAGTATCAAGGTTTCATCAGTCTTGGTTCAGCTTCCAGTCCAGCTCTCCCCATTCTATTCTCTTTAAGAGCTCACAAGAGTTTTAGAGAAGAGGCTATGGAGAAGATTAACATGCTGTTCAAACCCTCCTGATTTTTCAGGGGTTTTGTCTGCATTTGGGATAGTGCTCCTTAAGGGCACCTCAAACATTGGTTTACTAGACAGGTTTTAATTTGTAATTATTTATACTCCTTTTGGTACATGATGTCTAGAGAAGATTTATTTTTGGATGATAAGCCTTTATTAATAATTTAAAAAAAAATGTTACCGTTTTCAAATGTCTTCCCTCTAAGAAACAGAGAACCCTCAGCACACTCTGATGCTTGGTCGTGAATGCCCTCTCCTGTTTAAATCCAGCATTGCTGCTGGAGAGGAACACGGCCACACAACTGCAGAACTGCAAAATTCTTTCTCAAGGCATTTTATACAAACACCATCTTGCCTTTTCTTTCCAAGTAAAGGCAATCATTCTTAGGAGGAACTGGTTGGAGAATTCAGGCAGTCCTCATGGAGATAACATGACACGAGCAGAGGTGTAATTTCATTTTAAAGATATCCTCTAACATGTTCCCTTTGTTTTCAGCTGTTGACTCATAGATATATGGCACTCCAGTCTCATAACCAATTTTATTAACAGCGTGATTTTGTTACAAGCTCCATCATTTCCCTCGGAGTTCTGAGACAGATAATACTGGGACCTGTGATTTGTTCCTTTTTCATTTATCATGTCTGACTCGTTTCTTCAAGAGCCTCTCTTTTTTTTTTTACCTGATTTAAGTCACTTTATCGGAACTATAGAAAGAGCTCTCCCTTAATTCAGTTTAATGACAAATTTTCAGGACATTGGGTGGTTTATGAAGGGCTCTGACCTGTACAAACTGCTATATAAAAATAGCAGTCTGATGAATTGAATATACTGAATAGTACTGTATATCTCAGCTCCTCAATAAGCTCAAAGACTTGTGTAGTATCAGGAAGCCTAATTACAGATGAAACTAGCCTTGCCCCTCCTAAATACTCACCCTGCTACCTACATATGCCTTATGTGGACAGAAAGCCTCAAAGGGAAACAGCAGCCACCTGGGGTGGGGCCATTTCACTGTGTTTATTCTTGTCTCTTTCTATCACACTCCTGCTGGTGTCAGGCTCAGTGCCCAGCCTCTGTTCCCTCACCTCTTTTGCTGTCTGCCTATTTTCCCTGGGTATGATGTACAGATGTTTATAACACCCTTTTCTTCTAGAGAGACCCCTGCTTCCTGACCTGCGTCCTAAGAAAAGCCACAGTCCAGCTCCCTCCTGTTTTGTCCATTGTTTTTCATTCATGGCTCTTTAAGTCCTTTCCCTGCCATCTAGTTTTACCCTTCTTCATCAGTGGGTGAAATCCCCTCCCTTCCTCACCTGTCTGTAATTGCCACTCCAGCGGGGAGGGATTAGCTACCAGGGGGGTGCAGAACCATACAGAGGATGCTGTGGGAGAATAAATGCGAGAAACATCATTTCTCCTTATTTGAACTAGTGCTGGAAGTTCATCATCGAGGAGATGATTGCAGAAGTCCAGCAGTTTTAGCGTGAAGTTAAGTAAGAGCAGAGCAGCATGTTTTGGTCAAGGCCAGTTTGCTCTGCCTAACTTTGCATTTGGTAATTTCAAGAGGAATAAAGCTGAGTGCCCACATCAGGCCTTTGCACCAGCAGTGGAATTTGCAGCACCAAGCAACCACTAAAATCACCCAGCAAGTGACTTTGAGAGTTATGCTGAAGCACAGCTTAGCAGTCAGGCTGTCCTTCTTACTGCCTCATTAATACCAATTTAACTCTGCTAAAGAATAACTCAGATGTATGGAGACTAACCTTCATTGTCATACTGGCTGTGGGAAGCATTTATATGAAGACCCCAATATTTGCTAAAGGTCAAATTCCTGAACTTCCTTTTCAGAGAAAACGATGAAGGGCTCCTGTTGTCCTAACACAGGACACAACTGTACACACCTTTTCATTTTTCTTTGGTTTTTTTCTTTTCTTTTTACCCCCAGCTCCACTTTTGTGTGGACCTACCCTGAGCAGATTTTCTGCACTCTCCTTTTGACACTGTAATCACATAATTAGCGGCAAAGATATTCAGTAATGGATTTACATGGAGGGGGCTAAAACAGCCTTTTCCCTTTTCTGTTCAGGCAGTGGATGGCTCCCTCCACTTTAGATGAGGTCTCATCTAAATCCCAATGTCATTACTTGCATTTAGACAGTAACATCTGCTCCATGTTACAGATGAAGATCCCTTCCTAGATGGTAGTCCAAAAAGGTTACAGTGGTAGCTCTAGATATCACCAGGCTAATGCCAGAATTCTTGCTTTAAATCCTCCCTGTTTCACTGCTGGGTTTTATTTGGTATTCTCATTGCATTCCTTGCAGGATGACCTTGTGATTTCCATGGCATGAGCAATATTGTGCTGAGAACAGGCCACCATTGCCAAGAGCAGTGCAGATGTGAAGCAGGGATGCTCCAGGCCCAGTAAGTTCTGCTTGGTGCACAATGGCAGGATGTACTGTATGGAATCAGGGCCCAGTGTCTGGCCTGGCACTGCCCTGGGTGGGTGGGGAACCTTCCCTGTGCCCCCCCATCGGTCTCACAGCCACCTGCTGTGCCTGCAGTGGCTCTGCCCATTCTTCCCCTGCTCCTTCTCCAGCTGCTTCAGCTCCTCCTCCCCACCCCAGGAGATCATTCATTTCCTTTCCCCACTCAGCCCCCCGTAGCTATTCCCAGCTGTGTTGTCAATACCTTCCCTTGAAGGAATTTCTCTGCATGAGTTCCTCACCACTCTTGTTTCAGTCCCTTTCCTCGGTAAACTTTTCAACTTGACTTGGAGAGGCATCAGTTCTCCTTAGAGAGAACTCTCCGTGCAAACATGCTCTGCCTGCTGCCCTCTCCTGCCAGCTCCCGGCTCACTCCCTGCCTCCTCTCTCTTACCCCCACTGCTGGTCACTCCTCACACATCTCTCCTACTCACAGCACATCCCTGCTTCTGACTTCGTCCTCTTGCACTTTTATTGTTGGGAATGGAAGGGAAAGTTATTCTCTATATATCCCTTAAATTAAACCAAAAGGGCATCACAATGCAAAGTAATACTAGACTGTGCCCACCCACAACCAGAAATACTTAATCACACTTGGGATGGCAAAGCAGAATTTTGAGCCAGTGCTTTTCTTTTATTTTTATTAGTGAGGCTTCAGCAGGGAGCATGAGCACCACTTACAACATGTTATGCTTGTTATTGTAAAAAATTACAGGTTGTTTTTGCTAAGACAAGAACAGTGCTATAAAAGAGCACATACAAGGCATTGAAAATACTAGGAAGCTGTCCCAAAATAAATGTTTTCATGTTTTTACTTATATTCTAGCAATTTGCCATCTCACATTTTCATGTCCCTGAATCTTGTTGTTCACTGATACTTTTAAACATTGCACAATGTTTAAGCTCTGTAAGGGAACTATACTTTGCCAGATCCCTGCTTTCCATTTGCAGGTGCTCACTGAAGGATAGCACACCACTGAAGTGAAAATGGATGTTAACTCTATTTCCCGGTGTTTCCCAGAATAGCTGATTGCTTTGCTACAGACACTGCAGCACAGGACAAGTGGCACAGTTATTTCATTCTTTAAGCCCATTCTTTCAATGCTGCCTCATAAACCCCTTGCCTCATTCCCAGATTTCCCCACAGGTCTCACTGTTTCCCTAGTAACAGAACAGGCTTTGAAATTTGTGAAACTCTTAAACAGTTGTCGCTACATTATATTCAAAAATCCCAGAGAGACCAGAGGCAGCACTCAAAAGGAAAAAACATGGCATTCTTTGGGTTAGTACTGCTATGAAAATAAGGCAGAAAAGGGTCTGCCATAAATCATTGTGAGACCCCTGCCCAGAGTGCTGTATCCAGCTCTGGGGCCCCAAACATAAGACAGACACGGATCTGCTGGAGCGAGTTCAGAGTGTGATCACAGAGATGCTCAGGGGGAGGAGCACCTCTTCTGTGAAGACAGAGGGAGAGACCTGGAGCTGTTCAGCCTGGAGAAGAAAAAGGTTCCAGGGAGATCTTACAGCACCTTCCAGTACCTAGTGGGGGCTACAAAAAGCTGTTACAAGAGCAATTAGTGATAGGACAAGGAGGAATAGCTTTAAATTGAAAGAGGTCATGTTTAGATTAGATATTAGGAAGAAATTCTTTACCATGAGAGTGCTGAGGCACTGGCACAGGTTGCCCAGAGAAGCTGTGGATGCCCCAACTCGGGAAATGTTCATGGTTGGCTGGGACTTTGCACAACCTGGTCTAGTGAAAACTGTCCCTACACATGGCAGGGGGATTGGAACTGGATAATCTTCAAGGTCCCTTCCACCCCAAACCAGTCTATGATAAATGTAACATACTGCATCACTGAACTTTCTGCAAGCAGCTTTATCTGAGGAGTGAAATTTCCCACTCACGGATTAGAACTGTTCCTTCTAATGAGCTGCAATACCTGATGATCAAGATCAACCAGTTAATTATAGTAAATTCAAAACTAGCTTGATAAATATCTAGTGAGAGGATAAGAAACTGCTAGTTTGAAATACAACTTTATTTTTTTAATCAATATGCAATCTACAAAATGTTATTACAAGATTATCAGCATGATCTGTTTGTACTTATACTGACAAAAGACCCAAATAAAATTATAGTTTCCATTAGGAGTAACAGCACTGCTTCAGAGTTATCAAAATTATTGCTAAGAACTACTAACTGCAGCAGTTAGTTACTGTGTTAAGTAACAAAAAGACAAATAAATGCAAAATAGAAGTATGGACACCAATACCACAGCTAAGAAGTCTGCCAGGTAAAATAAACACAACCAAAAGTAACATGTGAAAACGTGTTCAGATGTAAAACACTTTTGGACAATTAATACAGGATCTGGAGGAAAACAAAGCAAGGAACATAAGGATGACAGTGGCTTGGTGTCAAGTTCAATGGACTGCATCATCATCCTCATTTCTCAAGAGTTTCTACCCAGGGGCAACAGAACCATTGTCCCCAATCACTGCAAAGCTTCAGCTGTGGCATCCAGTAACACCTCTTTTCCTATCCTTTGTGCTCTCTTCTGGTTGGAATAAGCAGGCATTGCAGGGTTCTTACTTACTAACATAAAAAATTATCTACAGACCACTATTCCTTTCTTCTTTTTTTTGGCCTCTCTTTTATTCTTAGAGACTTTGATGCAGATCCCATTTTGTCAGTTAAAAGACTTCCATTGACTTCAATGGGTGTTTGAATCCAAAATTACATCAAGTACCATTTACCTGGAGGAATACAATTAGTATGAGAAAGATGAATGCAAAGATAAAGATTGTTGGTTTCAGCAAATATGACACTTTGTAAGTGAGGCAAACACACTACAAAAATAGTTGTTCTCATTGATTTGTTTTAAATATAAAATATCCCAAACCCTGCTGGTCCTTTGTGAAGAAAACACAGATAATATCTAAATGCTGCCCTGAAGTAAGTGTTAGCAAAATGTCATCATCTTAAGTGACCCAGACAGTTGGAAGCATTTCAGTGACTGCAGGCACTCACTGTGGGAAGCAGAGATCAGACACTTGTGAAACCTGGTTCCTCACATGATGCCAGTACCTCATGGGTTATTTAAAGCTCCAGTCCTTCTGCTAGCTGGACACTGAGCATCACAGCAGCTTATAGCAACTGTTCCTCATCCCCATTCCCCTCTCCAAAATTACCATTAGACTACTGGCAGCCCAGATTTCTAAAGAATTCAGAGCCCATATGTTTACTCATCAATATCAGCTGCTGTAACATTAATGGAAAATGTTAGCAATGAGTCTTAAAGAAGAGTAAGACTAAGACTATTTGTTCAGTAAATTATGCTCGGAAGAAAGGAGAAGCCTGGGTATTTCTGGTTTGGCATACTGCAATAGAAGAGGAAGTTAAAATTTGATGGGGGGGAAAAAATCAGACCCAAATTTTCTTTTATTACACCGAAGCCTATTTTTAAACATTCTGACATCAAGGCATACAAACATCAGTGTGAGACTGAACAGGGCAATTACTCAACCTTAGGCTGCTCTATGTGTCAAATTTAAACCTAAAGCCATATATTAAACAGAGTACCTTTATTTCAGTGTAGCAGTTTTTCTATGGAATTAATTCCCTGTTATTATGATCCAATTCTGATTAATCATGAGTCCTGCAAGCCTCAGATGAAAATCCAGGGGTTTGCAACACAGAGAAAGCTGTAGCTTGACCTTTTTATGCTACTGAGTTCAGTAAGTCTGAATGATCATTTGCACCATAACACCTTAATACAACTCTCTAGCAGGAATGGTGACTTGTAAGGTGGTCATTCATTATTTAAGCCACTCACTGCGAACAATAGCTTGTATCTTGAAGGGTCAGCATTACTCTGAATCCTTAAACACATCCTGAGGCACAGCAGGCACCTGAGAGCAGAAAAGCAGCCACTGCTTCTGCAGGACCTGTAATACAACCAGGTACCCAATGCCCAAGAGGTGAGTGCTGTGAATGAAGATCTGAAGTTGAAAAAGAGATGAAATGGAGATATTCAGGTTCCTCCTTCTTAAAAACAGAAAAATAGGGGCCAGCTGGGCGAGACAGGCTTTGGAGAGCAACCACTGTTAATAGGTTTACTGAATGATTAATGCCCATCAAAACAAGTCAACCTCAGAAAAAGGTAACTGCAGGTAATTGCAAAGCATATTTTGCTTCTTCTACCTCACTGAGCAAAGAGGTTAATAAATATTGTAGCTGTACTACAACCATGGACTTCAGCAAACTGTAGAGCTTGCCAGGTATAACTGTAGAGCTTGCACACTGTGCCCCTTAGTTCAGCTGAGCAGAATATAAACCAAGATTAAATATTAATAAAACACACCAGACATGACTTGAAGGTGCTAATGGCTTCTCAAGTCAAAACACAGACGGAGGATGCAACAGCTGAGACATATTTGGATCACTACTATAGTCCAACGCTTGCTTAGATTTATAACAATATAATCTGCTAATAAAAAGGGATATATAGAGAAGCCCAAATACCATAATAGTCTATTTGGGGCTTTGGCAATGCAATACCCATAAAAAACCTGCCCTCAGGACTTACTGTAGAATCTATTACCCATTTCATTCTCAGCTTCTGGATGGGGGGAAAAGTTTATTGTGATGAACTAGTTCATATTATGATCTTCTGTTTCCTCAGACTGGTAATTTTCTCTGTGTCTATCTCACATATTTCTACTTTTGGGGAATAACATTTATCTGTATTTTTACACAGTGTTCATATAAACAGTAAAGCTGTACAAAATATAAAGTGAGGCAGTGCATTACTGTATTTTTGTTCTCCACTAATTTTAGTTTGAAGTAAGGATAATTTTAGGAAAACTGCAGCCAAAAAAAAAAAAAAAAGGTATCATGAGCATTTTTTAAATTTATCATATTTTTTCAGACCTGGAATTACAGCCTGCAGAAAATGACAAAGGGGATAATGGCTGAAGGGACCCTTTGCCTAAAGGCCAGTTGTTTGTTGAAAACACAGTTAGCACACTGACATTAGTGATCAGTAGCTCAGGCTACCTGATGGAGTATCACAGCTTCATGTCTCTTGTAACAGTCCATTCCTGCATTATTTCCCCATGGAAAACACCTTTAGAGCCAGGAGCATGAAAACATCCCCCCTCCCATGCATGTATTAAAAGTTACTCAAAGCCACAGCTCCTGCAGTTTCCATACCAACATCTGGAACTTGCATCCTAAAGGAGACACAGAGCAAACAGCAGCAACCAGTCTTTTCTCCAGCTTGTGGGGGAAAACCTCCTCTGGTGTAAATTCTCAAAGCCTCATCAAATGAAATGGGCCTGGAGTGATTTATGCTCACTGAGAATCCACCCCTTATCTCACTTGCTACAGTAGTGAAAAGGAACTGTCTAATGCTGGCACAGAAACTTCAATCACATCTGCCATATGGGTTTTTTTGCCCAAGAGATTACTTAGAGTGAACACATAAAGTTCTGAGGAGGAAACAGTTGCTGCTGCAGAAAAATAAGGAGTATTATTGCAGAGGACTCTTTTTCCCAATGAAATCACCTGGTTTCCAATTCATTAATTAACGCTCTTGTTGAGAATATTATCTGGACTTGTTCTGCTCACACACATCAAGGGAAGCCAAAACATGAGGGACTTGAATTTTCAAACAGCACTAAAAAATGTAATTGGTCCTGCTGGACCTTACACAGGTGCTGATCTGCGCATAAGCACACAGTTTTTATTACCAAATATTCTATGTCCAAGTGCCGTGAACCCTTTGAGCAGTGCCATTAGGTTTCAATACACAGTATGAGATCATTCCCAAGTCACGGATTGGAACAACAGGAAAATAATACATTAGAATCAGTCAATGAAGTGCTCACATCCTGCTGCTCTGACAAGGAGACCTCACTCACACCAGGACTCCCATGACAGGAAGTTTACTTGAATGCAGGCCAGTCAAATGAGTACTGATTTGCAGACTCAAACACATAAGCACTAAAAAAAATTCAATGACCATGTTTACCCTAAACTAGGTCACTGCGCTTCTTCTAACAATAGAATTTCCTATGTAAATTGATTCCTACTAATATCCTATCACCGTGCATCCTGTCCTTGTTCATTGCATTAGGCAGTTGCCAGCCTTATCTGGGTCTTCTCCATCAAGCCTAATCCACTTCTTTTCAATTTCAACCTGTAGGGAGAAAACAAAAAGCAGCAGGTAGAATTAGCAAATAATTGGACACTGAAAGTGTGAACTGCAGCAATAGCATGGGAAAAGCTTTGACACAAAATCAAAATATTTCCAGACCCAACAGATTTCAAAACCACTACTCCCAAAAATAGCTCAAGTGAGGAAAAACAAAGCTGCATTCAGTTCTATTTTTCAACTTCATCTTTGATCAGACAAGGAATTATTATTTAATGATTCTTTTGTTCAAAGTCATTATCAGAAGAACGTGCAAGATATGTTTAGAATACAAAGCACATTCGCTTTCCAAATACTGTATGGGGGAGCAGGGAGGAAGAAGAGGAGGAAAACATGGAAAGCATAGCCCTGAGAATACCTGGCAATTGTAAAAAGCTTTCTGAACCACGTGTTTCTGGGGCTGCAGATCGCTCTCTATGCCCAGGGACTTCACTTCTGTTCCCGAGGCACAGGTATCATGAACAACAAACTGGACAGTAGCAAATGGATACCAGTCAGATGGTATCTCCTGGTCTGATCCGAGTTCCAGTTTGTAAGACAGGCTGTGTGGATGATCCAAACCTTGGAAAAGAAGAAAACCACCACACCATTAGTGAATTATCTGTTCTTTGCTTAGGTTCATCTCCTAGCAAGAAAGCACAGCTTTACCTTTTATAAACAGAGCTGTTGTTGCAATACAAGATTATTCTATCTACAGTCTTTTGCTACTTGGGCATGGGGTGGCCCCTTATTTATTTTTTTGTCTGCTTCAGCAGACTTTTCACAGTCACTGCAATTTTACAAATTAATTGACATGAGATTTACCAGATCCTTTCAGCTCCTCATTGAGGGAATATTACAAACATAGGGCTTTGTTGCTAAATTCAAACTATTTGATGGAATCTCAGTTTTCCTTTAAAAATGCCTCTCTTACTCTTATAGAAAAGTAAAAACCGGAAGATCCCAGTGTAGCCAAGGCAGAGATGCTGCCCTGTGTCCAATAAGCCCCTTTCCAGAGCTCTCTGCAGTAGAAATTTTACTGCAGTGCTTATTTCAAGTACTACAGCTATCTTGTGTACCATCATTTATTACAGTATGTCCACAGCAGGAAGATAAAGGTGCAGCTCAGAGTGCTGTTCAAACAAGATATATCCCACCTGCCAGGATAAAGGCTGCCTGGACTCCCAATCTAGCATGGAAGAGAACATGCTCCATTTCTCCCAAAAAAAAGAGTATTGCTAAAATAACTGTGATGTTATAAAGCAGAGTCACAAAGGATTTGTGCAGCATATTCTGAATTACTTTCATCATCCCAGGGATGATCCTAAGGATCATTTGCTTTAGAGTTTCTTACATGTGGCAATGATAAGGACAAGCACTTCTGCTGGCACACAGGAACACCAAGGTGAAAGCCTGCTTCCCAAAGCAACTGGAGCCAGCAGACTCAGTCTGTGTGTGAAAGCAGGATAATGCAACTTAATATCATGATAAGAATCCTCTCCAAATTCTTCAGGGCAAAACGTAGCAATTCTGCATTTCTCCTTCTCTCCAGGATTTTAATCATCAGCATAGACAACTAACTATGCTTTGGCTGCAGGCAGGGGGGGGAAAAAAGTAAAAGAAGAGAAAGGATTGCCTGTATTTTGTCAAAGGCAAGCCTGGCAGTGCATAATTTGGTTTTCATCCATTACACTGAACGGAATCTCAAAGTTCAGGAAAATATGTTCCATTCTTTATGCACTGGCTCCTTCCAGTGACAGGAATCAATTTTGTATCAGAATGAAGGAAATACTGAAGATGGAGTTAAAATAAACTGAGCTTTATCCATCCCATGGGAAAAATCATGGTAATATTCCACATCCACAGGCTCACGGGCATTTTGTAAGGCAAAAATAAATAAAAAAGCTGCATCTCCATTGCTCCTAGGAGCCTTGGGCTGGATGCCTGTCTGTGCTGCAGGTTTTCCCTGTAACATGACACACACCTCTGGGCACACCTCAGGAGAGAGTCCTGCAAGGCACTGGAGCACAAAGATCCCCAGTTTGCAAGGAATGCCACACCAGGGGCATGCAGCACGTGGCTGAAGTCTCAGGATAGTAACACAAAACACAGAGACCAGAAACACTGCAGCATCAGGGATTTTATTATGGAAATAGAGGAGAGAACAAAGTCAGAAACAAGGATTAGAGCCACCTGCCAACATCTTGAGAATGAAGCTGGAGCACAGAACAAGTGTGAGGAGGAGATGATGTTTCATCACTCATGTACCCCAGCGCAGGCAGATCTCTACATCTTTGTGATGTCAGCCTTGTCCATGATCTACTGCTGGTCACCTCTGACTGTGTCCAAGCCCATTTCTCCTGCACTAACACTCTCTTGGTCCACAGTCCCTCTTCCAGACTGCCTGGACATGATGTGGGCCTCCCCATCCTTGAATCCTCCATCTCCCTGCAACAGGACACCACAAGGGATATCCTCTTCCAGAGCCACACTGCAAGATGTCATTCAATCTGAACTGTGCTCCTTTTGGCTCCCAGGACCTGCTCCCCTCTCCCGTGGTGGTGCCAGGATGCAGCCTGGCAACAAAATTGCTTGGTCATTGTGCTGTTTGCTGGGTTGGGCTGCACGGACTGCACCGTGTCAGCCACAAGTGAAGCATCCTGGGGAGGACAGCAGGAATTGCAGCCCCAAGATGGCATGGCATGTCTTTGCCAGGGAAGTGGCACTCTCTGCCTCTGGGGCTGTGGGTAATCAAGGATCTGAGGGAAAAAGGGTTTGTTGCTTGTAGTTCGTTTGTGGTAGAAGGCAACTGGCATAGATCTGAGGGTCTTTGCAGATCAAATTAAGCATCTTCTTGGGGTCGTTTTTTGGGGGGGAGGCCTATGAAGAAACAAATAGCAATGGGAATTGTCTGAAAAATTATTTGGTCTTCTGAGAAATGGAATCCAGAAATAATCAGTGCTTGGAATTTTTCTGGGCAGATATTGGATGGTAAACGTTGGATGACAGATGTCCACCTGAGTCCAGGCATGGATGGGCCATATTTTATGGCCTGTTACTGAGGGTTTCCCTGCTAGGCATGGCATAAGCTGTGATTCAGGACCATGCAGCCCTTAAAGAAATCTCTGGGTTTATATTCCAGCTGGCCTACAGCCATGACGTTGTCTTGATGTTGGGATGCAGTGAATTCCAGAGTGCTTCCTTTTCCTTAGGTTGTAATCTGCAAAGGAGAGACAACAGGTTTGGGATTTGGATCAGGAGCCTGCCTTGGGTCCTCTGGAGCAGCTTCCATTGGACCTTTTTGCCTATTCCTAAAACACAGAGCTCCCCCCAGCCCATCTGTCTCTTGTACCAACACCAATGTCAGAGGGAGGTACTCACCCCTTCACCTGTGGAGTTCTTCTGCCACTGCTGGGCTCTGCTGGGAGTGTAGAGCAACTTCTTCCCATCAGCTGTCAGGCGACAAAGTGACTGACCAGAATTTTGGAAGACTGTGAACATCCCCCTACTTTTCACCTAGAACTGAGCAGTTCTTGTCATCTCTGCTCCATGAGACCACTGCTTCCCAGGCCTTGTGTTACAGTGGAGTTAGAACAAAGAGAGGCTGTGTGTAGAAGATCCTTTTGCAGAAGAAACTGTAATGCTGGAAAAGGCAGGTGTTGGCCAGGAGGAGACAAAAGGTGGTGCTGTGGAAAGACAGGTGGGTTGGAGCAGACACAGTGTGCTCAGGTGATGCATTCAGAGCCCTGACATATTCAAGATGACATATTCAAGCCCAGCTATCCAAAATGTGGCCCATCAGGCACTGTGGAGGCATGACCACTTGGACCGATGAAATCAAACCACTCCTGAAAGGCAACCTGATAATCTGGGGAGCTTTTACTAACTTATGAGACAGAAACCCTGCAGTTTAGGTACCTATGCAACTTGCTAAAACTTCTGTGAACTGAGAGATGTTTGTCTGCCCTAATTTGAAAATCTGGCTCTTGTTTCCTAAAAGCATTCCAAATTCTTGCTCTGTCTCCAAAGAATACCAACAAAAATGCCAAAACAAACAAAAGATCAGTAAAATTATGAAACTAGATTCCAAATATCATTTAGCATTCATATAGCATCTCAAAAGCGATGAATAATCTAACTTTGTACTTATTAACACTGTTTAGCTATTTTTCACCTGTGCAAGTAGCATTCAAGCAACCTTGATCTGAAAAAGGCTCATGAAGCAAAGCATTTTAAGCCAAAATAATGTACTGATTATCTTAGTTCTGTAATAATTATTTTTTTGCCAAAATAGGTCCAGTTCTAAAACTCCTATTTTGAACACGAAAACATAAACATAATTACTAAGAGCAATTTTACATTAGGGTTGTTAGAAATGAATAACTCCTGCAGCTATGTCTAAATGGGTACATTTATCCGAATGTCCAAATGCTGGGAGAAGTGCATAGGAAACAGAGCAGTGGGACAGTGCCACCACCAAGCACCAGTTCACAGTGGTGCCAGTGCCAGAAGGAGGTGGCTGGGCAGGCATGGAGCCCACCTGGCAAAGTTATGGCTTTGAGTTTCTGCCTAGGCAGTTTAGCAAATAAGAAAAGCAGCACCTGGTGGCTCCTGGGAACCACAGCACCTCCCACAGCAGAGTCCATGCACAGATGCTGAAGGCAGTAACAAGGCTGCCAGCAGCCACAACCTCCTCGAGCTCCAGTTTGCTGTGTTGTTTAGTCTCTGATTTCTCAGTGTGGCCCCACGATGCAAAATGGAAGAAGAAATAATCAGCTGAAGAACTCTTGCTTTACACAACGGCTCAAGGGTGGAGGTGTCCTAGCAGGAAACACCACAGGGCTCAAATTTACACAGCAAGTGATTAAAGCACAGTGCTTTGCAGTTCAGTCTCTCTCCTGCTCCCTGGGAACTCCCTAGGAAGCAGCTGATACAGCTTCTCCACTGCAAAGTCTGGCCCCAATTCTGTGCTAAAACCATAACATGTTCTGCGTTTTCTTACGCGAAGCCCCAGTTTCACAAACACAAGACTCAACTTGCAGAAATTTCGCTGGATCAGCCCTTCAAAATCTATTGCTTTTTTTGCTTTTTTTAAAAAATAATGTTTAAATTCTGACTCCAAACTCAACATCTATATATCTGAATAGGCATAGGCAGTTTTTAAAAGTCTGGTGTTTCTTGTAGCTCCTACTGACTTCACTTGGCCAGCACTTTTCCAAGAAAACACTTTAGTAGAATCCAGTGGATATTAACATTTCAATGTCTATAAATGGAGACACAGTATAATTGTAGGCAACCTTTCCTTCTCCCTTCTTTTTTTTTTTAAGAAGCCTTGGACAAAGGCTTTTTGAAAGCAAAATCCTCAGCATATTTTTCTGCCTGTGGTAAACACATTATGAAAGTTTACATATTTCTATTAGTTTGACTGTCTCCAGACTTTTGGCATGCCTTGGGACAACTCTATTTTTAAACGCATAACTGTGTACAGAGCACTTGATAATGAAGTTTAAAATTTGACTGGGCAGTATTACTACCAAAATGGTTTTTTCAAATGCACGAACATTTCACAGAGACAAATGATTCTGCAGATCTCAGCTAGTAGAATTATTCAAGTGTCAAAAGTTTAAACTACTGGTAGAAAATAATGGAAAGCTATGGAATGCCTCAAGAAAAACCAGTTCTTCCTTTCAAATAACTTAAATCTGAAGTTAATTGTGCACATCAAATCTTCAGGTGATAGAACTGCAGGGAATTTGGAAGACTTCTAATCTTCTTTAAAATTGCCTAAACTGCTGACTTGGTTTTACAGAAGCAAACCTACAATAAGTAGCAAAGAATAATAAAAGCTACCCAAACAGTCCTGTAAGCCTTGGGAAAGCACACAGGTCACAGCAGCATGGTGCAAATCTCTGAAACCTGGAGCACAGGACAGGGATTTTGAAGACCTGAAGAATCTTCTGCCTTCTACAGGGCAGAAGAAGATTCTTCTTCTTCTTCTTGTACAAGAACTGCCTTCTTGTAGTTCTCCTACATCTCTCCATTAACTCTTCTGCCCTCCCTGTCTATTTTCCAGTCTCCCCAGCCCATGCCCTTATCTTCCCTCTCTCTGTCATTGCTCTTCCCCCACCATTAGTCCTGGCTTAGTAGTAGAACACCTGAAACCAGGACTTAAGAAGATAAATTTTTTTCTGGACATTTTAAAGAGGTGGTTATCCTAGACAGGATAACACAAGATTAGGACAGTCCATATGTTAGTAACACACACTTACCCCCTTTTTTAAAAGTACTGATTTTGCAGATATTTTACATTAAATGCTTTAAGAAGTGCCTGTGTCTCAAACAGATCCCCAAAGCCTCAGGTACACATAATGCAAAGGACCAAGCAAAGGATGAAATGCCTTCACTCTACAGAACTTGAAGCAGGATATTGTATTCCTCAATAATTTTTATGCCTTTAGTACTATGTCTTTAGAAAGATACTGGTAACGTGACTAAAAATTGGAATTTTAAACCCAAATAATTATCTTTTTCTTCTTCAAAAAGTCATATTTTCTCCTTTAAATTAAGGTAAATTAACTGCTTTCATGTGTGGAATCAAAAATGTAGCTGCTTTTACTGCTACAAGTTTTCAGTGAAGTACCACCACCAGAAAGAAACAGGAATAAAGTGGGAGGCATTTTTTGCCAGTGCAGTTATTGCCATGAATGTACAACCTCAATGAACAAACCCATGAAAGAGGTGATAGGAACCAGTCTTTGCTGTTGCCTTCCTACAGCAAATTTAACCATAGCACCTTCTAGTTCTGTATCATACCTACCATTTCTTAAATGATGCTAGAAAGCCAAGACCCAGCAGTGACAATACCCTTTTCTATTAGCTGTGTGATATTGGGTGAATAAATCATTTTACCAACCCACTTCTGCTTCCCATCCCACCCATTGCCCAGCTACTACACAGGAAGCATAAACCCTTCCCTCAGCCTTACTAATACAGACTTGAGGTTTACTCAGAATGATCAGCTGCACTTCCATGACACTGCACACTTGTAATGACTGACAGTACATCTGCCTCCATCAAATTAATTAGGAAAACATGGGTTAAAAAATTGATAAGGCTGTATTCTCTTTTTCCTAAAGGATTACTTCAGCTTTTACCAACAGCATCCCACAGATAAAAACCCAAACCATGACAGCTGATGGAGGTACACAAGCACAAACCCAGCGAAGACACACACCCAAGCCCATCACTTTATAGCACAGATTATTTACTTGAATTTTTATCTGGAAGCCTGTCAATCTTCCACACCACGGCCCTGTAGGCACTCTCGTATTTTGCTGTTCCAACCGAGACTTGGATTATGGGATCAGATTCAACCTCATGCAAGGCCCCAAGGCAGGCTCTCCTATTCATTTTCGCTTTTAGGGACTTCTGCCTTTGGAGGTTCATGGTCCAAAGTGCTTTGATCCACTGTGTGGGAACAGGAAAGCGTATCATAACATTTTCACAGTATTTCACAGAGGGTAAATGTGTCGGGATCTGAGCAGTTGAAGACATGTTTATGAAAGCCTGAAGTTCAATGTATGCCCCCTGAACCACCACTGCAGCCTTCACAGAAAAGGGAAGGTCTTGCCCATTGTAGCGTGTCCTGAAACGCATCAGTTCCAGCCTGCAGGCATCCGGGGGTGTAAACTTAATAATCCGCGACTGCTCAAATTCCTGCGCTTTGACACAGTTATGGAAATGGCAGTCGAGAATATCAATCCACTTCCTCTCCTGCTCCTTCTCAAAGTAGCGCTCGTCCCTCTTCTGGAGCTCCTGGTCGTTCAGGGTGAGAAAACACTCAGCACCGCCATTCACAAAACACAGGCAGTAAATGTGTGTGATGACTGCACTTTCTACAAGTTTTCCTTCTGCCTTAGTGACTTTTCCCCAAAAGTTATCCACTATTTCCAGAGTCATTTCTTGCTCTTCATAGTTCCTCTTTTGTCTGGAAACAGCAGGGAGTTTCATAAGCTCCTCCTCGACTGTCACGAGGAAATCAGTGAAGTCATTATAATCCATGGTGCCCAGCTTTAACATCTGCTCCACCTCTGGCTCATGGATCACCTCAACTTTGGGATGGTACCTCCTCTTCTCCGTGTAAGACACGCACTCGATCTTCACTGTGTGGATTTTTCCTGAGACATTGTAGCTCTCCAGTTTGGGTTCGGACAGCTTGCACTGCGGCTGCAGCTGGAACTCCTTGAAAGGTTTCTCCAGGCCCTTTTCGTAATACATCTGCAACACCCCTCCAGCCAGGACACTCAGGTAAATAGGGCCCCACTGCCGAGATGACATCATGTTCTTCTTTTCAGGGATCCTCAGCATGAAGGGCCACCCATCCGATCTCCGGCTCCTGAAGAGGCTGCGTGGGATGGTGGGGGAGAG
The DNA here is from genome assembly GCA_013400955.1 of Drymodes brunneopygia. Taxonomy (NCBI): domain Eukaryota; kingdom Metazoa; phylum Chordata; class Aves; order Passeriformes; family Petroicidae; genus Drymodes; species Drymodes brunneopygia. Next base: position 455,659 of record VZTZ01008985.1, on the reverse strand, counting down.
CTTGTGCCATGCATGGGTGCTGGAGATGGCTGGGTTTTCTATGCCCTCACAGCTGTCAGCTTGTAGGTGTTCAAGCCTCTCACAGATGTAACTGAAGGAGCCCTGGTTAAGGCTTTTCTGATCATGACAAGTTTCTCTGTCTCTAGGATGACACCCACTCCTGTCAAGCACTTTGTCCTTCCTGTGCATACTAACATTAGCTGGTGACGTGCTGAGGGAGCACCCTTCCTTCCAAAAAGGACTGGAAAAAGCACAGTCACTGTGGAAGTACGGGAAGTGTCCTGGAGCCAGCTCCTCACAGCTTCCTGGTGGGTTAGGGCTTCCTTCATCTGCTGGTTTGGAGACCAAAGTCTTACCTGGATGGTCATTAGGTGAGGGGTTCAAAGGAAGGCTGCTCGGTTTCTGTGAGGCTAGGGATGAGCAGATCCCGGGGGATGGAGGAGGGTTAACATTTGATGGCCATTCAGGGATGGGATAAAGCATGTGAATCCCAGACTTTGGAATGCACGGGTTTCCCGGGTAGTCTCTGGTAGGTGTAGTAAGTGGAGAGTTGCTTGGGGGTCCAGGACTTAGGTAGAAATCAACTACAGGAGATGAGAGCGGAGTGCTGCCCATAGATGACGGCCTGCTGGAAGACTCATGAACACTGGACAGGTTGAGCTTAAGGCCATTTGGTTTGCAGCTGCTCTGAGTGTCAGCCAGTTTCTGAGGTGACTGGAAGAGAGGCTCGTCATCGAAGGTGACCCAGTTTGCTGGATTTGGGGAACACATCTTGCAGGAGAAACTTGAGGCACTCGCACACGCGTCACCTGCAAGCCATCTATGAAGAAACAACAAATATGATTCAAATCAAACTCAAATCACACAAAGTTCAAATTTGCAAGCAGTTCACAAATCCAGTGTACTTTGCTTTGCGAGAAGAATCTGAGACAGCTGTGTAGAAACAGATAAAGTGCCCATGAATCCCCACTGCTCTCCCAGGTTGGGGACTGAAGGGGTTCAAAGCCCCTGTTCAGATCATCTGATGTACAGAGCCTCTCAATCAGAGAGAGCAGAATGCCCCACAGCAGCACAGGACTGCCTGAACAATACTTTCAGCTTCATGCTGTACAACATAATACTATACAGCTTATGCCTCATTTGGAAAATGGACAGAGCTTTTCCATACTGGGCATCTGCTGCGGGTATGGTTCCCCCTCCTTCCCCCATCAAAAAAAAAATAGCATTTTACTAAGAATAGCGTAGCTGTTTCCAAAAATAGAATCAGGAGGGAGAGAGGGGATTATTTTTTTGATGAAAAGCTGTAGCAACTCAGTGCTGATGGCAAAGGTACACATGCTGCCGCCATCAGGGCAAAAACCTGGATGCCTGCCAGGCCTGGGCAGGAATCTCTTTACATCAGTTCCTTCAACCCAGGCTTGGAGAGTGGGCATGTTCTAAGGAAGCATTGGGAAGGCATTAAACTTATAAACAAGAAATTAGCCCTAAGGATGAGCAGTGCATTCCTGCTGAGGAGTAGTCTGCAAGCCTCCACCGCAGACAAAACGCTGACGAAACACAAGTCAAGGCCAAGTAACAACACTCACATCTGCCAAGCACTGAATTGGCTGGTGGCCTGGAAAAAGGACAGGTCTTTAAACCAATTAATAAACTACACTTCATCAAACAAAGTGTCTTTGGTAAAGGGCTCAGCTGGATGTCCTAAGAGCAGGACTGTAACCAGTGAATCATTAATCTTGCCGTCGTGGTTCTAAATTGTGCGCTGAAATTTAAATGCTCATCGCATCCTTATGCAGGGCATGTTGTCCCCAAAGTTTTTCCTCACCACTGCTCCTGCCTGATGAGGGAGCAAGCAAAAAACTGCCTAAGGAGGAATGGAGTACAATGGAACACCACGGGGCACATATAAACATCGCTCATTTGATAGAAAGCTACTCTTGTTCTGTCACAACACATTCAGGTTTGCCTGACAGCACAAGGAAGGCGGAGTTCATATAGACAAAAACCACCTGCATGTACATTACTCCGTTAATTAAGGTCAGCTAATGATGAGTTAGAGCTGCTGCCCTTCGTGCACAGGCAGCCACAGCCAGGCTGTTTAATTGCACAGAGTTACAGAATCACATAACCATAAAAGCCATCCTTTAAAATCGAGAGAACAATTCACTTCTAAGCATGCCACAGTTCAGCCAAGTGAAATCTTGTGCTACAAGTCTTTATTTTTACCATTTCTCCATTATTTCTGGGGCAGTTTGTAGCTGGTAAGAAAGTGCCATGAACCATGGCAAAGTCTGCTCATTCTGAGGCTGAGCAATGAGAGCTCTCAACGGAGGAGGACTCTGGTCCTTCATTAGTTTTTGAACTCTCGACCTTTTTGTTCAGAAAAATATTTGCACTATGCTAGTTATTTTATAAGCACTCTAATCACCACTTACAGAAGGAGAGAGAGAGAAAAGGAGCAAACAAGTACAAATTACTGTCATAGCTCAGACACACACAACTACCAGTGTATCCTTCACCCACACAATCACTTCATCATGAAATGCAGCAATGGAAAGAAAAATCATAGCTATTTGGTCTCTGACTTGGTCATCATTTTTTCCTCCCATATCACACCCTTCTCCTCCTCTCCCTCTGGTTGCCACCATGGCTCTTTCAGCATTAATTATTTCTAGAGCTGAAGTTTCAAAGTTTTCAGCCCTTTTCTCAAAGCCTCACTTGTTAAGAGCAGCTAATGCGATGCTAACTCGGGGAGTGGCTTTTTCCTGGAACAGCTGGGACACTGGGGCAGCCTGGCAGACAAGGGAACATAAGGAAACAGCCTCAAAGGCTGCCATTAAAAACTCCTCTGGCATTTACAAGAGATAAGGGATGGCCAGAGAGAGAAAAAAACATGCTGTGGATGGGAGAGAAGCCTTTCTCTGTGCAGGGGCTCTGGGGATGATGCCACAACCCTCCAGTGTGACCACAGCCACGCTCAAGGGGCAAATCACACAACACTGAGATGCACCAATGGAAAAGAAATCATAAAATTGTGTGTTTACAATAAAGAACACATTTGCAGACTGTTTCCCTTTCTTGTTAGAAAGGGAATTTTTCAGTGTCCTTCATTATTCCCAGATGCTGGGGGCATTTTTTCCCCTACATCTGTTACTGTTCCCGTTTTAAAATGCAATGTTGCAGATTATTTGGCAGACTTTTTTCCTGTTATGAAACAAAAAGTTGCTTGAACTCCACCTACCAAATATTTACGTTCAGTCAGTAAGTGTCAATGAAGAAAACCACTTTCCCAGGTGGAAAAAAGTGGGAAAGGTGAAAAAAACCACTTTCCCCTGCAGTCACTATACCCTTGGTGTACCTGTCAGAGGCTGCAGCTTTCACCTCTTGTTGCTGTTGCACTTACATGGGAGTTTTTTAAAAGAAAAAAAGATGCTGATGATAACAAAAACACACATGCAGAAAGTGTTGAAATAGATAGTGGCTCCCCTACTGTTGCTCACTGATCCCCAAAAACAACTACTAGGAATGGAGGAAAAAAGCCCAAATGGATTTTTTTCAAGCTGATTGGATAATGTCATGCTACTAAAAGGAAATGCACCCTCCTGTGTGTTAAGGACAGTACCACTCATCTAGAATTTAAAAAAAAAATCACTTATGCTGCTTTACATCACTTGTTCTCTGATTCTTTTACATCTGCACAATGCAATAAAGAAATGCTTTCAAGTTCTATTTTGTCCCAAACTGTGCTCCAAATTCCTTCTTATCAACTGGGACATTCTTCCTCGGAACTGGAATAAAATTCAGCCTTCAGGATGGATGTGTTTTGCCTCCAAAAGGCAAAGGTTCCCCATGGGACCCACATAAATGTAACTCAAATGCTTTGGGTAAAAGGAAAATGATACAAGATACCATTGATCACACACGTGTTATGTGGCCTGTGACATTTAAATTACAAGCACGTGTGGTGTTTTGTTCAGATATGAGGCAGGAAATACCATCTTTAGAATACTGGAACTGCCAATAAAAAACTTCTGGCTGAAATAAGAGTTGATCCTAGGTGCATTAATTCCAATAAACCCAAAAGTTGCTTCTCATTTCAATTCATCCCCTTCTGCCTGAAAACAATCTTCCCATTTATCAGATTAACACAGTCCCTCAGCATTTAATGAACAGTCGTTGCAGCTTAATTTTTTCATTTTAATACCTCGAGGATGGAAGGAAGAGAAATCCTATCCTATTATTGAGAGATTTCATAGGCTGTAGCTATCACTGGGTCCTTTGTTGCTTCAGAAATCCCAGATCAAATCTGCAGCAAAAATATGGCTCAATTTTCGTGCCTTGCTGGGGGATATTGTTACATCTTCCCACACTGCACACTAATAATAACTCCCTACTCACCCTAAGGTGCAACTCAAGGTATTGGCTTTGGCACTTCAATCCAGACACACCTGGGTCCTCAGCAAGCTGAGGATGCTGCCATGTCATCAGCAATGTCCCCACCACGCTGACAGCACAGCCTTCTGTCACCTCCTTCACAGCAGCAGCACTGAACCCACACAGTGCACGACTGGACCCCCTGCACAGCTCATTCTCGGGGTCTTCCCTAAAATTTGGCATCAATTAAGACCCTCAAGCACATCCCCTTCTGTTCAAACACAAAGCTCCTCTTTTAAAATGCTGGAGGAGCATGGGGTCAGCTAATGAGGAACATCAGGGGAACAGCTCCCTTCTGCAAAGCATGCAGCAAGTAAATGCAGTGTTTAATGGACAGTACTCACACTCCCAACACACAGAAAAGCATCATCCCATAAACACATTCCTTATTGCCTCTCTGCTCCAGAGGCCATTGCAGCTCCAGAACTGTTAAACTACACATCCTCTAAACAAATTCTCTCTGTGACACCCAAGCACATACCTTATGTGTGCTCACTTGCTTTTTATTGGGGTAAACACCAGCCTCATTACTTGCTGCAAGCTCAAAAAAAAAAAAAAAAACCCAGATTTATCTACACACAGTGCGACAAAAGAGTTAAATAATCCCTTCCAAATAAGCTGAGCTCTTCACATGAGCTGCTCTGTTTGTGGACAGTGCCTGGTCATTTTATTTCCACCTTTCCAGAAAAACTATGGTTCCCATGCACAGCTACATGTTAATTTTATTTCCAGGAGCAAGGGTTGCCTGTTGCATATAGGCCATATAGAAATTTAATGCAAAGCTGTGCACAGGGTGGTGAAGCTGTTCCATAACCAGAGCATATGAGCTGCTCCTTCTTGTACAAAAACCCAGACAATTCCCCAAGCTTTCTCCCATAGAGTGCAATAGTCTAGCAGGGAAGCACAAATCCTCTGCAGTTTAAGCAATAAAGCACATATGGTATATAAAACACCCTAAATGTTTCTAAGCCCTTGTGATATCCAAGTGAAACATGGCAGATTTATCTCTGTGTTTTACAGCCATATTCTTTGTGTCACTGTTTTGGTTATTACTTAACTCTACAAAAAAAAAAAAACTTGAAGCACAACTTCTACATAAAATACTGTTTGATTTATGATGATTTGCCTCAAATTTTACTTTGATACTACACATGGCTGCAGTTTTATTTAAATCTGCTTTTTCTATCCTAGATATACAAAAAAAAAAAATTATCCAGTCTATACTTCTGAAATAAACATAAGCAAAAGTCACAACTGATGGGAAATAGGAATTTCTTGGCCTTTTCTTGTATTTGGGATATGAATTAAGCCTCCCACTGCATTACTCATTTTAGAAAATAGGGAACTGGTGTAATAGTCAAAAATACATCAACTTCAAAGTGCAATGTGACCTCTTATTTACATTGCTCACTCTCTGGTGCATAGGCACAGCTGGGAAAAGTTCAGAGCTTGCAGCTAATCTGTTTAATTTGGAATTCCTTACTCTTGGCCCCAAGAGCTGGAAGAACTAAAGCTTTTGACAGTGTGCACATCTCCAGAGCAAAGGCAGGCCCAGCTCTTGCAAACACCTCTGGCTGTTGCTGGTTCCTGCCTCGGTCACAGGAGGGGTTGCAGATCAGGTGGTTGGCATTTGCAGGCACCAGCTCGAGAAAACTGACATTTTTAAGGGCATCAGCACAACCCATCACAATTCCCAAGCAGAGACAACACTTTCCTTGATAGGGAAAAGGGCTGGGCAGAGGATGATGCCACAGGGTTTGGGGTGTGGGTGACTCCCCACCGTGGGGTCAGGGACTGACGGTGACAGCAGTGCTGGGCCCTGCACCCCAGGACAGCACCTGGAATCCAGCCAGGCAGGGATCCTACAGGCACTGGGAATTCCAACTCCTCTGCTTCTCAGAGTCACAGCTTGAAAGGCTGTGAGCTGATCTGAGATTCACACAGGAGAGAAAACCTATGGGAAGCTCCCAAATGCAAAATGAAAGAAAAGCAAACAGATTCTCATCTCTGGTAACCGTTCAAGCCTGCTCAGCTGTGGCTGAAGTGGATCCTCCCCAAAGAAGTAGCTCTTCTGGCTGACAACAGGAGGAGGTTGGATGGTGAGGATCTTGCACTTAATGTGAAAATTTAGCTACTCAAAACAATTCCCATCTTTGCCATGAATAATCACTCAAGACTTCAGCTGTTGCGCACTGTAAAAACCCTCTTTTTCATGTCCAGATCCATTCTGGGAGACCTTCCCTAACACTCAGATGTGAAGTCATCCCAAAGCTGCTTCGAAAAGACAACAACACATCATGCATGACTGGTCTTGTGTGTAACACCATCAGCTTCAACCACTCTTCCCATGCACAGTGAGCTGTGATTCCCACACCCTCCCTCACCCCGCTCCGGCAGTCACATCACCATGGCTGAGTCACATCAGCTTTGTCCTTCACTGTTTTCTTAGTGGGGAATAGGAATCCAGGCAGAAAAGCCTAGGGACAGTTTACTGGAAGTGTCTGCATGATTTTATGGAGACAAACCAAAGGTATTTGCTACAGGAACAGAGATTTTTACAGATCACGGCCACACAGCCACCTGGGATCTGCACCACCAATCCTCTCAAGGATTCTTGCACAGCTTGTTATCAGGAACATAACATTCAGAATGGGGTAACTAAATACAAGAAACTAAAAATAATAATTAAAAAAATTTTTTTAAAAGATACTAAAATAGAGATCCAATTTAAGAGTCATTGGGAAAGATACTGGAATGGAGACCTGAAGCTACAAAAAACAACAGTGATCTTCTTCCCTCACAGGCCACCTCTCTCACCTGAGGGAAACTATGAGGTTACTTGCAGCAGGTCCTGCACTACCTGCTGTGGCTCAGCCCATGCACAGGTACCTTACAGAACACATAAATCAGTGAATGAATGCAGCAGAGAAAGAAGTCAGGGAAAAATTAGCCTCCAAGGATCACAGGCTTGCAACAAGCATTTTCTAACATAAAAACCAGTTTTCCCAATCCACAGCTACATGTAACTATTTTGTTTCAGGAAGATGAAATAACACCTTACATCACACCACAAACTCTGCATAATTCTGGCACATCAGGAAGAGCTGTGTATGGGTACACTTAGAACCTGTTTGTTTTTCCTTTAAATGCAACCAAAGTGATAAAAAACACATTTACCTCTGGCATAGTGTAAGAGCAGCAAACAGCAGTACTCGACACAAGTCTGAGCATCTTTCTTGGGTACATCAGTTCTAACTTCTCAGTCAGCTCCTACAGATGGCACCCAGCAGTGTTCCACCCTGGATGTCCAGTATTTTCCTCTTTACTGGGCAGATTCCCCATCTCAGAAGGTGACAGACTGCCCCAGGTCTCACTAACACATGTCTAGGGGCCCGTGGTTCTGTGCATCTTTGGGCTCCAGGCTGGGAACAGAGGCAGGACAGGGGGGATCCCTGCTCGTGCCCCATTTTCTGGCAAATGGGATGGCCAGGAAAACCCCCAGGAAGACACAGTCTGCTATCAAAGACAGTAGGAACACGTTTACTAGCTTAAATTAGAACTGGATTAAATCCTGAGAATCACAAAATGCTTCTCTATGTTTTAGTGAACATCTTTAACAGAAGAAAGCTCATTTTTCCTAGAAGAAATAACAAAAAGCCTGATTAAATCAATATCAACCACTCAGTGTTTTTATTCTCTTCCTTTCTGTGTCTCACAGTGCCTTCTAAGACTCATCACTTGTGTGCAAGAGGTGACTGGGTGGTGTGATGCAAGACATGATTGCATCTTCTCAAAGCAAAACACTGACACGTAGCTATGTATTGTGTTTTTCTAATGTTACAAACTGCTCACTGCAAACCTGTGACTCCTAAATATTTTTTAGCTGGAGGTTGGTTTTCGATCTGTGCCATTGCACTTAATTTCTTCCTGTTATCTGCACAGACAGGATAGGCAAATCATATTTAACTCACTTCACTGTGCAGTCGTGTGTTCCTCCCCACAGGACCCACTCACACTCAGTGCCCTGGGCTAGTCCTGCTTCATCCTCTGCATCACACTCCTCTTCAACATCACCACAGTGATGGCACAACTTACAGTCCACAGGCAGATTTTGGAGAGCCAAGGGACATTAGGGATTCATGTAAATTGTTTATTGATACCAGCTGACATTTTACTGTACAGGAGGTTTGCTGGGTTTTTTTAACAAAAAAAAAAAAAAATGCTCTGGCCTAGAAGAGACAGGAAAATAAATCTATTTTTATTTGCAGTACTTCTGCAGGTCACTAAGTTAATGGAATGTTACTGCATCTACTGAAGCAATTTTTAACTGTGTTTAGGAAAGATGTTATTATTAGGAACGCACGCTCATCCCACAGAAGTGCTCTGGTCACGGCAGCCCTGCACAGAGCTCTGGCAAGTACTTCAACATCCCAAACCTCTCCCTCTCTTCTCCCCCTGGCAGAGCCAGAGATTTATAATGGGCTAAGAAGCAGCAGAAATGCAGTTATGGGTGCCTGTCCCACTTCTGTAATAGCAACAGCCTTTTTTTTTTTT
>VZTZ01008985.1:406333-443809 GCA_013400955.1 Drymodes brunneopygia | reverse complement strand
AAGGAAAGGAAAGGAAAGGAAGAAGGAAAAAAACAGAGGGGGGCAAAAAAAGCAAATTTTACAAAGGAAAAGCAGCCAAATATTTTTGTTAAATGCATCATGTTCTCACACCAAAACAAAAGAGCCCCATCCACCGGCCCGTTTCAAGCCAGAACTTCGGGGCTGCGCCTCAACTCCCGGGAAAATTCCACTTCGGACGGAGCCCCCTCCCGTGCCCCGCTCCTGTGGCCCGGCTCCCCCGANTCCAGGGACATGGACCAGAGCTGCCAGGGACTGCACACACCAATTGCCCATCTGAAAGGCTTTCAATAGGAGTGACAGCTCGCTCACAGCAGCGAGCTCCAGCTTCTCGTGTAACCCATCCAAAATTCTTTGTCAAGCATTACATACCCATTTCAGCTCCACTGCTTTCCAGTGGTTGAAATTTCCCTTGTATTTTAAAAAGGAGGGGCTTCCTTCTGCAAATTGTTTTCTTCTCTCCAGTTTGTCTTCTCTAAAGTTTTCATATGTTTTCTCTGAAAATTAAGCAATCCTACCTGTTTGTTTTATGCATGGGAAGTACTATTCAGGCTCTGTCTGCATTTGCAATAGAACTGTTCAGTACAGTTTTCTCTATAAATGAATTCTTCTGTAAGCTTAACACCATTACACAAATTGCACAAGGACAAATATTGGCCGTTCATGGCTTTAAAAGTTCTGCTTGTTATCTTAATTTTTAAAAATCTGGTGCCAAATTTAGCACAGAATTCCATCACCATAATTTAACCAGTAAATTGTGAGCCAGGGCATTGTTACATTCTTCTCTCCTTGAAGGCCTTTCTTGAACAGTGCCAGCCTGAGGCCTCCAGGCTCAGAGCTCCACCTGCCTCTCTCATCCCAGCATCCAGCCCTGGAAGTGCCAGAGCCTCATCCCAGCCTCTTCCCTCCAGAATTCCATCCCTGTAAGTCTTCTGCCCCAGAAATCCAGGCCTGGTGTCAAAAGTGTATCTTCCAAAAACAGCACAGTCTTCTGCCTTCTCCCAGGACACACAGCCTCTGAGCAGAGGGAACCAGTGGATCAAAACCTCCTGTTTTGCCAAAATACCAGGAAATCAGAAGTAATTTCTACTATTTTCCACATACTCCAAAATGAGTCCTTCAGACTCTTTTGTACTCCTGCACAAAATTCAATGAAACCTTTTCCCTGCTTATCTTCCACATTAGTTCTTCCTAATGGTTTTCACATGGAAAGGGTATTAATTTGTCCTGTCTCCTTATCAAAATCAGCGTATCTAAAAACAGATCAGATTTTCCTTTGCTGAGACAAGTGTATACATTTTCAAGACAAGACTATTCTTTTCCAGTAAATTCTACTATCACTTTATCTTCCAAAATAATTCAGTGCAATATAAACTCAAGCATCAGAGAAAAAAACCCTGATACTGAGATTTAAAATTCCTTAATATAATCTGACTTTGATGAATTGTATATGCAGAACAAATCAGAACTATTAAAAGCTATTTCTACTGTAAATACAATTTGAAGAGCATTTCACATAAAGATACAGTATATTTCTAGAGGCAGTTATAAAACTCATTCAACATTTTACTCTAACAAATTCAATTCACATTGCTGACTATATTTAAACTGATCTTTAACATGATTTGCAGTATATTGCCCTTTTTATAAAATGTTTACTGTCTATGACTATTTTTTCAAAATTGAAACCTGTCAGTTCATATCTGGCTAGAACCAAGTATTTGTTAAGAGAGACAGAAAAACACTTGCTTCTAGACTTATTTTAACTCTTTGTTCTACTGCTTTGCTTTTATTTTTGAAAAAAAACCGAAAAGGTTCTCTTTACTAAGAATTATTTCTGTATTTTGTTTTGAAAAGTCAAATTCTTCTCCTCCTCCCACTTAATGAATCCATCTCTTAGTACAATTGCTATTAAAACTTACAAGCTTAGTATATTCACTATTTAAATGATGTACATTTATTACATATAAAATGGTTATAGAAATTTGTCATACTAATGTCCTTTTTGTGAGAAATTGAGTCCTCGTTGGCTTCAAATGTTCCTGACCTCATGGGCTAGATCAAGAATCTAAGAGAAGCTTGTTCTTGCCTGCTTGTTTGGACTAAAAATAAACCTGACTTTTCAGGACTCCAAAAGACACTTTTGGTCAAGTTGATTGTCCCCTCTCCAGGTGCATGTTGTCTGTCCAAGCCTGCACATGCCACAGACAGTTTAAAAGTCACAAAGTACAAGGCACATGAGAGGTGCAGCACCAGTTCCAGGATTACAGCTGCTCCCTATGCCAAGAGCTGCAGTTAAGGAAACTGCACTGAAATTCCCAGTTCAGACCTTTTCAAGCTCATAACTTCATTAAAATAATCTTTCCTGGATACAGCGTTCTGCATTCACTATTCAAACACAAACTGAAGACTTTTAAATCCAAGAGAAAAGAAACTAAGGGAGGGCAGGCAAGGATGAAGGCTCTGTCTGGGGCACAAAGGGGAGTGTGCAGAGAGGTAAGGTGTTCTCACACTCATTTCAGAAGCAAAGGACTTTATACAGAGAGAGCCTGCAGGAAACCACACGCCACCATTGACTAGATGCCAAGCCAATTCATGAAAGAATCCTTAGGGCCTAACATAACTGGAAATTACCTGGATTTTGTGGGTTTAACTCTTCTCAGGATAAAGCCATGTTGTTTATGAGAGACTGTAACTACAATTTTGACATCCAGGGTTCAAAGGCTTTTTCATTAGTTAAGACCTCATCAGCTTAGAAAGTTTTGGACTCACAGGGTGAATCAGTGCTAAAACAGATAAATTATGCTCTCTACTGCTGTATAAGAAGTTTATACCTAGAATTCTTTTAGGGTTGTTAGTGGGGGTGTCTTGCCCTGCAAACTCAGCCCGAGGAGAATCACACACTTTTTTGTTGTTGTTTTGCAGCTCAGCATTGCCTCTGTAAGGAGCTGGGTGATTCTGAATGAGCACTGACGTGTCTAAAGCTGCCTACACACACAGCAGAGGCAGACAATGAGCACTGCCCCAGGCGAGTTTCCATGTGCTGCAGTTCACAGCCCTGCTCAGGCCCTGCTTTACAAAGGTCCCCCAAAGAGCTCCTCTCTGTCCCCCCTCTGTAACCAAGCTGGCAGCGCTGCAGGCACAACTGCAGTCAAAAATAAGTTTTTAACTCTGTGATTAAAAGAAATATTCAGGAATTTGGGCAGAAATGGCCACTTCTAAACAAACATGGTTTTAATTCACAGCTGAGCAATACTGCAGGTAGTGACAGAGGCAGAAAATGCAGAGTAAGACAGAACAGGCATTCTTAGAGCAGCATCCAGCCTTCGTGGGAGGAAGTAATCAGACCTCTGGCTGCAATTACAATTTTTTACTGCACTAAGCTTTGTTTTTATTATGACCCTGCTGTTGCTAAGACAGTGCTCTCAAATTGCCTTACATACAGACTGTATTAACCAACAGGTGTGCCCAATTTACAGAGCCAGATGGTTCTCCAAAGTTTAATATATCATTGGATTTACACTATTAAAAAAAACCCCACAGCCTTGACACTGCTCAACCAAGCCAGTAAGTAACTTCTCCTGTCGCCTGATAGGCACTATGTGGATACACAGTTTATTTCTTTTCCTGTTTGCAACTGATGCCTTGCATTCAGCGCAAATCCTTTTTTTGGAGCCGTACGAAGCACTTTTAAACAGTGAAATCAGCATCCAGGAAAGGTGCTGGGCCAAAGACCTTCACACCAAAACTTCATCTGCCAGCAAGGGAAGGTAGGGCAGGTGGAGCAGCAGGATTAGAAATACAAATTAGGAATGAAGCTGGCTTGGGAAAAAGGGAAAATAACCATATAAACAGCCAAAGGTAGGAAAACAAATGGTTTCAACCTGGGTATTTTACATCCATTGAGAAGATCCTGGCACCATCATGCCATGAAATGCTGAGCTAGTTCAGAATGAAGCTGAAGAGATTAACAAGAGACATGACAAACACCACCAACTTTAAATCAACACTTTAGCTGATTGCTGCTTACATCACAGATGTAGCAATTTAAAACAATCATTGTTCAAACAGCAATGAGATGCACCCTAGCACAGCTTATGACGACAGCCTAAGATTCCTGTTTTAGAAGTTAAGCTTTCAGGCAGGGAAACCTCTGACCTCCAGGAGCTTAAGGCCTTCTGAAATAGACAATGGCTTTGGTGCTTCTTGGGCAGTTTCAAACTGATGAAGCAGTGGTTCTTAAGAGGGCAATCTTGAAGTTAAATTAATGCCTGATTACAGCAAATATTTTTTTGAACACACAGAATACTTACTGGGGATGTGCTTTCAGAAATCTAGGACAGCTGAACATTCTGAAAGCCTTGAACGTGTTAGGATAGCTTTAAAACAAAGCTCAGGTTTTTTTGAAAATCCAATTTAAATCATTAGAATAGTGCTGTTTTCTGAATTAGTCATTAAGCCTGAGAGTGAGAGATTATTTGTGAGGTGCCCAACAGTATGAAGAAATGAACTCAGCATTCTAAAAATGCTTTAAAAACTTGTGTCATAGTGAACTGTCATTAATAAAGGTAACTCACATTAGGGTTTTACTTTAACCCTGGTTTCACACTGCATTGTGCTAAAGGGTTTTACACTTTACAACACTTTCTCACTGGTTTCCCCAGTTAACCAGCTAGAAGTCAGGCATTCACACTGTACATTTTTGAAGATTAATTCCAGTGTTAGTACAATTAGTACAATTTCTTAGCCCAGATTCCACATTCCACAATACTCTGAACATACTATTGCATACAAAGTAGTTCAAAGTAATTTTTCTGGAAAACTTGGCCTTGAAGATGAATTCTTGGCTGCAACATGGAAACAAGTCTTTAGTTTTTTAACAGCAAAGCCTTGTGCAGGAGCCATTTAGACATTTAACAGCATTTGAGATATTCAGAAAGATTCAGCATCACCTGGTTAGCAGATAATAAGCACAAGGAGTTGGTATTTCCACTTGATCCAGTTTCTAATGCCACTGAGTTAAATGTAGTATCTTGTGCTCCCTTACAACACTACTACAGCAGTATCTAAAACACTGATTTACATTTTTTTGCCAGATTTTATTTTTGGGTACTGATAGTTTACAGTTGTCTAGAACTTACTCCAAACATTTCCTTGAAAAACTGAAGGCAGCTTAAGTGATCACAGTTGTCTCTTCTTGAGCATGGTTATTGCTTGGTGAAGTGGATACCCAAATACATTCCCAAATAACATTGCAAAGAAAAAATGCTGATAAATTGATGTGTATTGGAATTGTACCTAAATGCCTATACATTCCATATGAATTCCAGCTTGGATACTGGGGTATGCTCTGAATATGCATTTGATTTTCTAACGCAAATTCTTAACACACACTATTCAGACATGTAAAATATGGCCTAAGCAAAACCTTTTTACTAAATACAGCCACCTATGAAAAGCAGTATCAGTAAAAGCAGCATTGGTAAGAGTAGTATCAGTTCAGTAATTTGATTCAGAGAATTAAAATAACTGGATTAGTACCTCCACTGCAAGATGAAAGTCCTCAGAAAAGGCAGCTTCAAAAGAATTGGAAGAAAGCAATTAGCCTCCCAACCCTAAATGAAACAGTTGAAGCTGTATCTGCTTCTATAAAATGGATGGAGAGAAAGCCAACACTTCCCAACCCTCATTAGCACCAGCACATAGTTCTTAATCCAACATCAGTAAGAAACCCTGCAGGCTCTCATCTCCCTTCCCTTTCACAACCACTTCTATTTTGCATTTCTGAAAGGAAGAACTATCAGAACAAAGAGAAGCACTGAGAGCAGCTAGACTGGTGTAACTACTCCATCAGCAACAGCTGGAACACTCCACCCCAAGGTCACACTCTGCAACCTGGGCATAGCCAGAGGCAAGGAAAAAAAGTCAAGCTGGTTTCATGTGGTTGGTTTTATTATTACATACTGATAATACATATGAACACACCTGATATCAGAGTAAACCCTTGTGGGACAAATAAGTGCCATAATGGAAATTATGGAACAGAAGATTGGTGTGGAAAGTGTGGAGCAGCACAGCATCTGATTAAAAAAAAACCAAACAAAAAAAAACAAAACCCAAAAAAACAACCAAAAAACCAACCCAACCCAAAACCAAAAAATCCCACCCCCAAGAACAAATCAATGCTGTGAAAACTTGTGATATTAAACTTCACTTGAAAAAACAATTAAAAAAAAATCTTAGGAGAGGCCTGAAGTTCACAAACACAGGAAAAGCCATGTGCATCCCCTCAGTGAATCCATCACAACTCAACTCCATGAAGACCTTTTGCAAATTCAGTGTTTAAACCTTCTAAAGTGTATTTCATATTCTTCTTTACTGTCAGAGAGCACAGTAAGCTGATCTATTCTAAGCACATTGTTTCACTCTTTTGGGCAAATGACAATCACAGTTTCCTCTAGCCTTAAACAGCTATTTCAACCAATATATATATACATACATGTGTAAACAAAATGTTACAGAAATGGCTTAATGCAAGTTCATAGAAGTAGCCCAATTCAGCTATTTGTGCTCTTTACCTCAAAATCCAAAGTGCCAGATACAAGCAGGAAAGGTTTCCACTGTTGCAGTCTAACAATGATCCCATCTACTTGGTGAATTTGTAAAAATCATTTCAAGCCACAATTCCAATTAATTCTAGAGGGCTGAGAACAGGAATAATACATTTACAGTAACTGCACAGCTTGCATGGCCAAAAAGAGTCTCCAAACTCATTTTTAAACTGTTATTAACAAGTAATGGAATGTACATGTGCTGACCATTAAATGTTTAACTCAAAAATAGATACCTACTGCACCAATCCAAATTTGTTAATGCAGAAACATATTGGAAAATATACAAAATCTGAAGTTGTTACATGAAATCAAAACCTGATTTTAAAAAGTGCACAGTAAAAACTGAAGGTAATTACTATATAAATTATCCACAGAGTGTGTATTTCCTGGTTTAGAGCCAACACGAAGTTCTATCTGTTACAAGTTCTACATATTTTAAAGCCAATTCAGTTTTTACTAGACCCAATACCAGCCTCTGCTTCCTGGAACAAACAGGAACTGGATAATGAATGGTCACTATCTGCATCCTGTGCAGCAGCAGCTTCCAAGGACTCAGCTGTAAACTATCGATTTTTGTTCTTTTTAGAATTTCCCTGCAACAAGAAAGAAGCAAAGAGAACATTATAATTCAGGTAAGGAAATCTAGACAGGTACATACAAAACCTGATGCCTGATAATTTATGCCTACAGCAAACAAGGTACAGTCAGACTGAAAAGAAACAGTCCACAGACGTTTAATTTGGCAGATTGTAACTGTTTGCTCTGAAAATGCCTCTATTTCTATAAGCACAACAGAGGTGAATACCAGATATCTCAAATAAGCACAACAGCTCCTTACTACAACTGAAACCTGTGAAAAGACATTTGAGGGACACATCAAGACACCCAGCTGTATTAATACCAATAATATTGTAAGGCCAGTGAAGGCAAGTCAAATCATAATTCACATGCTTCAGATGCTACTCCAAATTTCTTCTTACAGAATAATTGCCTCAAATTAAAAATCCCACCCTACTGGATTTTTTTCCAAAATCAATTTTATTTTAATTCAGGTTGTAAAGATTATTCCTGGTACAGAACTGTTTGTTCCACAGCTAGCCAATTCACATTTAACCTGCAGTAATTCTACAAAGGAAATGTGGAGCTTAAAATAAAGTTTTGTGCAATAGTTGTTTGCTGGCAATTCTCAGTCTTCCTATTTCCTGAAGATAACATTTGTTTTGAATCTAACCAACAACTCTTTCCAAGTGATAAGGGCTTTAACTGCATTATTTTGATTTCAGCTGAATCCCCTTCTACATTTGGTAACATTTTAAAACCTTTATGGCTTCTGTTGTGAGAATCTGAGGTCCTTACACACAGAGCACCAATTCAAGCCTTGGAAGTATGGCACGTGAAAAATTACAGAAAACATTTTCTAAAAACATGAAGTACTATAGTCAGTATGCAAGAGCTTCCTTCTGGAAACACAAGGGCTTATACACCACAAAGTCATTTTAAAGAATACAATGCCAAGTTAAAACACTCAGAAATCTGAGGAAAAGCAGGAGAAAGAGTTTACTCTAAAAGACAAAAAGCACCATCATGGGACCTTTAATCAAAACATGGAGGTTTTTCTATTATTTTTAATTTTTTAATCTTTCAGTGACACCTGCTTCCATGCATCCCACAATTAAGGAGAATAATGATAATTTATTCACTTCACAGTCAGACAAGTGAAGCGCAAAGGCCTTCACAACATCTGTTCCTCCCTAGAGGCATCAGAATAGGATATACCATGGTTTAATCACTGGCTGCTCAAAAAAGCAGACTTCTGTATTTTTCATCATTAGGTAAGTTAAAAATCTGTTTCTGTCAAGTAGGCAGACTCCTTGCCTAGTAAAGAATATCAGTGTGCATTTCAAGCTCACAGAAGAATGCAAGTGGCAACTTTTTCATTCCTACAGAAGAGACAGATGAGCTAAAATACGGAAATAAAACACAGAAAGAGACCAGCTGCCAAGGACAGAGTATGCTGCAACCAAAAGGAGTGCAGAAGGGACACTTCTACCCAGAATTTAATCATAACCACCCAGCCTCATCAGCTGGACTTAGAAATAGTTCCATTTTCACCACATTTAATTAAAAAAAAAAAAGGTGTGATTTGCCATCAGAGGGTACACTTTGAGAACCTAATGTGAAGCAGTGACATGAAGAGCTTGTTCTTTCCCACACAGATGTTTTGCAAGCATTTTTTCTTCACTGAAACCTGAAGGAGCAAGCTTGGAGTTTCCTTTCCAGCTGGCTCAGAGAAAGAATTACAGCTTGTGAGCTGGTTTGTCCAAGGGCAGGACACCAAATGCAACCCTCACACCCCACAAGCTGCAGCCAGGGCCCCGTGTCAGCACTGCCAGCTCACCTTACTGGCCACCTTTAGTGTATCAATCTCTTCCCTTTGCTTAGTTAAGGTTTCATTCATGCTGCACAGATGGTCACTCATCATGCTTAACTGATCCTCGTAGCTCCTCTTTGTCGTCATCAATTCATCCTAAGGGAAAAATAAAACAACCACAGGCCCTAGCTCAGTATTAGTGATACTTGGCAAAGCAGCACACTTCCACCTCCCCTTAGTAAGCTCCACTTTTGATGCTGAGTGTGTGCAATTCAGCAAAAAAGAAAAAAAAAAGCTTCATGAAAGGAAGTCAACAGCTATTTTTCTTTTACCTGAAATCTCATGCATGGTTTGTTCTCTATTTTTGTGCTGTTTCCTTTAGGTTTTTCCCCCACTTTTTATGGCTTACAGAAAAGAATAACAGCTAAGTTTTCCACCATTGCTTCCAGCCAGGAAACAAGTAATGTTTATGGGGTTAAAGCATGGCCTGCACAAAACATACATGGCATCCAAAGCTGAAGGAATCACCCCTCCACATGCAGCTAGAGAGAGCTATGATCTCTCACAAGTAAGGACCACAGGAGAACAGCAGGGTGGTATGACAGGCATCTGCTGCAAGCAGATAAATATCTCCCATCCACAGACTCTGATCCTCATTAGGGATTTTAACTACTCTAACATGTCCTGGAAGGGCAGCAAAGTGGAACATGAGCAATTTGGGAGTTGTCTCAAGTGTGGAAAAGGACTTCTTGATATCAGGGATCAGTGGGACCAAGAGATACTCTCTGCTGGACCTGTGACTCACAAATAAGGAAAAGCTGGTCAGGGAAGTGAAAGCCAATGGCAGCCTTGGCTGCAGCTACCATGAGTTAGTGGAATTCAGGATCCGGAGGGAAGCAAGATGAATAGTGGAATTACAGCAACCTTAGAGTCAAGAAGGGTAGATTCTGGCTTCTTTCAAGGTCTGCTTGGGAAGATCCCAGGTAAAACTGCCCTGGAAGTTACAGGGGCCCAGGAAAGCTGAGTGATCAAGGACAGAACAAGGAAGAATCCAACGTCTAAGACATGGAGTGACTGTGGCAGAAAGCCAGCATGGCTGTATAGGAAATATCCAGTTCTACAGCTTGATCTGAACTCCCTGCTCTGGCCAAAGGAGGGGGACAAATCACCTTCAGAGGATCCTTCCTACCTAAACAAGTCTATTATTCAGTATTATACGGATTATTAAACATACTAATTATATGCCTGCTACCTTTTCTAGGAAGTTTAATATGCAGTTGGAAATTAACATTTCATGTTGAGCTCAACATCGATTGTGGAATTTCTTAAAGGAACAAATCAAGAAAGTGCTTAAAAATGATTGTTCATGGGCACAACTGTTCAAAGCTTATTATATTCACTGCCTGTATGGAGCAATTTCGGTATTCACAATCACAGACAGGTGAACAATAATGATAAGAACTAAATGTAGAGACAACACAAAGGAATTTATGAACTGTGTATTTATTTATACTTTATTTTACTACTGGCTCCTTTCTCAGCTGTGTTGAGGAGAAGGACAAAGGGACAGGACACACACAGGATGGCATAAGATGATTATTGTTAACAACAGCTTATTAAAGATCACCCCAAAATCATCTTTGCTTAATATTAAGGTATCTATATTAAAAAAAACCAAAATCAATCTGGCATTTTTTAAAACTTTCCGACCCAGGTGCAAGAAAGGATTAAGAATTCCTTGTATCATCTGAAATCAGTCACACAACAATCCCTTTTCACATTACAACTCTCATTTTCACAAAAATCCTTGACATCAAATGTGCTAAAATACAGAGGTTTGGCCACTATAACCTTTTCCTTGGAAGCACGTTCCACTTCAACTTTATACCTGGGATTTAAAGTGTATTATTTCAGGCTCTTCTCTACATACATAACTCAGGACCTAGCAATGGCATGGCCAGGCTACATGGTTATAATTTTTCTGGTCCAACTTCTCCTTACATACAGTTCCAAAATGCATCTATTACATTATAGAACAATTTACTTGCCTGTAATCTGGTGATGTTTTGACTGGCAAGCTTCAACTCTTCTGTGAGTGATTCCTTGGACTTCTCTGCCAGAGAAAGTCTTTTGGCAAGTGCTCGACACTACCAAGAACAGGATAGGGAGGGTACAAAGGAGGAAAGTTAGTTCCAGAGTCTTGCCCTGTGGCATCCTTAAGTGGTTGCTTTGGACTTTTCCATCTTTCTGTGATACTTGGATTTCAAGGAACTTAAAGCTTGTGCACATTTTGAAATGCAGAGATAATGGAATAGTTAACATTAAATGTTCCATTTTACAGAGCTACAGTATTGCCAATCCTCTAAATATCGTATTTTTCACGTAACTGCTACAAAAGTTTCATAAGTAAAAAGAAATACAAACAACTCACTTCATACAAGGCTCAAATATTACAGAAAAGATGATTTCTCCAAACTATGTAATCTTCCTTTAAAAAATATTTAAGAGGATTTGCTCTGTTAACCTGGAGCTTCAGTGTATTCTACATAGTTTATTACACACACATTACTTTCAAGAAAAGTTCCCTCATGACTTGAAATGAAAAATAAACCATAGATACAATGAATCATCTTGTTCATTCTTGCAGTATAACTTATGCCTAAGAGCCAATTTTCTCAGGAGAGCTGTTTCCATCACTTCATAATACACTCAAATATTTTTGAATGACATCAGCATCACTATAAAATTAAGCCAAAACTTCCTCGGTAACTAAAGCCAGCTGCTTCAGCTTATGTGAACAAACCTATACATGACATACATTATACTTCTTAATACAGCCAAGACAAGACTACCAAGGGATTTATTAAACATAAAAAGTTCTTTTACAGTACCTGTTTTTATGCATGCTAGACCACAGTCAAAAAATATTCCAGGATCAGATTTTCATAAAACATTATGCTCCATATATTGAAACTCACCATCACAGCACTTGCCTGTGGAAAGCTCAAAAAGAGATTTACTGTCATTGCCTGCATGCTCACCTCAGCATGGAAGTGCACTGATTTGCTGTCAGCAAGCTGCAGGTGAGAGGTCAGCTCTGCTATCCTGGCCATGTAGTGAGTTTTTATCAGGTCTTCACGAGACTCAACATCTGGAGCCTGGCAAAGCAAAAGTTTAACCAGACGACATTTATGTTTAGCAGACTGAATAACTGAATCACAACATTGCCTCTATACAGATTTCTCCTCTTTCCTCCTGAGGCCTGGCTGCTCTATCAAAAAGTATCAAATTCCCCAAATACAAGAGACAAATTACAGCAGGCCACACTGCAACTTGTCACTCTGATAGGGACTCAATGTCAGATTTCCTTACAGGACAAAGCGCTGACTGAAGAGGTAAGAATTTAACTTGCTTTAACATATTGAGTGTCTGATGACGATGAAAATCCACTGCAGAAGTGAACAGTTTTCACCTACATGAAAACTCACTGTCTGTTCCCAACAAGGAAGAATTCCTTCATATAACTGTATTTCAGAAGCTTACAAAAGTCATAACTATTACTAATGTTGCATGTTTCAGAAGTTCCTTTAGACGTTTGAAATTTAAAAACAAAATAAAAAATAAAAAAGCCCAACACCTCAGTAGTTTACAGACTAACTCACTGGAGGCAGCTTTCACATGATTTGTCATTACCTTCAAGCTCCTTTTAGAACTTGTATCAGTTATTTTCTAGCCCCCTACCCTTTTTAATCACACTTTCACAAGACAAGGAAGAGTAAACTAAATTACACATCTGTTCCCTGTGATATCAGTAAAGCCAAAGCACTGAATCTCACTCCCAGAATTTCCTGCTGTGGCAAGAGTTACATTATAGCAGGGCTAAGGAAAGAGTTAACATTTGGTCTAAGGGCTGGTACAAGGCTTGTTTCAGTGTGACCTCTGCTTTGTATCCTCTTTTATGCAGCTTGAGCCCTTCCTCGAGGGTAAAAAACTGAGGCTTGGAATGCAGTTTGGGCGACTGTGGCATAGACAAACCAGTGCTCTCCTCAAATTATAGACAGCAGACCCTGATTCCAGTTGACACTGCTCCAAAATGCATACATGGGCCAAATAACAGTTCACTAACAGAAGAAGAAAACTAAGGAACACATGGATTTTAGAAATTTGACCATTTAGTATATAAAGACTACACTGCCAATTTGTGCCATTATACAAGAGTATTCTTGAGTAATTAGACCTCTGAAAGAAGTTCAGCAGAATCCGAACTGAAGTATTTAACAGATGGACTTTAATAATGTTTAAAACAGATTACCTTTTCATTATCAGTAGTCACAGTCAACATTCCAACCTAGAACAAGGAAGAAAATAAACTTAATGAGAATTGCAAAAAAACAGATACCATAGCTGCATTTTGGTTTCAGTCATAGAAGGACTTTAAATTTAAACAATGCTGCAACAGCTCAAACTGAAATAAAATTTAAGTACTTCCACCTGTAATATAAACAAGAGTGGTTAAATGAATGCTTTGAACAGAATTAGATCTGACACCAGCTCTCAAAAATATATCTCCTGTCTTACGATGTACACAGGGAAAAGGCCATAAAAGCAACAAGATGCAGCTGGGCTTGTATGGTTATGTAACTGCTTGATCATATGAAACTAATTCAGAGCCACGTTAGCACACTGAAACATTACTTGTCATGTTTAGGAGGGAGGAAAGACAACCTGGATTTCTTGAATACCTTCCAAATTCCTTCCTTCCTTTCCCCTCTGACTAGTAAGCACTGACAAAACTCCACAGGAGCAGTGTATGCCAGTTCCTGGTTTCATGAAAGAATATCTTCATAGAGAATCAAAGTGGGGTTTTTTCCCCTTGATCTCAACAGGACTAGAGATTTTTATTTATGGGAAATATTCATACAATATGTTGACTTGTGAGTAACATTCTCCTCAAACTCCTAAGGATTCAAATAGAGGATCAAAAACTTAAGGTGTCAGTTTGCTTCAAAACGGGATTTCAAAACAATCCACTGGTTATTTTTATCCCAGAGCAGGAAAGTGGGGAGGAAAAAAAAAATAGACAGAATTCTATTGAATGCTGAGTTGAGTAGATTTATTATTTCTTACAGATGACATTCCTGTTAATACCACTACGCCACTTCAGAAGTGGAATTCAGGGGAAAGGCCAACTCATTTTAAATATGTGCAGTAAACAGGAAAAAGCCATTTACCAACACAGAAGAGCAGGGAAAGAATGCATGCTACATCCAAAAGCAATTGCTGAACCCAAACTGACCCTAATAAGTCTTCAAACCCATTTACAAACACTACCTACCTCCTTCCATTTGCTGTAACATACCTAGAGATGAATAAAAGTATTGGAAACACAGGCCCAATCCGAGATACACACCACTTGCAAGGTTTCCTAACTACAGACAAACCAGGAGGTTGAGCACCTATTATTTTCCCCTCAGTTACAGAAGTACAGAACTACAAAAATATCTCCACAATACTAAAGACAGTGAAAAAAGTCTCAAAATCCAAGAAGTGCCAAACTCTGCAGAAAGTATTTGCAAGCTTTGCAAATACAAGGACCCCAAGAGTGAATGCTTTTCAATACAGTCAAAAGGCTTTCATTTCTAGTGTTCCACTGATCAAACAGCACTGCTACTAAAGAAAGTGGATTTTTCTCTATTGAAGAGAAAGGTCACTTACCAGACTAGTGCTCTTAATAGGTTCCCTCAGACTCTTTTCTGTGGTTTCCTTCTTTTGTTCTGCTATATTTGGCAAAACGGAATGCTCCTGGATAGTTTCAGTTAAATATCCACTAAGAGAGTTCTTCAGTTTTTGGTTTTCTTTCTCTAGCTTTATTTTAGCTAGCTGAGCCTCCAACATCCAATGTTCTTTTTCTTGTTCAAGTTTTGCAATTTTCTCCAAACTCTGCTGGACCTTTAGGAGGGAAAGTTTACAGTCCAGATTATTGAACTCAGGGAGGAAAAAAGCCACACACAGGAAACGTTTGAGGACAGAATTATTTTAAACCATTACATAAGTGAGCTAACAAAGTGCAGCAGGTAAACAGCTACTGGTTTGAGCTGTGTGCTTAGCTGTGGCTGTCTGTCAAAAATGACCATGTTATTTAATTAATTTGAAACATGCACAACCACCCATTTTGTCCAGGTAAGAAAACAACTATGGAATAGAACACATCCAATCACTGCAAATTTCTGCTGAAATTCATTTCACTCCGACTAGTACACTTAGAATATTGGCCACTGCAAAAAAAAAATCACCATAGTATTTGCTTCCATAACAATGCAGTAACAATGAGTCAAGCACAGGCTGAGTATACAAGCTAATAAAGAAGTGCCAGTATTAATCAGCTATTCTCATTCATATCAAGAGATGGACAAACTGTGTTGGCCTTTTAAATACCATGTTACCCACCCTGCTTCGCCTTCCAGAAAAAATTTATATACATATATATATATATATATAAACTGTAGTTATTACTCTTTATTGAAAAGAAAAATCACTGCTCTCAACCAGTGCTAATAATTCCTGCATAGTCCAAAAGAGGACTCAAAACAGTACACACCATTAAAAATCAATCCTTCAGTATGCCTTATTCCTGTTTTTATTTTGCATTGATTTGAATTATTAAAAATTACCTGACTTCTCGTATTTCCAAATGAGCATATCAATGGCATAATCCTGGCTCCTATATCCTAATCCTAACTCTATCTACATGTACATTCTGCAGATAACCCAGCCTAACAAGGCTAAGTTTTACTTTCAAAACTCTGCAAAGCAAAGTCTAATTTTAAGGTTCCGTATATTCATATATACCTACAAATGACCACAGACATAAATGTGGAGGCCTTGATACAACTTCAAAACTCTACAAAATACACTACTACATAAGTTAGTACAATGTATACCAGAATACCTGTTGTGCAAGACCTTCTCTGCTTTCTGTAGAACTCAGGAGAACTCTGCGATTGGCTAAAGCCTCTTCATAAGGCACTGACTCTGCACAAGGCTGCAGAAGAATTAAAAAAACCCTCTCAAAACGTGTCACACAGTAGATTAGAACATGTATTCTATTTTTATTTTCTTATTACTTTCCTTACTTTGGTAAAGGGAAAAAAAAAACCATGTTGCTAGTGCTTACTGGGCAGTAGAAAAAAATGGTTTGAGGTCACAAGAAATACTGTCCCAAAGGTACAATTGATTAGAAAGTGCTTAGAAAACCCCAAGTGTTAATTAATGATCAAAGGCATCTTAAGGTCCTCTTTACAGACAGCGATTCTTCATCATCACTTAATTGTTAATATTAATGGAGACAACAGTGAGATCTGGCAGCATTCAGTTCCTTGGTTCAGCACATTTTCTCCAGGGTACCTCCTTTTCAGTTAGCTCTTTTCCCCCTGTCTTCCAGTGAATGCAAGTGTAAGAATATGGTTTCATTTGCTCCATATTCCTGGTGAATACAGGAGGAAATTTAAATAAGCAGCCACCCTCTTCTCCTTGGAGTCCTGGCACAGAAATAATTAGTGGAAATGGGTAATGGCAGAATTTGCACATACTCTTTGCTGTGAGGGCAACTACACTCTCTGAAGTTCTCAACAGCATTATTGCACTGAGGGTTCCATTTCCTCAGCCAAAACCTGTCATTCAGAGAACCTTTTCTATTCCCAACATTGCAAATCCTCAGTTTGTACTCTCCTTGGCATAACCAGCCATAACAGAACCATGTTCTCCCTGTGCAAGCCTGCTGGCTGAACAAACCTTCTTCAAGGACTTCATGTAGGCAGCTGCCTTCTTCTTGTACTGCAGCATGCACTCAGCTGAGAGAGGGCTGATGAACTCTGCTCCGCCCTTAGGGCCATAGCTCAACGAGGTGGTGAAGTGGTCCAAGTTGTTGCTAAAGAATGAGGCCATCTAGACACATCAAGAAAAGTGGCTTTTTAAATTAAGTTGACCAGAAAGATTCAATGGAGCAATTAGTCTTTCAAAAGACAAGCATTTAGTGAAACTGGACTTCATAACAAGACTTTGAAAAAAGCTACAGGCACTTCACTTCCATGTAATTTAAACCTTCCTAACACAAAGCATCCTCTTCCCAGTATCTACTTTTATCAATCACTGAGTTGTTTTTAACTCATAGCCTGAAAACACCTTAACAAGCAACCTGACACTGTAGATTATTAATATCAGAGGCATACAGATTTTCTAAATCATTCTTCTATTTTTTTGCTTAAAAATCTGCACAAGTTAGGGCACTGAATGAAACAAAAGTATCCATTACCTTGCCTGCTCCATTTGTTAAAGCAGCAACAGAGGATAAAATACAGTCATTTGTAGTTATGAGCTTCTGTGTAGCAGTGGGAACTTCCTGTTCTAAACTAGCTTTCTGACTATAGTGCTTGGAAATATCTGGGAAAAAAAAAAGCACATTCATGTCAAATTAAGAACACAAAACTTTTGAAAAGTCCTTCACAAAAACATCTTTGCCTAAATATATTGATTTCAACAGCACAAAAATTTTAAAAGAGTCAAGTATTTATCATGTAAGAACATTCTCAAATTGGCCTAAATAAAAAATAAAGTAATTGTTTGACAAGTGAACATTTTGCACCTATTTTACAAGAGAGTACTATTGCTACAGAATGGAGAAATCCCAGCTCATCACCACCACAAACTGTAACCTGAAGTAACCTTAAATTCAGAATTCCTTGTGATTGAGAAAGAAGAGAGAAATCAAACATTCTGGAGAATGGGTGTGTAAGCTATTAGGCAGAGCATTTCTGTTGATAGCTAATGAATTCTACTGACAGTTTTCTTCAGTACTTCTATTTTCTGTATTTCCTTGAAAGTGTAAGTTGGGTTGACCAACTTAGGGACCATACTAAGAGGTAGAAAGCATTTCAAATTTATCTATGCTACAAAACTCTTTGTTTACGGTCTCATTTTGTGTGAGGTACAATATTTAATATAACCTTTTTTTTTGTAAAGAAGGACTCTGCAAAATAGAGCCATACTATTCATGACATTAGGAAAAAAAAACAAACCAATTTTGCTTAAAACTGTGAAAGCTTAATGTTTGAACAGCTGGCTAGTAAAAATCCATCTCTATCGATTATTTTCTCCCCAGGAACAGCTACATGGTACTGAAATTCTAGGACATACAGGAACATCAGTTTTAAAACTCTGAGTTATAATCAAATATGCCTTCACTGAAAACATAATATATCCATGTTGTTCTGAAAAAAGCAAGGTAAACCATTTTCCAGAGGAAGCCAAGTTTCAAAAACAACCCAGACTTCTTTGTAAGCTTTGGTTATATATTCATGTAAAAAATAGTCAGCACCCTAAAAACAGGAAGAAAAAAATCCACTTTGAAGGCAGGTACTAGGTCAATGCTACATATGCAGGGCAAAATATGTAGATTTCACAGCATTCCATTCTGTATGCTAGTTTCAGTAGAGCAATGAAGTTCAGAAAGTAAAGTGATATTGCTCAGGAAGATCTGGAGAGCCACAAATAATCCAGCAACTTTGAAGAACAAAGCTAATATAATAGAAGAAAGAAAACTTGCATGAATGTCTAAAACAAGCGGTTAATAGGTTTCATTTCTTAGCTTGTAAAGGTAAAACAAACCAGATTTATCACATATGATACATTCAGCACTGTTTTATAGAGGGAGTACACATGGGCTATGCTAAACAGAAAGAAGCAAAGCTGAAACAAGGCAACATTCCCAACTCTCACCTTTTAAGATGTCATGGAATCCATGAAGACTTGCAGCAATGTTTGTAAACACAAAGTTGAAATTTGTCCTAAGGAGTCCTTCTGGTCTTATACCTAAGAGCACCACATAAGAAGGAAAAGAAAACCACAACAGTAAGATTTGACCATGAATGAAATAAGTTAGCTTTGAAAATATTTCAGTTTCTACCTACTAGAACCATTTGCATGGAGTATAAGTCATAACAGATTCATTTACATAAATTTCTTCTTCAATATCAAATGTCCATATATCCAATTTTGCCAGACTAAGCAGGTAAAAGACTTCCAAGGTCCCTAAATTTTATTCAGATTCTCTACGTTTCAGTTGTTTTGGTCTCAAAAACCACACATACAGAAACATTTTCACAGCTGCAGGAAAGACCATCTGGGCCTTTCTAAAGAGTGAAGACTGAAATAACCTGAAGCTATACAATAACCATTTCCTACTGCTATTTACAGGATGCATTTGGAGATAGTTTCCCCACATACATACACACAGTATCTCATTTTATTCAGTCATTACCACAACCATTGTAATAACATTATGAACACGAGGGGCCGGAAGTGAGGATTAGCCATAAAATGTAGTTTATTAACAATTTCATAATTCAGAGGTGACAAAAGGCACACTGTCAGTCATACTACAAAAACCCACAGAAAACCAGCCACAGGGTAACCAACCAAGCCAGGACTGACACTTACTTGGTAAGGCCAGAAGACTGATGTATGTGTGTAGCTTCTCAAAGACTGCAGTCAACCTTTTCATGTCCCTGTGCAGCTCCATATTTCTAGCTCTTAAAGCAGCTGTGCAAAGAGAAGACTCACACTCTTCTTCCAAACTAGGAATATATGAATTACTTTTTTTAAAAGCAAGCAATTGCTTTAAAAAAAACAAGTTCACGAATTTTGGAGCACATAGGTGTTCCCTACCTCCCCAGTACAAAGCAACAGCAGACTAGGAATTTATTTTAGAAAGGCTAACATAGCAGAGGATGTTAGCAATACATGAAATTTACAGTATGCATCTCCACTCTTAGGTGTTTCTGTCACAAGCCAAGAATGACTTACTCTCACAGCAAGGAACTGATTGCAGCAATTTAAGTTTGAAGACTTTTCCCTCTACTACAGAAATTCTCTTTGGCTTCCTAAGGAGCACGAGAACAGGCATAAAGGAGGCATAAATCAAGATTTTTCTTCTTCTTTAGTCCAAACCCTCTCTTACAGCAATTCTTTGCACCTCTAATTCACCTCCCTTCAACCAACTCAGAAACAAAGATTTTCACATCAGAAGGGATGTACACATGGCCAAGTTTTACATTTACTGAATGATGAATAATCCTCAGAGAGGCTCAAGACATAAACAGTTTCAGTGTATCACACCTGAATAGTATCAATGCTATTGAATAACACTAAGAAACACAAATGAAAGCCTCACATATTTTAAAAGTCTCATCTGGAGTGGGGGTGTGTGTAAGGGCTTTAAAATACATGTTTTTAATCCTAATGCCTTAAAAAAGCCATGCCTAATCTCAAGGTTTAGAAAACAACATGCAAGGAAAAAAAAAAAAAAAGAGTTCAGTATTTTAAGACAGAGCAGAGGCCAAAGTGTTTTAAGGTTTGGCTTAATATTTGAGCTGTAGGTGCTGACAATGCTGCATGCCTGACACAGTGCCTTTAAATCTGATCTATCAAACAAAAAGTACCTTTTTAACTGATAAGGAAGAATCTTTCTTAAAAAGCCTAAGTAGGAAGCTAAATGTTCTGAGAAAGCCTTCAATTTCACAGTTGTTTCCTGAAAGGAAAAAAACAACAGGTAAGTGTTTATGCTCCGGAAAAATCTTTCTGGATACGAAAAGGAGGAAATCTTACCAGGACTGTCACAGTATCCTCCGTGATGCTCTCGAACAAGTGCAGCATTCCTTCCTCCAGAGGGCGAACGTAGGAAGCGTTTTCATGGAGATACTGCGAGAACTGAGGACAGAGAGGTTTTAAAATGGTGCTTGCTGACGGCTCGTGTGAACTCTGCCAAGATAACAACTGCACGGGACATTTTGGCAAAGCCCCTGTCCCCTTTAACGATGCCTAAGATGTCATTACTTAGATACAACAGTCCAGTGATGTACAGCAACCTCCTCTATAGGGCAAAAACATACCTTGGGGGAAAGTGAGAAGTATTGAAGTCCAGGCAAAACCACACCTGGGGCTTTGCCACAGCATCCTCTCCCATTTAAACTGCCATGCACAGCAGCACACCAAACCCTCACTTTTTAGCTTTAAATATTCTTGCATTTCTTTCTCAACCCCATTTAATTAAGGCTAGATGCATGCACCATTTAGCCAACAGAATAAACTATTCCACCTTCCTCCCAAAAGCTGTTTGCTTCCCAGCCTTGTCCATCAGCACAAACACTTACAAAGTTATGCTGTGTAAAGCACTGAAGAACTAACCCCAAGTCAAACTGAGAACAAGAGATGTGTCTTTACCAGTCCAGTTTTCAACACAAGTCAAAGCATGCTTATGCCAATGCAAGACATGGAGCTCCGAACAATCACAGGAGAATTCTTACTGCTAAAACTATGACAGATTTGGGCAATAATGAAACTCTGGCCTCATGAACCTGCCTGACTTTGCTAAAAATTGCTTAATTAAATCCTACAGCTAATTTTGCCTTAAAAAAAAGCAGACCTGAGAACACAACGTGTACTCTTACACACAATCAAAATGTGACAACACCATCAGCTTTCCCTTTTGGTACCTCAGGATCACAAAAAGCTTCTTCCACAAATTGATACAGGTAGTCAAAAGCAATCCTAGTTTTTATTTTACCCCACAGAGAGATACCTTCACCTTTGATTATTTATACCACAAGAGCAGCTAAAGATCCCAGGCAAACAGATTACAAGAGATTTTAATTTTTCCTTGTATTATCACAGTGCAGTAACACAGTGTTAACAAGAAGAGTGAGATGCTAAGCTCTGATCCATGCATGCACAAACCTGGATGGAATTAGGGAAAATTCCTAAATCTAAGGAGGAAGAAATAACACACGCAGAATGCTCCTGGATTGTGTTGCAAGAGAGAGGACTTGAATTATCCAGCATGATGCTGTAGACCCAGCAGAACCCAGCAATCCAACACTTAAAGAGAAAAGGAATACTTGAACCTGGCAGGGAATTGTCGACATCTACTTTGAGTGTTTGGTGGGGAAAATAGCTTGAAAGCACCAGACAAGACCTGGAGTTGGGGAAAAATAAATCAGTGCAAGTCTTCTAAGCTGCTACCTGACATTTGTTTCATTTTCTCTACCATATTAAGGGGAGGTTTTTGACCAACTTGGTGGAGTAGCTAAAAAAAAATTTAAAAAAAAAATCACACTGAAAACACTTGCCAAGCAAACAGATAAATAAATCAAAAAACACAGGAGCAACTACAGCTTCAGTGAGCAACAAAAGATGCTTCAGTGCTGAAAAGTCAAAGCAAAAGCCCTGAGAAGTAGCATGCACTGAGGGAATTAGGTCATGAATACACAGTGGGGCAGACTACAAGAGACATAATTATAGAAACAAAGCCTGAACTACTGAATCAGAGTCAATTACAAGAAAATGAAATTATAGTCCTGATTAAGTTGCATGTTTCAGCTGTGCTGAAGAACAAAAAGAAGTGTTAACTAGGAGGTCAGGGAAAAAAATCTGTGAGAAAAGATGTCTAGGAAATCTGATTTTATTGCTTTAGTGTAAGCTGCAGTAGTATCTGAGAATGCAGTCACCACACTGGGCCACATTAAAAAAGTAAAAAAAAAGACCCCACTCCTGCCCCAAAAAAACCTGAAAGATGACAAAACTACATACTTCTTACAAGAAGGACATGCCACTTTGAGTGCATTTGGTGGCAGGAGCAAGAAAATGCTCTCAAACTATGCTGAATCTCTGCAGAAGGGTATTCTTGACTAACATAGCTGAAACAACTGAAAAGGCAAACAGAATGGGATTTCTCTAGTGGATAACCACCTTCACAAGCATATTGGTTACCTGCAAAGAGATTATAGCAGGTTTTCCAAAGAATAGGAAAGTTTTGTGATGGTTAACATTGACACCACATGCACTGCAGCCACTTGATCAAGGCAAACCACAATTCATCCCAGTACCTTAAGTATGAGCCCTACCAACTACTAATCTGCAATTACAGACTGAATCACAAAATACACTCTGCAACTTAAATACAGATCCCCTTAAACTATGAAGTAAATTCTGATCTTAATGCAATTTGTTCCAAAGCATACATATATGCATCCCCACTCAAATCCTTGTGCACAGTTATTTTCTATATTTCACAGCACAGAAAAACAAAACACGGAGCTTAGCAGCTCTGCATGATACTTTACAAAAGTCTTTTCTTGGAATTGTGTCAAAAGAGATGAGTCAGATTTCTTGTGTTAATTTCAACGTGCTTTACAAACTTGAAGCTACAGAACACTTATAGGAAAGGTTTTCACAGAAGTAGCCCAGAATCAGATTATAAAGTTGTTTTTTGACAAGGGAACAGAGTCCAGGTTCTCTCTCTCATAAGCCTACCTTCTATCCTTTATTTAATATTACAGCTAAACACTTCAAACACAAGATCAGACTCTGTCTCAACATCTCCCATGCCTCAGTGCATTAACTAAAATAGGCTCTATTTAGCTGTGCAGTATTTGTGCATTTTTATTTTAAAACAAGTCAGCTGAACTTTCAACATAAGCACTTGAATTCAGCAATTAAAAAGCAAATCTTTGATTTGATTATCATATTGCTCTTCCAGCAGAGGCACTGGGGAAAAGGATTCTCTGCAGCTACACCTCACCCCCATTCAGAGAATTCATGGAGCAGAAAAGATGTATCATGGAGGAGAGGCTGGCTCTCAGGAACACACAGCATTCCAGCAAAGGTGGTGGAAGTTTGCATGACTAACATCAATCACTCATGAAAGTGTAACAAACTAAATATACTTGTAGCTGAAGGGTGTAAACTTTACCTTCTGATTTAAGGGTGATATTGTGTCTGTTGCAGAATCAATGGGGAAGATCTGTACCTTCTGCTCAGTGTATGTGTGGAAGTTCAGCAGGGCTGTTACCAGTTCTTGGACAAAAGCCAAGGCCTGGCCAGCAAGGTCTCGCAGCTTCAGCTGTAAAGACAGTTATAAAATTATTGTATTTGACACGTATCTATTTAAATACGAAAAGAAAACCTGTTTGGATACAAAAAATCGTTATCAGCAATTTCTATCTCGTTATTTCAGCCTAAAATACATAGCAGCAATTATGTTTAACTTAATTTTTATTCATAAACTACACTGCCACTCACAAGGGCACATTGTTCTTTGACAACAAAGTATCTTTTTATTTCACACAACTGGTGATGCTTTGCCTCTGCTGCATTTTTCAAACTTGCAAGCCACAAGAACACTTAGAGGTCAGCACAATTACAGAAACCATGTCTGAAATTTCCAAAGAACAACAGACTAATTGCTGACAACAGCTCAACACCTGGTTGCAAGGAAACCTCAAGTTAATTAGCAAAAAACCAATGATGTTTTCTCCCAGAATTAAAGGTGTCTGCTTCTCTGAACAGAAACACTCAATTCTGATTCTCCTGGACAGTATGGAGCTCCTGCTTATCAGTAAGACTGTTCTGTGGCTTTAGTACAGCAGGAAGGTACCAAAGAAATTAATCCAGAATGGAACATAAATTCAAGAGAGAAGGAAACTATACTCTGTTAAGACCTATGGGAAGAGACTAAGGTTATAGTGACATTTCAGCCAAGAATAACTTGTCCTTCAGAGACCTACCCTTATTGCTTCAATGGACTGTTAAATCAGGTCAGTCTTGATTATGGATCTGGGATGGAGGTAAGTAATTAAAGCAGTCATAACACTTAGGCTGTGTATGTTAATTAGCCATGCAAGGAAGGGAAATAGACACTACTACTGTTTTGCTGTCCTTTACACTGCTCATACACCAACGTTTTGCCTCCACTGGCAAAGCCAGTCGTAAAAATCTGTCCTGGAACATTTTCAAGACTGCAGATCTTGAAGCATGAGGCTGTCTGACATAGTGCTGGCAGAAAATAGTAAAAGGAGAAACTCTCCATGCAGTTATTCAGATTTTTCTTGGAACTCAGCAGCAGCAACCTGAAATTTAAGGCTATTTCCATCACAAAACTGAACAGCAGGTCACCAGTTCTCACAGCAGACATTATTAGGAAAAAGGTCTCTTTATAGGCACTTCTGAAGAATGGAGAAAGCAACTATCTTAAATCTTTCTCCAGTAGCATCTGAATGCACTAACTTGAAGGCTTGAACAGAAAAAACCCACAAGAGCTGTAGAACCCGTCCTCAGTGGTAGCAACACAAGAAAATTTTGACTGCATACAGGTTTCTGATTTGCTATTGTAAAAACCCTTAAAATATTCAACCATTCACAGAAAATCAATGCTCATTTTTGAATGATGAATAAATAACATTCCTAAGGAATCTCATGAAATTAAAGTAGTGAACAGAAACTGCTTGTTTGCCAAAAATATTTAAATGTTTAAGGGTTATTTTGCTGCAAGTAAGAGGTGCTTTGACAAGAAGTAGCCCACAAAATGTAAATGAACCATGCAGAGATCTCAAAGTGACACAATTTATTCTTTGAAAGGGCTGTGACTAGTGGCAAGTAATGTTAACTAATATGGCATTTTAGTGCACACAGCAGTGTGCAGTTTACAGATGCACACATTCCCTGAAGCTCAAGAGATGTGACTGTAGAAGTTCAGTTTAAAGGAAAAGGAATGTAGGAAACCAAACCTACCTTTTTTTCAGCAAAAGACATCTGAACTAACGTAGTTTCAATCAACTTTAAAAATTAAATGTTCCAACTTCCAGCTTACTGAAGGTTGACCCAATAAAAGAATTATTTCATATTAATAAGACTCCTTGACACAAGAACAATATACACAACCTCTGGAAAACTCTGTGGGCAGAAATGCCCTCAGAATACCTTGACAGCAGTAAGACAGGCTATCTTCTGCCATTTCAGGTACTAAAATGACTGGGTTTATTTCAGTAGCTGTGTGGACAGCTGCACAGAGTCACACGAAACCACAAGAAGCGCTTACCTGATTCCTTCTGTTGTGCAATGGTACATTCAAAGCATTGTATCGAGTAGATCCTACAGGACAAAAATTGAGTTATATGCACTTGTTAAATTGTGGGGGGTTTTAAGAGACGTTTTTGGGTAAATAGTGATTTTTTTCTAAAAAATTAAAATTTCATAGCAGGGGTATTACAGGTTATGTAAGCAATATTAACTAAAGAGGTACAAACAACTGACTTCAATAAGGTAGGCCTAAATATCCTCACTTAAGAACAGCTTCTGTGATTAAGTGGAGGGAAAGCAGTTCAACGCTTGCCTTGGATTGTAAGTCAAATTTAGTCATCTGAAGACCCTGAATTTGATAGGTAAGAGCAGAATCCTCTTGCCCAAAGAACAGTATTCATCACAAACGAGAGTGAAAAAATCTTTTTAAATGAATCACACCTAAAGAATTCAAGGTTATCTTCAAATTTCAATTACATTCCAAGGAGAGGCCAAGTAAGACTAATAATTTTTTAACGTTTTTAAAGCTCCTGTATACTTGGTATGTTGATAATTTAGACTAAGATGTACTCTCCAATATTTCAGCATTCTGCTTCTGTCATTAAGTAACTAGAATGATTATTCAGTTACAAACAGGCACAATTTTAAGGGGGCAGAAGGCTATTTGTACCTAGAGAACAGCTTCCAAAGCCTTAGAGATTTGAAACGGATCACATCCATTCTCAATTCAGTTGAACAACAACCAGTTTCGCTTAAAATTTGCTCACAAAGGAAATTTACAGTTTCTTATTCCTTCTGTCATTCACATTTGGCTATTAACACATGGGAAGAGCTAGTTATATGTTTGTAGGAAAAAAAACCCTGTCCAAAATTAAGGAATCCTACTTCTAAACTAAATGAAAAAGAAAACTTTTTCTACTCTGGAAATCATGCTTAGCAGCCAGGGAATCATTTGATTGTTCCTGCAATTAGCTGCTAGTTACACTTGAAGCCAACTACAGAGTCTACAGGAAGACAGCTGGAATCCACAGCAAACATCTCCGGACTTTAAATGATCTATCACTAAAGAGATGTTCTCTATTTGCAGTGTTTTCTACTACACAAGCAAAGGCATTATGCTATGACAGCTGAGTGAGCAGATAAATTATTTTAGCAAAGTTCTTGCTACAATGATAACCACCTATAAAAAAAATGCAAGCTGAAGAAGCCAGAGAAGTAGAAACAGGCAGCAGACGCCAGGCAAAGTGAGAGAAGTGAAAACGATACCAATTCAAGGCACTAACACCTAAACATTATGTGCTTTAGGGCAGTCAACATTTCCTAGAGATGATGACCTGGTGTTCCTAAGCCAAGATTTACTGGATTGCCAAACCAGTGGAAGAACTTGGAACACTCATCCCTGTAGCACCTGCCAGATCAGCTCTTAGAGAACCTAAGGCTACTTAAAACATTGTCATCAGGTTTTAAACTGAATGAAAAATGCAAAAGCTACCAATGAAATATACAGGAAATTCAAAAGCCTGTTTGCACTTCTCTGCTCCTTCTCCACTACTTTCAGCTTTTTCACTATTCCAGGTCCTCCTAGTCTTGAAGGGTCCAGAAGAGTCCAGGCAGTGCCTGCCCACCCTTGTGTTCAACTATTTAGGAAAGCACACAGCACTGACCCAGCACATACTAACCCATGCTTGTACCAAAGCCATGCAAAGGCTGAGCACTCCTAACTCCAGGGGATCCTCTGCACTTCAGCTGATCTAGCAGCAGTTGGAAAGGAAGCAGAGAAACATTGCTTCAGGTAAAAGGCCCCAGGTTCAAAGAGCTTTTTTCCCCATGAAGAGACAAATGAGTCTAAGACAACTTTCAGGTAAGAACCAGTCTGTGTGTTTTCTGATCAATGAGAAACTCAGACAAATTCCTCACTAGCAATAGGTGCAGACCATTATTAATGCAGTATCTCTGCAGCCACCAGTTTATCCCCACCTTAACTTACTGCAACTCTTGAATATACCCTGCCAAAAATAATACTCTGAGATGAGTAACCAATCTTTATGGAGCAGCCATTAAATTGACAGTGTTCCTTCAAAATTTACAATATTCTGTCAACACTAAGCAAGACAAGTGGCAAATCACTCAAAAGCCTTCAAAAGTTTCAATTTTCATTCTACATATAAGAACTTGGTATTTCAGAATTACAGAAGAAGACCATGACAAGTATTAGAAATACTTACTACAGTTACCTCCAAGTGCCTGTTCAGATGTCCAATATTTCTCACAGCTAACACATTTTAATTCATAAGGAGTACTCCCTCCAGAAGGATACCCAAAAAATCAAACAAGATACCCAGAGCAAGGCAATACGTACTTGTGTCATTAAAAGGTACTTTTTCATTAATTATGCATAGAGATTCTTCCAGTCTACTGCCCAAAGCTGCTTGAAGATTCTTTAGCTGTTGCTGGCTAAATAACAAAGAGACAAACGAAAAACCACACACACACACACATTGTAAACCTTTAAAATTTCATCTGCATCACCAACACCATCTGTATCTTGCTATAAGCATCCCTTGAGTGTACAGGTATCTGTCTCCTGCTAGAAGTTAGACAGAAATAATACAGTAGGAATAATTCGTCCTCCTCTATGTCATACTTAATGCAACATTGAATCCTAATCCCTAACAAAAGCAATGAAAGTTGCCACAAACTTGAAAATCCTACATTCCATTCTAGAGAAGCTCAATTTACTTCAGAGTTAAAATTCACCTTATTTTTCTATTGTGCAACTATTATATAAGCTATATGAAGGCATTATTTTCCCCTAGACTTTCAATGGGAATGTAAAAGGGCCTTCAAATTAGTTACTATGCATCCAATGCAGTATTCCAATAAGCAGGTAATGAGTTGTCAATAATTCAATTAACTATGCCACATGACTATTTGATATGCCTCAACAGGCTTTTCCAAACCCCATATTTAAACACTGCTATGACACTGCCTGTTCTGACAAGACTTGACAATTATGTTTCTGATGTATTCTCAAGTGGTTTTTCTCTAGATTTTCTTCACTTGCTTTTGACTGTATAAATACAAGTGGAACCTAAGTAATTAAGATTACTAGTATAGTTAGAATAGATTCCTGAGATAAACAGTAATATATTCCAGCATTATATACATATGTCTACAAAGAACACTCCATTATTGATTCAGACCAAATTCCACATCTTACCCAACTTAGGCCCCCAAATTCTTCACTGTTTTGCTTCCCATTTGACATCTAGAACTCCTGCACATATAGTGGAGGGTAGGGGGGAAGGTGTCAAAGTAACAGGTTGTTTTCCTTTATTACAATATTTGATACACAGAAACTTAACTGGTCTAACAAGGCAAAATAATCTAGAAGAGACAAGGAAGACATGAAGAAACTGGCCAATAAGTAGCTCATGCATATTAACAAACACTTCTCTTGGAGAGCAGCTCCAAAATTATATAGGAACTGTACAGCAGGTACTGCAGTAGCACTGAGCATGATAGAAAATGAACTCCAAGACAAACTGCAAATGTACTGATATTTCCTTTTCATACTGTACAGGAAACACAAACAACTAGCTTGACATGTTTTGCCTTACATTCTGCCCTTTAATTTTCAAAGCATGCAGGCTGTCACGTCTCATATACCCTGGCTTTTCTGAGTAAAGTGTGGGGGTCAGAGGCAAATGGATCCCTTCCCCTGACAAAGCAGGGAAAACAGAAAGGCAGAATTCTCAGAGACACATCCTGCCATGTGTTCAACAGACAGTGATTTCAGTGTTTAAAATGAAGTGTCAGGTTTTATTACTCTTAAAAACTTAATATAGTGAAACTTAAAATAGGAGGGACAACTTCTTACAATGACATCAATCACCCAGCCATCACAGAACATGATAGACAAAGGCCGGAACTGAATAGTAGCAGATTAAGACTACAGTTTTTCAAACACCACAGGAAAGCCAACAGCAGCCAAACACAACTTGCATCCTCTTTTGCAAGTCATTTTTAGTGAAACCCTGACTAGTAGTAGAAGAGTTACTGGATTCAAGTATTTTCACATCTATCAACATAATTAAAATACACACTTCAGGGTTACCATGTGAACGAAGGAACTCCGCATCTGATCATCCACTACACATCTTATTCATTACATTAAAGATCTCTACTGCACATATATCTTCTAAAAAATTGCAGCTTAATGAACTTCAGAAAAATGCACCCTAATCTGATTTGGTCCACAGTCCTCAACTTCCCCTTTTCTACAATTTGTCTTCAAGGCAATGAAAATATTCCAAAACTAACAATATAATTCTCTGATAAAAACTTTCAAACACTCTAGCTGAGAACATTATACTTGAAGCAAAAACAATTGTTCAAGAAGTTTTTGCAGTGGAAGGGGACTTTTGAAACTCTTTTCTGTCAGTTCTCTCAGCACATGTTACTCAAACTTTGTTCTTAGAAGTAGTTTTTTTACAAACTCACATATCTTTGTTTCATACAAGTTTTTACTTTCTATGGTTTTCCATTACAAATAAATTCTTCAAGCTTTCATTAACATCACTGCTATTTGAAAAGCTTGGAGACAAAACTGCTCTTACTGAAAGCAGCAATTGTGGAATTCCCAAGTTCCATGCACAGCAAAGGAAAAGGGGGCTTGACCTGTGCTGGTCAGACTTGTCTTCATAATATAATTTGAGTTTTAGCAAAGCCTTTTTTTTTTAACCCTGTTTTAAAAAGGTATTATTCTTTAAAAAAATCCAGTTATTGTTTCACAGCAGTTATTTCTTTACATGAAATTTTCATTACATGAAATAAAGACACTTACCATTCTTCAGTTCGAAGTCTACAGTCCTTAGCTTCTCTTTCTAGTGTCTGAGACTTGATCTTTATGCAAGAAGATAATCTCACAATGTAAGTGCTGACACAGCAAGACACTGCATTTCAAAACTTTTCAAACTTGCAAGCAAGAGGAAAAACTCCTTACTTCTAATTTGGCTTTATCATTCTGCAGCTTTTCTATGGTCTCTGTGTATTTCTTCGTTAAGCTGTCCACCACAGCTTGGTGCTGAGCAGCATCTGTTTCCAAAATCTCCAGTCTACTCCTCAGCTCTGCTTCTAAACGTTTGTGCTGCTCATCTGCTTCAAAGAACTAAAGGAAGAAAAGCAAAGCTCTTAAAAAAGCTTCATTTTACTATTGAATCCAGAACTTTAAGTTACTCCAATTTCATTAGCCAGGCCAGGTTAACAGCAATTACCAGTTTTCAGACAAACAGAAATTTTATTTCATTTACAGAGGAAAGATTCAGGAACAAAGCACTTCACATAAAAAAGTTTTGTAGTCCTAAGCATTCTTTAAATATATTGCTGACTAATAGCAGACAAGTGAAAAACTGAACTTGAGCAATAAGGTTTTTCTCAAATTTTCTAATGTGAAATGCATTCCATTTTGGTAAAGTAATTCCTGACTTAATTATGGCAACCTGCAGAAAATATTTTAAACTTTAAAGCAATTCTGAAACAGTTAATGAATTAATAAGAAATTTCCATCCAGTACCAGCCTATTTTCAGAAGGGCAGCTTTCACCAAAAGTTAAAAATCTAAATAAGAAAACATGTATTATGTGATTCCACACACTGTCTTAGGAATCCAAAGTCAAAATACTTTATTTGCCTAGTGAACATCTCTATAAACAAACTATCTGATCTAATCTACTGCTTTGCATACAACTAAGCTTTGAAACTCACTAGTTTTCAGACAGCACTTTACTTCCATACCTTTGCTTGTGTTACCAGTTTTCTGAATAAAAATAAAGGCTAAACACAATTTCACTCACAAGTATATGTAGTCGTTCATTTTCTTCTATTTTTTTCTGAAGATCTTCATTGAAGACACTTTTCTGTTCTTGACTCAGCTGAGATGAGGATTCTACACTTTTCTAAAAGAGACAAAATGCACTCATTATCTACAAGTCCCAGGCTGGTGAGAACAGTTCCCACAACTAATTCCCAGAAGGAGCACACCAGCAGATGTCCTGCTGACACTGACTGATACTTCAAAAGGTGTGAATATTGCACACAGCACCAGCCTCAAGGCAGCACACTTTCCTTCACTCCCTTGTGACCCTACAGTGGTACAACACTGCCTAGGGAAAGCCTCCACTCAGGTGTCCCATTCACATACACAGGGAGTCACCTGGCAGGGCAGCAGCCCATCTGAATTCACTGGAATCCTGCATGATCCCATGGAGTCAGTAATCCAAAACCCTCCACACACAGGCTCAGTTGGTTTGGTAGCTGTGTGTAAGGCACATCTGTCCCCAGCAGGTGTCCAGGTGTAAGCCAGGCTGCTCTCAGCAGGCTGTAGCACAAGGTGCCATGGAAACCACAGGGTCTTCCCAGCCCATCAACCGACATTTCCCTCTGCCAACTGTTTCCTCATTTTTCACTCATTTAATCCCAAAGACTCAGATCACTAGTGAATCCCATACACCACACTGCTGAAGAAAGGTATTATCACCACCAAACACAGGGGAGACGCTTTGCATTTAAACTCAACACCAAACTGCAAGCACTTGGTAGGGCACCTAAGTCACCTCTGTATTTGATGCCAGCCTGTGAACTCCACCTGAGATATGGGCACATGTTCTGCTCCTTCTAAAGGGATTGCACTCTGACATAGATCAGGGAACTAAAGCTGCGCTTTTTGACAGATGAACAGGAAAGAAACTCAGTAGCAATGGTTTGCAAAGCTACTAAAGATAGGCTGACGTCCTTCAAAATTTGGAAATGCAGCCAGCAAAACAGCAACTAACATATTATGAAATTAAAGAACAGAAGGGTCAAACTGGATTTGCAAGAACAACCTATTGGGGTGCATGAATAATGTAGTCAGAAGTATTATACTTGTCAAGGAATTGGACAGCAGGAAAATGGGCAAGAGTTTAGAGGAAAAGTAAGGAAGATGATCATATTACTAATCAAGTGAATGATTTCTTTAAAGCCACTCTTAATAACTACAGCACATTGAGAGCCAACCAAAAAGAAAAAGACAGCAGCAATTAGAGAGGTTTCCTCATGAGGAAAGTAGCAAGAGATGCTTGAGAATTACCCAAGTCCAAGCACACCACCCCTGGAATTGTGATGTTATCTACAGAAGGCACAGTTGGTCTTAGAATATGATATCACTAGGTTTAATCAGCAAGCATTTTGGCACAGAAAGATCACAGTACTGAAATTATTCTGTCATTTTGAAGTAACATAAACAATACAAGCTAAAAATTTGGATTTCAAAGTATTTGACAAGATAGAAAAGCTATGATCACAGGCTGAAGAATTCAAAATTCCCAAGCAAAGAGGTGGGGATGGGAAATGAGAAGTGATCAGCTTTCTGCATAGCAGCTGACTAATCACAGAGCTCCAGGTTATTTCCCAGTTTTTTGAACATGTAATAAATATCCATAAAGGAAGACAGCAATTCAGTATCAGTCAGCTGACAGACTAGAAAAGTGGAGAACTACACAGCATGTATCAATAGTTGTTTTATGAGTATTCTCACTAACATCAGGTAAATAACACAAGTTCTGACAAGAACATTCAGCTCAACCCTTGACACGAAACACCTACTGCTAAAAATCAGAAAAAGTCTTTGACAGGTGAGGAGCAGACATCTGCTAAGCAAGTGTTTTTTTTGCCTTCAGCACATACCTTGTTCTTTTTGCCTCGAGCTTCACTTAATGCAAGTTCATCTTGAAGTAGCTCCACACGCTTGGCAAGTTGCTGATTTCGAAAGGTCAAGCTATCCATTTCTTGTTGCAGTTTCCTCAGTGATTGATCCTTCATCTTCAGTTGTTCCTGAATGACAAAAGCAAAATAAATTAACATTTTCACACTTATTTATACACATTAAAAACAAGAACAAATTAGAAAATTGCTTCACTTTTTAAATACTGAAGAGGCAAAAAGTATCACTTCTAAACTAAAAAATTGTATTGAGCTGCCCACAGATCACACTCAAGTAGCTATTTCATTCCACAGGATAATCATCAAGAAGCAACCTTCCCCTTTTACAAAGACAGCACTTACAGAGAACAACAGACTAGCTGAAAAACAGAAATTCTTTGACTACAATCAAATTACTTTTTCAGTCTTTTATTGACATTACTTTTTAGTAAAAAGTACCCCTATTTACTTATTTTGTCACAGCCTAGTACACCTGACATGAGAGGTTTTCAGAGATTACCTTCAGTGAGGCAGAGTTTGCTTGCTCATCTACAACTCCCTTCTTCAGGACTTGGTTCTGAGCGCGAAGCTGAAAAACAAGAGATGCCAGTAACTACACAAGACAACACAGTGAATAAAAGCCCTTCACGAGAAAGTGCAGAAAGCATCACATTCTCTCAGGAGACTACCAGGTGTGAATGCTTTTTCAAGTGTTCCCTTCAGGTAGATAGCAGTGGTATTAGGTTGAAAAAAGGTATCCATTTCATACCCTGACTTGCCAAGAAACAAGAAGTTACTTTACCACCCAAACATTTTGGTCAAATAGAACAGAATTCTTACTCAATAAATATCCTTGAAGACTAGTTACTTAAATATAGCTAAGATTTGAAGAATTAGGAACAAACATGGAAAAGTTACAACCTCTTCCTTGACTACTGAAGTTCTTGGTCATATTCAGTGCTATTTCTGTCTCTCCCCTTTTCTCCGCAAAAACTGTTTATAACTGGTTCTGGAACATAAGCAGGACTCGCAAAGACAAAATCTGTATCAATTCAAGAGGAGTTTAATGCAAAATTACTTATTACCCATGGCAGCAGATGATCCGAAGAGAACAGACTGACACACAGAGACATAAAAAGCATAGAAGGAAAAGCCCTCTAAACCTTACTTATACAGTGCACAGAATCTGAGCTAAAATCACTGCAGTGAAAAGTGATACTCAAGAAATCTATTTCCCAGTCACTTCACAGAGTACCTCTACCCTGCAGCAATGAGCAGTTCCATCTTCCCTTTCCTTGAAAATTGCTTGAATCCTGGTTTCTTCAAAGGCAGTTTGGATTCATTTGACATGTGTGAGTCCAGCTGTTGCAGATATAAATTAAAAGGGTTTGTACAGTGTTTGGGAATACCTCTGGCAGGTGCACAAAAGGCAAGATTCAGTGTAAAACAGCAATGGCTCATTGTTGAAGTGTGATGACCCAGTATATTTGAAAGGTCAGAAGTCATGGCTAAGCACAGCTGTTTCCCCTGCAGTACTCCCACTGTGCTGCTCAGGCATCACAAAGGCAAGACAAGAAACTTCCAAGTGCACCACGGAAAAACTTCCAAGCACAGGGTTTCCCCAGCAAGAAGCAGTGCAGTAGTTTTCCACACTTGTTTCTGTGCCACAGCTACTACTGCAGGAACACATCAGGTGCAGAGAATGAAGCAGCTCAGTCCTGCTGCAGCCAGAAAACCCAGCTGAAGTGTGACCCACAGAGGCTGCCACAAGCTGCTTTGACTATTCCTTCATTGGAGAGCCAGAAGCTGCAACTTGTGTATTTTCAGAGTCTCTTCTTCCCCCCTTCATCCTTCTTCTGCACTGGGCTGTGAACCAAGAGAAAAGCAATCCTTTGGCAGGGACTTCCCCCAGCACCACTCTTGTCCACCTCTCTCTGTGGCTTTCACAGCACCATTGAGTGACCAGGCTACTCCAGGGCTACTCTCCATTTCCACCTGCACACAAGTTCAGTTCAGCCAACTGAACATCTGCACAAAGAGGAGAGGGTTCTGCAAAGTGGAGTCCCACAATGAACTGCACTGCACCAGAAATGGGATGAGATGAAAACAATAGTTCCTGCAAAGGATCAGGGAAATGCCACAGACTGAGAAGTGCATGATGGAGCTCAAAGAAAGCTTTTGGACACCATGATACCAAAAGAAAGAGGATCCAG
This sequence comes from Drymodes brunneopygia, assembly GCA_013400955.1. Lineage (NCBI taxonomy): Eukaryota > Metazoa > Chordata > Aves > Passeriformes > Petroicidae > Drymodes > Drymodes brunneopygia. Next base: position 407,946 of record VZTZ01008985.1, on the reverse strand, counting down.
CAGCTGGAACTTTTAGAAGCTATAGTCAGAAGTCCACTTCAAGTGCTCATTAAGGAATCAAGCACCAAAATCCCTCCATTATCTTATCCTCAACTACTACTGATCTCCAAGGAATAACAAGAGCCTCTGTATAAAACAAGACACAGGAACTCCATGACCTACAGAGCTGCAAAGTAAATTATATTTTCTTAAAATTATTTTGTAGAAGCATTAAAAGGATACCTATCTGTGAACAATTTAGATCCTACACATAGTGGTTTTACAGCAGTTCTAAGGAGAATAGCATTTAAAGACCCATGGTTGTGTAAGCCGGGAGAAGTGTCAAATACATACAAGTGCCTTGTGCCAGTCGCTGATGCTGGGTTACACAAAACCCAAGTGCTGCCTTTCTTCCCCAAGGCTGTTGAAGGACTGCCATTCAAGACCAAGAGTCTCCTCTTTCTTTTAGTGAAGAAGAAAGAATGAAGAGCTCAGTATTAAGGAAGGCTCCACTACTTTGGAAATCATCTAGGGCATGTTGGAAAGGAAAGGCTTTTGGAAAGAAGAACTTTCCAAAAATGTGCACTACGCATCTTTGCAAACCCTGTGCCAAGCAACACCACAAACAGGATGCAAAGTCACCTAGGGCAGAAGGGGAACAGACAGGAGGCAAGTGTGGAAGCAAGTGTCCCGCTCACTTCCAAGGCACTGCAAGCACCACGGACACCGCCGAGCTCCCACACCCGCCGGCCAGATCGAGCTCACCGCGGGGAGATGCACGGCCGAGACCTCGGCAAATGCCCACACCCAAGAGGATAAAACCAAGTCTGGCGCCCGAAGGGGAAGTGAAGAACGAGAGAAAACACTGCCAGTTTCACTTCCCTGGCACAGCTGAGCCTCTGTTTGTATTCCAGGATGTCCCGCAGACGAGGCCATTCTGCCGCACCTACAAACCCGCATCGTCCGTGCCCCCCGAGTCTGCCTCCGCCTCATCCCCCGGCGGAGGCACCCCTTGGGCCCGGCACCGGGCGCTGCCACGGGAAGCAGCGCTGCAGCCCCGAGGGCCGGCAGGGCTGCGGGCCCCGCGGGGGGCGGCGGCGGGGACGGGCGCTGGAGCCCGGTACCTTGGAGTACTCCTGGGCCAGCTTCTGGTACTTCCCCTGCAGCTCCGCCGCCGCCGCCATCTCCGCCCCGCCGGCTCGGCTGCACTCGGCCGCGCTCGGCTGGACTCGGCTTGGCTTGGCTCGGCTCGGTTCCACTCGGCCGAGCTCGGCTGGACTCGGCTACGCTCGGGCGCTCCCGCCGGCCTCGCACGCCCGCGAATGGCAAGACGCACTTCCGGGTTCAGGGCGGTGGGAACGCGATGACGTAACGGCGCCGTGCGCGAGGCCGGGGGGGCGGAGCTTTAAGCCACTGGCGCCACCATCTTGACGCAACTGCCAAGATGGCGGCGGGAGGGCTGGGTCACGTGACACCGGCGGGGCGATCGCCGTCACCGCCCATTGCCACGGCAACGGCTGCGGGGCCGCGCGCGGCCTCCGGGCTACGGGGCGCCGCCCCGCCCAAAAAGTTTCGTCCGCGAGCGTTGCTGGGGGGCTCATGTCGCGACGGTCGCGACGATCGCGACGGGGGGA
>VZTZ01008985.1:367721-406220 GCA_013400955.1 Drymodes brunneopygia | reverse complement strand
AAGGAAGGGAAGGGAAGGCGCGGGAAGGGAAGGGAAGGGAAGAGAAGGGAAGGGAAGGGTCGGCAGGGGGAGCCCCGGGCCGGTCACTGCGGGACAGGCACAGAACCAGAGGCGGCCCCGGTATTGGCGGGCCCACAGGGGCTCCGTGAAACAAAAGCGGCTCCGTCACTTCCCACTGCTCGCAGCGGCTGTCAGTGCCGGCGCTTGGATCTCCCGACAGCCTGCAGCCATCGTGTCCTGATTGAAGGGATATTGAGTGCATCCATTATATCCTCATGAAGGGGAACACGGGTAGATCCCGGGGCGTGCAATGCCCTCTCAAGCTGCAGAAACTTAAATTCCACGGTCTCGGGCATCATAGAAAGGGGATGTCACCAAAGCATGCAAATATCTCAAGGGCATCCCCCCAAATGGGGATGGTGCCAGACTCTTCTCAGTGGTGCCCGGTGTTAGGACAAGGAGCAGCGGCTGTAAGCTAAAACACAAAAAAGTTCCACCGCTGCACAGGAAGAATTTCTTTACACTGAGGGTGGCAGAGCACTGGAAGAGCTGCCCAGGGAGGTTGTGGAGTCTCCCTCCCTGCAGACATTCAAACCCCACCTGGACACGCTCCAGGTGACCCTGCCTTGGCAGGAGGGTTGGGCTGGATGATTTCCAGAGGTCCCTTCCAACCCTGACAACTCTGTGATTCTGGGTAGCTGCACCCAGTGTTTTCCTGAGGGAGCCCTTCCCTCCTCTTTTCTCTCCAGCGTGCAGGTCTCTGTTTCAGAGCCACCTGGGAGCTTCTCCAGCATTCAGCCATCCTTTAGAGACTGCTGAGGCTCTGCTACTAACCTCCTTTTTTGCTTCTTTATCCTCAGATTGGCCAAACATTTAAGCGTGTATATACCATCAGCACACTTCAAGCAGGAACTGAACTCTTCATAAAAGGTGTATTTGGTCCTGCCAGGTATTCAGCCGATGCATAATTTTGTTTCTGAATATGACTGGAAACAGATGTGTAAGGAAAAGAGTAATAAAGGAAAAATGTGATGAGACTTCACCAGTGTATGCTGAGCATCTGGCAATTTGCAGGTTAAGGGCTTCCTGGTCTAGGACAGAGATGTAGCAGCAAATTATTATTTTTGTTCAGTTTCCATGGTATCATTTTTTTCCACTTGATTTCAGCATGGTGTCTTCATAGCTGTTCCTCAGCAGTGGGTAGTGCTGGAGGTGATAAATCATCGTTTTGTTGCCTCCTTTTTTCTTTGTTCCCCTCAAGTAGGAGTGGATGGAAGGTGTCTGTAATGGAAGCTAATTTTTTCCTTCGTCTTGAGGCTTTGATGGTGTGTGTGAGCTGTTCTTTTGCTTATCACAGTGGTGAAGCTGGCAAGCCCTAAATATGACATGGGGGCCAGATTAGTAAACATGTTTGTATCTCCACAGGAAGTCTTCATGTTGGAGGACATGTTGCTGATCCCTGTTGCCAGCAACAGCACTGTGCATTTTTAGGAAGTATAAAAAGGGAAATAGGCAAAACACACACTGTCGTCATTCATCTAAATGATCTTGCTGCTGTTCTGCTTGACCAGAAGAGCTTAAACAGCAGTACTGGGATAAGAAATAAGGAAGCTTTAGTTTTTAGCAATCAGAGCAGATGCACTTCTCTTTCCACTCCATTTTGCATCCCCTACAGAAGTTTTCTAGCAAAGCAAATAGGGTTTAAAATTGCTGCACATCAGGGTTAAGAGCAGCACGCCTTCCATGGTGTATCCTTATATATCCTGTGCAGTAAATTTTGTACAGGAAAATTAATAAAAGCCTTTACATTTGACTCCAACTTGTATTTTTAGGCTTGCATTTTGAAGGATGTGTCTTTTATTGCAATGCTACACTGAAATACTTTGTGCACACTTTGCAAGTACTCCTGGGTTTGTGCTGCCTTCAAAGATGCTTTTGTGATAGTTTTCCCTTCTCTCTGGTGCAGTGAATGCTGGCAGAGAGATTTCGCAGCTGAAAGCTGGGAAACTGAGCTCAGGGAATTACAGTGCCTAGTTGTGACAGAATGAATTGCTTCCCTACTGACAGCAGCAGTGCTCCTGGCTGGGCAGCAAGCACTCGGAGTGGAAGAGCACAGAATTTATTCGCCTGCATCCACCCAGAGTGGCAAGATCCAAGTGTACATCATATAGGGCATTTATCATAGAAGGCAATGCCAGTTCCTTGAAACAACTGAAAGGAGCAAATTAAAGCTGGGTGCTTTTACTGCTTTAAGGCTGAGAGCTGGCTGCAGGATTTTTAGGTTCATCAGAACATCCCTGCTTTAGTGTACTTAAGCATCAGGCCAGCCTCTTGTGTTTTAAAGTGGTACTGTCTCTTGCCCAGTTTCTCATGGATCCCAGAGTCCCTATAGTGTTAATGTTGTGATTTATCAGTGTCCCATGATGGTACTTAGCAAACAGCTTCAGCAAATTTCCCCAAAAACAAAGGTGACAAAAGTTAGCTTGTTTGTTCATTGGGGTTTTTTTAACTGTGTCTCAGGAAATTCTCAGATTCATCCTTTTGATTTGCCATGGCAGCTGCAGTGCTACTTTCCCAAACGTCAGCTGTGAAAAACTGTCTTCATTGTTCTGTTTCCTCGCAAACACATCCTTAATTCTCACCTGTCCCTGGAGAGCAAGGTTGTCCCAGCACTGCAGCTGGGAGGACACCAGAGACGTGTCACCGCGGCGTGGTGTCGTAAGGCTTCCAGAGCCCTGACTCAGTAATTGCAAGGGACGGCTCCTCTTGTTGGAAGTTTGCAGCCAGAGAGCTCATGGGAGTGGAATGCCAAGCGGTGTGGTGTGGTTGCCACAGGACCCCCAAAATACTGCCTTCTGTAACTCACCCACGGGGATGTAAGTACAGGTTGTGGCAGCAGAGCTTAATGCAAGCTCAAACATGACGTGTGGAGCAAAGGAATCCCTCCCAACACTCATGGCATTTTTGTCTCCATGGGGGAGAACAGATAGCAATGGATAGACAATGTAACAGGGACTTCCCTTGTGTCTGTGCTCAGCAGCTGGTACAATGGGTGTTGAATTCTAGGTGCTGTCTCAAGACAATTAATTTATTTAAGAATTACAGTAATTGTTTCAAAACGTCCTATTTTCAAGCTCATTTGTCCTCCCTTCCCTGCTCTGTTTAGTCAGAACTTGCACTCACAGACCCTGGGAATAGGTGCAGGTAAAGAAATAAACAAAGAACATATTTCAGATTATCCGGGATGTTTTCTGTGCTTTGGGAAAATAAACTTCATTGTCATCACTTATATCCTCACAAGCACTCACAACAAAAGGGTTTCTAAGAGACAGAAAAAATTCAAAAATGATTGGAAGGGAGCCATCTTCAGTCATCAGACTATCACAAGCAGCACATAAACCACATCCTCGGAAGCTGCGAACACCCGAAACTGGTGTTTTGTTTCTGTTATCGTAGCAACGGCAAGTCTGAACAGCAGGATGTGTGCTCACAATGCACGCTCGTTATTTCTCATGGTGACTGTAACAAACTGCTGCTTATGAATGACCTTTCACCTCGTCAAAACCTGATTGCTCTGATAAAAAAAATGCCAAGTAGTAAAAAAAAAAAAGTATATGTATATACAGATAAGCACCTCACAGAACAGTTTATTTTAATTATTACTCTATTCATTATCATAATTTCAGTGTTTCCACAGCATTTAAAAATAGGAATGAGAACAAGCTGCTCTGTCTCTCTCTCTCTGTCCCTTCCCAGCCCATAGGTTAAATAGGTTGAGTCATCTATAGGGTGTGTGCACGGCCAGGGGAGCGGTGCCTTTGTACAGAAAGAAATTGCTGAGGACGAGAAGATGGAAAAACTGAGCAGGCAGCTGCCTGTGATAAGTCAGAGCTGAACTTTGCAGCTCACGTTCCACGTGGGTACAGCACATACCAGCCCTGGGTGCAACAGCAGGAACTGCTGTCCCTCCACAGCAAATCACTCCATAAAACAACAGAACTTTGTAACAGCTCAGAAAGTTTGGGGTTTACTTTTTTTTTTTTAATGTGGAATTCCCCCTGTCCAGCAAAATGAAATCTCTTCCCCAGCTCTGCCATCTTTTGTTGAAGGTCTGCACATCTTCTACAGCCTTGTTTCTTGCTTTTCTTCACACTTGCAGGGGCCATAGCTGAGAAATCTCAGCCTGGCTAGAACTGCCCACACTGAGATTCTAGAGTCTTGCACATGTGCTGGAGAAAGAAAAATAAAAGCAATATGCATTAAATCCCAAGAGACAAACTACCTGATTTCACAGAGAAAAAAATAATGGAGGAGGGGCACTGTGAAGATTGTGGAGTGAGTAGTGAATGTTCTCTCATGTACACCAGTTGTGATACAGATCTGCAAACCTTGGAAAGAAGTCCTGACTTACCCATGCGAGGAACATCCACAAACCTGGAGTTGTTACCACAGCAAAGATGTCGTGGGTTTGTCTTCTCTCCAGAGACAGACACATGAGCAAAGAAAGGAGAGAGCTGGGAGATCTACCAGGAGTTTAGGGAACATTTTAATCAGAACTATTCCTGTTCATGATCTATTTTTTATTATTATTTTTAAAAGGACTATGGTGCCTCTGGGAGTAATTTGGACTTTTGGAATGAGCTAAAGCCAGGTCTTTGATGTGTAAGGATTATGATGGTAAAAGAAGAGGGATGGAGGAGACATGGGGCAGGGCTCCTCACTGAGAGCACACCATGCAGGAGGAGAAAGCTATCAACAGTTTTTTGGGCAGCATGAGCCCAGTGATGGGAATGGGAACTAGGAGCAGTAGAAGGGAGGATTAAAAGGCAGCAGGAGAGTATTCTGATCAAATTGACTGCCGAAAAAATGTATCTTGGCAGGAACAGGTTTGTCTTTGCAGATTAGTATGAACTCGGAAGGAGAAACAGCATGAGCAGCAACGTGGTGTCAGTTTTAAACCCTAACAGCAGGAGGAGGAAGAATCTTAGGTGGAATTATGAGGCTGAGATGAGCTCTATTAGCATTTTTTAAAATATGAACAGTCTAATTTTTTTAAATTTTACCGTATTTGTGGGGAGGGAGGGGTCATGCAGTTCCCAGTGTTTTTTCTTTTGTTGTTGTTGTTGTTGTTATGATACTGACCAGTTACAGCAGCATTATCTCAGCTGAGTGAGATATCACATTAAGAAGGTAGCAGTGAACTTGAGTGCACTTACAGGGACATGTAGTAATTAATCAAAGAGTGACACAGCTGCTCAGAATTTTTTTTTCCAATACCTGAGTGGCATTCCAAGCCTCTACATTTTAGAAAGAAATAAAATGTCGATAACTATAAAAAAAAAAAAGCCACACCAAACAAGCCTCCCCAAAACCAACAAAAAAAATTCTCTGTAGGACTTCAGCATTATCTGTAAATGTAATGATTTAAAAGAATTAAATTTTTCCGGTATTAAAACCCCTTTAAATTTCAAAAACATATCATTTTTTTCAAATGCCTTTAGATAAGATGACAAGCTTCTTAACCTAGACAAAATTCAGCAAGAAACAAGAAGACACATAATTTTACTAAAAATTGAAGCTTAATTGTTATTGCAACCAGCACTCATTCACTTGAAATCCAGCATTCCTTAAATGAAAGCAGGGGTGAGCCACTTGCATAAGCCAGCAAAGCAAGGAAGATTCCCAGAACAACAATGCAGGATTTTCACCTCTAATTGTGCTCCATATTCCTGTGTATAGATCAGAGCTAAAATGAAATTTGGTATCGAGCTCTACCTGGGGCGTTTTTGCTTCTCCTCATTCTGAGACATTATCTGTGATAAATAAAACAGCACCACTACAAGGAGCAGGGCATTTGTGAAGTTGGGCACCAACAAGTAGGGATTAACCAGCACACTGGAAATAATGAACCTTGACAGATCTAGGGTTAAATACTTTAAAATTAGATCCTGCTGAAAGCCGAATCCTGTCGCTTAGCAACGGCCGCACGGGATGCTGCTGTCACTCAGAGGATGCTTCTCTGGGGAGCTCACATCACGCTCACAGAAAATGGGCTGTGATTGGGGCAAGGTGACATCATATTTTAAGGTAGCAGCCAACACGATTGCACTCGAGTTAATACCCAGAGATTTAAGGAAATGTCTTCTCTTTTGGAATGGCTCAGCTCTGCCCACACCTCACCTGACCCAGGGAAGAGCCTGCGCAGAACAGCGGGACGTGTCGGCCAGCACATCACAGCCAAACTCAACAGGTGGAGTTTTCGTCTTTTAAATTACTCAGAGCCGAAAGAAAAGCAAAATGCCTGCTATTTGTGGAGGCCTGACTGCATTCAGAGTATGGAAACCTCCACCAGCAGTTCAGAAAACACGCACAAAGCCAGTGAGAGAGAATATAATGTACCCTGACTGAAAATAACCGAAAATTCAGTTCACTGAGCTAATTTTAGCACTTGCAACAACTGGGAACCTACTGGATTTTAGTAAGGAATCAAGATACCAAGTCAATTAAATTAAAAAAAAAGCCCCTGAGGCACAAAATCTGTTTTCCAAAGCAATGCTGTGTTAAGGTTGGTACAGGCACCTACAGAGATTTTTTTGAATACCTGCCCATAAGCACATCAGAGCATCTGAGGTTGGTCTGATAGGAACCAACCTTTATTTCTAAGTATGAAAATACCCAGATTCTTAACTGCTATCGGCACCTCTGGAATGGATACAGAAATTGGGTATTCAGCCCAACCTAGTACACTGCCCATTAGGGCTTGGAAAGTCAAGATACCAAGGAAATGAACATTATGGAAACCAGCATAAAAGCAACACTCAGGTAGACATTCCTAGATTTAGGAAACTGGGTGTCCTTCTCTGAATATTGAAAGAACACAGACAGGTCCTTCTTTCTTTATTTTGGGTAGGCTGTGCCAAAAAGTTGCTCCTGGTGAGCAGGAAGGTCACCAGGAGGGATCACAAAGATCATGACAGATCTCATTAAATCAACTTCCAGGTCATGAACTACTACTGCTGACTGGGGCCTCATATTTTGGCAGTGATGGAGAAGAAAGATAGGGACATATTAGTTGATAATAGGATTAGTCATCTGCATGTGACCAGGTGAAGGCCGTGCAGGCAAGAGTGCTGCAAAGGCAGGGAAATATTAAGGCCAAGTTTCAAAGAAAAGCATTCCAGAAGCGTGGTTTTCACTCTTCTCGTGCCCGTGCCAGCAGGCTGACTTCAGTCTGGAACTGAGGTACAGAAAAGTGGTTAAGAGGAATGAAGATCGTGTCTTCCAAACGGAAAACAAATAATTCTGGTTTGTTTAACAAGTCAAGAGTCTAAGGAGGGAAATGATTGCTTTTGTACTGATGCAATAGGAAAATAAACATGCCGCTGTTTAATGAAGAGCTGTTTAAACGAACCCTGGCAGAGGGTAGGTAGTAATTTTATGTTGGCTCTAAGGAGTTTACAGTGGTAAGAGCAGGCAGCTTTCAGGGGAGCCTTCTGGAGGAAAGGGGAGGAGAAAAACCCCCAACTGATCTGAAGACTGAAAATTCAAGCAGAGGTGATATTGCTTCACCTTCCCTGATGTGAGAACAACCCTCATGAGTAAAAACAGGGATTTTTCTGGCTAAAGATGCTGGGAAAGTTCACAGTAACAGCATTGCTGGACTACTATGTAATTATCTCTAAACTACATGTATTCACTAAGAGTACTCAAAATAAGAACACTTACAGGTACCTGTAACCTCAAAACCTGTGAAAGAATAACCATAGTCCATGTCAAATTTAGACAACCATTTTTTCCAAATAAATCTAATCTATTAGTTATTTTTTCAAGAAATGGCCTTAAAATACAGCTGGTGTAAGTGCATAATTGCTTCAGTTAATGCTTTATTTTGTGAGCTGTGGCTCCATACAGAGGATAATTTCCAGCAAAGTCATAACAGAGGAAAACACTCCTGGGAAATTTAACAATGAGCTCAAGGTTCTCAGCATAATATAGTGAATAACAATTAGAAAGGTATCATTAACATATGATACATGGCTGTGATTTTGTCCAAACTAATTAGAGCAGTTGTTCTCTTATTAGTCTATTAGGATGAACACTAAATCAAATATATTAGTAGTGCACATAGATTCTGTAAAGTGTGATTTAAATTTTGTTAGGTACAGCAATAAACAAGTCTTTGTTAACATCTACTGTTATCACTTCGAGTACTGAGAAAGTTGTATTGTCATCAGACCCTAGAGAGCAAGCTTCACTCAGCAATACCAGTGGGTTAAACAAATAAAAATACAAGACATGGACCAATGCCTGCTTTTAACAGACATAAACATCACACCACATCTTGTTTTCCTTCTCTGCTGCTTCTGCCTCTCAGGCACAGGAAGGGCACAGGGAAAAGCTGGCCCAGGAGCAGCAAGCTGAGGTATAAAATGGGATGGGGAATATTATTCCTGCTAGTAAGAAGGGTTATTCCCACCTGTGGGCTTTCCGTAAGGCCTTCTCTATAAGGAACCAACAGACATCATAAATCATTATCTAGAGAAAGTAAACACTGAAATAAAATCCAAACAGGACCTATGTTGCTTTATCCAGGGACTCATTTTTTAAATTACCTGTCCTGTAATAGGTTGTTGATCTTTGAGTCTCATCCAAGCAACTTGGCCACAGCAACACACACACAGAACAGCAAATAATCACAGATGTTTCGTCAGCAGAAGATTCAAGTTATTTCTGTTTAAACAAGTGCTTTGCACAGGAGGGCAGAAGTTATGCAGCAGCGTTTCAGCAGTTTCTGAGATGTCAAAACATTCCTTAGGTTCCAGGTTAAAGGGTGAAACCTTGGCCTTAATTAGATGCTCTTCAAACTTTAGGGGCCAGCTATGGATGAATGTGACTGTAAGCAAATCCTGCTATGGACTGATAGGTATTTCACAGATGACTTCCACATGCATGCAAACATCTTAACCAACCCACAATGAATCTCACATTGGGCTTTTTACACTAGTCCAGTCTCGTGGAAGAAATTTAAATGGGAAGTTGGAATATCCACCACCATCTGAGACCAGAGCCAGGGTCTGCAGACAAAGAGAGAACACAGCGCTTTCTGTTTGCAATGCTGTTTATTTTAGAAAAGCCCCTTTGATCATCTGAATGAAAAATGTGGGCAGAAAAGTCACAAATGTTATAAAACAAAGTTTATTCTGCAATATTTTGTCATAATGAATTGCATCTCTTTGGTAAAAATAAAATTTATAAACATTTTAATTAACAGAGATTAGCATACAAAAAACTAAACTTTTGTAAATCGTCTTTAAAACGGGTAAAGGACTAAACCAGAGGACAAAGGGTTAGAATTGGTCACCTACTGGCAAAATTATTCTAAACAAACCCAAGGACATTGCTTATGCTACATTAGAAACAAGCTAACAGGAATGGTTTAAAAACAACTCTGGTTCATTTGATCAGAAAGCATTCTTACAATTCACTTTTAAATAAATAATAGTTACAATGAATTGGCAATTATAAAATGTTTTATATCACTATATGGCAGTAACATAATACTTTTAATTATGCACTTTTTAGTTTGAAGAAATGTACATTTATAAAACAGACTTGATAATGGCACTGGCAGTTAGGTGTGAAGAATGTGCTTTAAGATAAAATAGCAGGTGCAACATTTAAAATATTCTACCTTTTCTTTTCAATAAATATTTTGACCACACCATTATTAATGTGTATGAGTATACTTTGCTTTAATTAAAGCTTGTACTTTTCTGGCTGATGAAAAGTTGCAAACCAGACAACTTCCATTTTACAGTTTTATTTAAAAATGTTTGATGTGACTTCTGCAGATCACTAATTTAGGACTGGAATCTGAAAAGCCAATATAGGTTTGTACTGTAATCACATCAGATTTACCCTGAACAGGGCAACCTCCCATGAACTCAGGTCTCATACACTTCTTCACTGCATTTAAAGAACTGAATGTGGTTCATTAATACTTTTCTTGCCAAAATGTATCCAAGTCAACCATTGGCATCAACATTTTACATATGTCACTAAAAAAAAACCCAAAGCCCAACAATCAAAATAACTTTTAATTATACTCCATTTATACTATATACACCAGGGTCTCTAACTGAGATGGCAAACAAACCCGAACCCAACAGATATGTAAGAGAAAGGAAGGGCAGCTCTTCCCCCACTGCCAAGAGAGGTGCTCCAGAACTGAGCTGCCAGCCTTTCCTGCCAAGCGTGCAGGTAGAGCCCTGGGACAACATGGTGGGACAGGGCACGGCCACAGCTCATCTGCCTTCCCCTTTGGAAGCAGAGAGGGAAGACAGAAAAGCAGGAAGAGCAGGAAGAGCATGGCCCTGCCGCACCACTGAGTCCCAGGGAAAGGCAGTGACTGCTCCCCCCTTCCACAATTCCAGTTCTCCTAGGCTGGCAGCTGTAAGGGTGGATGGGATACAGCTTTCACTGCTAACTGCTGATTAGTAACTGGTTTTCACTGGTCATTGCATATGGTGATTAAATGCATTGTCAGCATCCCAATGCTTCAGATACGCTGAAGGCATTGTCACCAACTTCAGGGTTAACAGCAGCCACACTCCCAGGATTAACCTCCTCAAATTTTATCTGAGGCAAAAAATCAAAACATGGAGCCAACTACAACCACAACCACAGCTTCCAGAATACCTGGAGCTTGATCCAGCTTTCACTGGAAGCTACAGAAAGCTGCAACCACTTCAGCAGGAGGCAGGCAGCATCCCTCTTCAACAGTGTGAAACTGAAATCATGGCACCGAGCAGAATCTCAGGCTGCTCACAGTATTTCTGTCTATCTGAATCCTCCTTTTCATACTGACACAAGCTCTGCCCTTCACAGTTTTCCATGAGAGTTCAAAAGCAACCCATGAGCAAGAAGCAGTTCCACCAAGCATTCACATCTTCACCTCCTGAAATCCTAAGAACCACTGTGTTGGTACTTAATTTTCCTTTAAATAGCAAGTTTTACCCCTACTACCCATCAGTAACACACCCAATATCAGATCTAATTGGCTAATGCAGCACTTGTGATAGCCAGAAGACACACACACGTCTGCAACACACGTTGCCCTGTTACAGGTGTAGGCTAACAGGTGCTCACACAAAGCAGGAATGAAACAGAGTATTTTCCTTCCCTTTCAAGAAATAAATCATTCTTAAAACTGAATTGAAAAAAGAAAAAAAACCCCACAGAAAACAAACAAACAAAAAAAAACCCTTCCTTTTTTTCTCTACTAGTGTTTGTGCTTTAAATTCCAAAACACAAAGAACCTTGAATATTTCAGGCTTGATCCAACAGCCATTGAGTCAGCGGGAGCACCACCGTTGTCTTCAAGAGGCACTGGAATGGGCCCTCAGAGCAACAGACCTTCAGCAGCATGGCTGTGTTTGCATTGGAAGTAGACAGTTTAGGACAGGATGCATGAAGAGACTGACAAAAATGAAAAAAAAAAAAAAAAAGAAAAAAAGGGGCAAAAAACCCCACACTAGTCTAAGAAAGGCATTCAAATAGCCAGGAAAATACTCCCTTAGGGAAAGGTTAACTTTTGGCTGAATCCAGCACTGTTTTCAACAGTAGACACTGGTTTCCTAAGTGGCTCTGCTCCTAATTTTCACCCAGCTTGCCCAACACCTGGTGGAAGCAGTAGCTTCACGTTGGTGAGAACGTTTATGGCACATCATGCTACCTTTCAGCAACAGGAAAGATGACCTTGGATAGCTGTATACAATTCTGCAACATACTTAAGGCATCCTTGTATGTACAGTACTGTTAAAACCCACTCCAACAGAACTGCTTACCCATTTTTGAACAGAAAATTAAAAAACAAAAGGCATCATCTACAGGAAGATGTAAGTAATCACCACTGATTTTAAAAGAAAAATAGGGATAAAGTTCAACATACCACAAAAAACATCTTTTGGCCGAAGGATGTCTAGGAACTATAAAGAGACTCTCTTATTGCAAAATGAATTTGAATCCTTTACATGGAAGTCAGAGCCCTTAGACAGAACAAAATTCACCTCTGCAGATGGGGCCAGCAGAGATGTAAATATGATCCACAGTGTGCATCTGAACAAACATATCTCTGAAAAAAAAATAAAGTCAACTACTGAAAACAAAAAAAAAATTAAAAAGTGATCATTAAGAAGTATGCTTTCAGGTTTTCACAAGTCATGCATATCTTCTAATTTGAGAAGATTAAGTATTTTTTTAGGTGGTGATTTTAAAATAAATGGCTAAATTATAGTTTGCGCCAAAAATAATAAAAAAAAAAAAAGCAGTGAGTCCTCTTATGGCTTTGATCTCCCTTGTGAAGGGCAAAAGTAGAAGAGTATTGCCACAATTAAAAAAAATATATGTATATATTCAACACTGACAAACATATTATTTTTTCCTTTGCTTGTGACAGTGGGTCTTTGCAGTACTTATTAAGGAACTCAAGCACGTTTGGATGCCAGCAAGGTGGAGCAGAGACCCTGCTGCTTCCTTCAGCTCCTCATCGATCTCCTGGCACAGCTCCTCGAACACTTTCTTGCTGGGCTGACTCTCCTCAGAGGCATCTCCACAAGGCTGGGATGCATAGCCACTGTCTCCCAGAGGATCGTCTTCATAGTCCCCGTCCGTGTCCACCTCGCTGTGGAAGCCCTCGCTGCCGTCGCTGCCGTCGTGGCTGCCCTTGGCAATGAAGTCGTAGACCTCGTCCAGGGAGGACAGGGAGGAGACGCTGGAGCGCGAGGCACAGCGCTGCGAGCCCATGCTGCTGGCGCTGTAGTTGTGATCCTCGCTCGGGTCGATGTTGGTGGCCATGGAGTCGTTCTCCTGCAGGTTTATGGAGCTGGGAGGGTTGAACGCGCTGCCGTAGCTCCTCTTCTTGGGTGCCTTCAGAGGCTGAGGTTTCTCACCTGTGCAAAACAAGACGTGTCAGTAGGCAAATGCCCCAGTGAGATCAGCTGTGCTGCAAGGGAAGCTGAATTCCAGCATTTAAAGACACCATGTGCCTGTTTACTGTCACCCACAAAGGACAACAGTCACCACCTAATCTCAGCTAAGAGCTACAGGAACAGAGACGTAGCCAAGAAACTCCTCTTACCATCTAGCACAGAGAGGGCAGGGATAGAACTTTGCAGAAAAAAATCAAAATTGACTGGGAAAAGAAGGCTGCTTCTAATAAAACTCTTGCAATGGTAGCTCAAAGAATAATTAAACCAGAATTACTTCTTGACTACTCTTACTGTTTGGAAACTAGACCATACTTGTTTCCTGAAATTTTATAGAGAAAGCATTTAGTTACTGAGTAGAGAAGAAAAACAAGAGTAAAATGGCTTATGCTTACAGTCCAGCATCCCTTGTTGAATGGAAGTATTTAACAGCATCATCGCAGTAGCAGCATCAATATCAGATTCTGTGAAACAGAAGCAGCAAAATGTTAGAATTCAGGTAAGCCTGACAAGATGAGGTCTCTAAAATATACAAAGAATATATATATATATATAAATATATCTGCCTGCTCTGGCCTACAACAAAGAGCAAGGGCGAGGGGAATGTACAAACTCAGACAAAGCATGACCCTTGTACAGCTCAATACCGTTCCAGATCAGTCTCATACCTTCACTATGACATTCAAAGCCTGAATTCTCACGTTGCACTCACTGAAGCCAAGAATCAGTGACACAATTAGACATTCATGTGACAATGCTGTTGCTATACTTAACAAGTGCCTTTTGTTTGCACCAGTTGGGAGAGAAAGATTAGACACATGGCACAGCAAAGCACCTCAGCAGCTCCCTACCCTGGCTGTGTGAATGTGCAAGGCTGAGAGCAGCCGTGCCCATTAATGCAGCACTAATTCAGCACACCTCCCTCCTCCAGCAGAATTTTCCACACTAATAAGTCAAACGGAAGAAATTGAGACTACGAGGGGGGAAAAGGGCACTGAACTGCTCAATCTAGAAAGCAGGGCGATCTAAATAATAAATAGGCATGTAGAAAGGTTGAGGTGAACTGTGGCACAGACAGCTGCAGTGAGAAGCACTGCTGCAAAATGCCATCCTTCGCAGAGTGGATTGCTTACATTTCTGAAAGGCACTTTGAGGATAACAGGGCAGAGAGTGACATTTCTGACCAGAACCAGGTGAAAGGGAAACGAAACAAGCACGCCTTTCCCTCTCATTTCAGGACATGCTCATGCCCTTTAAAGAAGAGGAAATCCAAGGTCTTCCTTGGCTCACTTCTGCAATGGATGATGAATACTCCTTCTACAGGACAGAAATATGTATGGTGGACTAACCAGGCAAAAGAGGAGCAAAGAGACAGTGAGCTCTCACGAGAGCCTGGGTGTCTGAGAGCAGATCACACCTGAGGTGTAGGTGGGTATGCACATATGTATGAGCAGTGAGTGGGGAACAGCACTGGAAGACAATGTGCTGGAAGGGACCAGCAGCAAGCAGAACAAGCTCTCAGTTCTGCTGAACTGGAAATGTGGGGGGAACTGTTAAAGTAAAACATCAGCAATGCCATTTTTGATGGCATTTGTTTTCTTCCCCACATTACTGTGGGGGCCTTAACTGTATTATTGAATTTAAGGGGAGGGTAGTATTGGGAGGGGGACTGCAGAGTTGTCAGTGTGGCTTCCTTATCTTGATAATTCTCCCTAACTTCATCCCTGGTCAAGGAGAAATTTGAAGAACCTGACACCTTGGGAATGTTGTACCAACATGGGAAGTTGCTGTTTCCAACTTGGGTTGTAAAATATACACATTTCCCCCGCCTTGTTTTCCATGTCTTTCATTTTAAATCCAGCAACAGTTTAGGGTCTAGCCCATTGTACTCATGCAATTACATTTTTTTCCTTCTGCTTTGGCCTTCTCTGGCAGAAACAGAGCCCCTGAATTCATAGGTTATATGCACCTGACAAAAAGAAGTAGAAAAATAAAGCATGAAGAATAACTTTGCTCCACCAGTGTAATCAGGAAGTGAAATATTCCCATTCCTTACTTGCTATCCCACACATTTTATTTTACCATCTGTGCTAGTATATAAGCATCACCTTGTTCAAATGATGAGCAATTGGAGGCATAATGCAATGCAGGACTACTACCTACAAAGAGTATTTCTGTACCTTAATGCTTCCCAAAAAAGAGGAGAGGACTTCTGCAGTGGCCTCTTAGCAGTGCACTGTGTCACTGATAATGTGCTTTGGCTTCATTTGTGATTGCTCTTCTCAACAGAGTAGTATTTCCCAAATTTACACTTCTCCAGCAGAAAGGCTGAGGAAGCACCTTATTACAAGGAATTCTGTACATCTGCACAAGAGCTGCCCTATGGGACCCCAGGAACATGAATGGCTTGCCTCTAATGCCAGAGAAAAGCTGAACAGGCTCCCCCACATGCAGAAACTAAAAGATACCAGAGACCCACCATTATTTTGGCACCTCTGATGTAGCTAATTGGAAGAGGCAACCCCAAACTTGTCACACCAGCAAAATCATTAGGATTCCTTGTGTTCTCCAATAATCCCTGAAAATCCCAGATGCAGCAGCCCTGCAGCAGCCAGCCAGCCAAGGATGTTTCTTTGCCACCCAGAGGCCACCACAGAACCTCCATCTGGGTGGATGGTGATCATTACCTGTGGGCCAGGCAGCTGCTTGGTCTCCAAAAAGCCTTGGCTTTGCTGCCTAACCAAAGCTGCTGGTTTGTGGCCAAAAACTAAAAGCAACCTTCTCACCTCTAAGCCTTCTGAGCCAGCAAAACCAGGGAGCTGGGTGTCTGCTCAGGTCCCACTTGGGCAGTGCCTTTCACTACCCTCCTGAGAGAGCTATAACAACACTCCTCTGCAACACATTTTGTTAGATTGTACTGTTCACTTCTCAGCACTTAAAAACCACAATTATTACTACTTTTGTCTAGGACAAGCCTAATTCAGCTTTATTAGCAAGGTGCAAGAGCTGTGCTCAACTGGCTCCTTCAAAAGAAATGCTGCAACCCCCAGCACACTTTCTAGCTCCCTCTTGGCACCACGAGTTTTATACAGTAACATTTGCTACCTTTGGTTCTCAGTTCTTGGTCTCTAATAAAACTGATAAAGAGATGTGCAGCTTTCAGATTTGTTTTCTACTGAACTATTCATTAAGTAGGTCATACTTGGGTGTGAAGCATGTGCTGAATATTTTGCTGTCAGAACACGATGGCCCAAATTACACCTTGAAATTCACCTTAAGGATTTAAAATTAATACACGAGTAGCTATTATAATACACATGCATTGTACTAAGTCTGGATTTTTTTGTCATCTAGCCTTCAGAGCATGGACAGACACAGCATCAGCTGGGCTGCAGTCCACGCTTGTGACTAAAAACCAGGGGAGGAGAGAGAAAGAAAATTCAAAGTTTACCTTTGAGAGATCGGCCATGATTCTGCTGAAGGACTGAAGTCAGGTAGTGAGGGGATGACGACCTACTGAGAAAGAAATTCAACAGCTCAAAGCCAAGCCCTGGTGAGGGTACAAAGTACAGCAGATACAATATTATGATCATAGAAGGGTAAAAACAAAACCAACCCTATTCACCACAGGAAGACAAGCAATTTCTGCTCCCTTCAGTGGATGGCTCACCACTGGTTCAAAGTTTGTGTAGCACTATTTAAGCCATCACCAGCATTTGGAAAACACCTCCAAACAAACACACTAAGCAAAAATCTTGTTGGCAAGAGTCACTGACTTCCACGGATTTTATATTTCTGCCTAAAGGCTGGATTTTAAACAAAGATATGTATTTTTAGTACATAAAACCTACATGTGAGCAAAACATTAGCTCATACGGGGATGCTCAGAGGACAGGTGAGGACCAGTTGTGTTCATTTGCTATTCCAAAGAGTGGTGGGCAATTAACAAAAACAAAAAGCCAAAAAAAAAAAAAAAAACCACAAAAAACCCCCAAACTAAGACACCTACTGATTTTAAACTTATCTGAAGCTCAGCTGTTTTGATGATGCTATTCAGGGTGGTTTTCATAATCAGACCAGCTTTGCACCTGACAAAGTACCCCTAAATCCCTCACAAAATAAAGGGCAAGTTAAAGCTTTCACATGTTTTTTTTTCTGCTACACACCCAGACCTAATTATTCAGTTTATTATAAATATGTTAGTGAGAAGTTAGAAGTAACTACAGCAAAAATAGTACGCACTATTAAAATTGCATGAAAAGTGGCAATGTGCATCTTTTATAGTGCTGCTGGAACAATCTGAAGGGTGATGACACAATTTTCAAGCCCAAACTGTAAGAGAAACTTCAGCTAAATGGGAAAAACGTGCAAAACTACAGTTGACTGTCTGGTATCTTTTCTTGTAGCAGCCATGGAGCACAAAGGGAACAGATGCAAATATGGGTGGGGGGGGAAAAATAAAAATAAAAGAAAGCAATGGTCCAACCCAAAATGGCTGGTTTAACAGCTCACAGATCCATTCTACAAAGAGATGCTAAACATCATCATCCTTTTGTCTAAGCTCAGATCCTTCAAAAATCATGTCCACATAGAGCTCCCCCAGAGCAAATGAATGGCTGGTATTGATTAAGACAAGCCATGCATAAGGTATCTGCAAGATGAGGACTGGGGCTGTCCCCAGGGCTGCAATTCGTGTAGCACTGGAACCACAATGCAGCCAGGGGCTTCACAACGACTTGTTGAACAAGCTGTGCAGAAATAAAATGCATCAGGGATGCCAATCATCTATGAGAATACAAATTTCAGTGTCACTAGACGCAGATTACAGTTTTGGAAAGCTTCTGCTCAAAGTAACAGTTTAAATTTTATTTTAAAATCATGCTGAATGATAGGCATACTCCCCACAAACACACTGTAAAATAATCATGAACACCAGTCTTCCCACAGGAAAATTCAGAGACTGTTGGAGCTGAATTCTAGGATCACTCTGTGGATAAATTTGGACAGTACTTCCAGCCTCTCTCCAGCTGTACCTCTGGGCTTCCTCTCTCTCTACAAAAAGACAGATCCTTGGGGGCCCTTCCCCAAAATTAGGCCAGAATTTAAATCAAATCCAAGCATGGAAGGGGGAAAAAAAAAAATCTGTTTTTCTGTGTGTGACGGAAAGTCACATAAATATTTTTTATTATTGAAGGAAAATAAACCAGCTTTCATTGGGGAGCAGTTTGGTATCGTAATATGTTGTTTCTTATTTTCTTGTACTCATAAATACAAGCACTGCAAAACCCTTCCTGTGTTGAAGTCAGTGGGAATTTTGCCATGTGGCTTCATTAGATCCAGGATTTCCTTGTAATTGTTGGCAAGTGTGACTAGTCCTTCAGTAAAGGAAAAAAAAAATATTACCAAAAACAACAGCTTCAAATTAAAGTCCTGATCTTCCAAGTGCTTAAGCATGCAGATGAAATGTCTCCTTCCTCACACCTAATTTTGGTATGCTGCATTTATCCAAGCTAAGTAAACCACACTTAACACAACTTCAGCTGGACTGATCTTGGAGACCCTGGAAATTTTAAAAGCTTAACTGGTCAAAGCTGAACACCTGCCCTGAGCTGTCTGTCTCGATCCTCTGCACCTCTGGCAGGACAGACAATGTCCAGAGGTCCCTTCCCATCTGTAGTATTCTCTGTATTTTAAAGTCTGGATGTACTAACACAGAGAGAGTACTAAAGCTTTCAAGGACCAAACCTTGAGTTGTAGCCAAAATCAGAAGTCCATACCCTCACACAGAGACATTAAAGCCTGTAAAAGCATTATCCTCTAGAGTCCAGTTACAGTCATTTCAATAATCTTTATTCCCATAAACCCCAAGAAATACCACCAGTCATCCCGTACATTCCAATCCAACCATTTCTTAATACTTAAACGTTGCAGGGTTACTTTAGTAATGCTCCCAATTCCAACAGAAAGCTGGAAAACAGGATACTTCTGCCTGGCTTGTTCCAGCCCAGGATGGCCCTGGGTTGGAGAGAGACCAGACACCACTGGTTATATCTTGTGGGTCACAAAGAATGGACAAGCCCATGCCACACAAAACTCCTCAGCCCCTAAGGCTAGCACAGGGGTGCCAGCTCCCAGGGTCAGTGTCCTGTTGGACCCTGAGAAACATCTGCTCAGTGTTATCAGTCTTACATCCTGCTCCAGGAATCCCAGTTCCTCCTGTTTGTTAAGGAAACTCCTCACAGTAAGGTTAAAGCATAGGGCAATGTACAGACACCTTAATTACCTCTTATCTCACCCAAATTCTTTCCTGAACTGGACAAACCAGCCACATGCCTTCCCCAGAACTGAGCTCACCCAACGTGCTCCTCTGCTTTCTGTCCTCCTGCCTCCACAGGCTGACCCAGCTGCTGCTCCTCTTCCTCTACTCAGGATGTACGAGGTTGACTTCAAATTCTCCTAAATCTATTGCCTAATCTTAAACTGTGTTGGTAAGGAAGTCCTGGTTTCAGAAGTCTTCATGCCCCACCTCAGACTACGTTTATGACAAAGGCTGTCTTTTCCACCCCTCCTGCAAAATGCTTTTAAACAGCCTCAGAGAAAAACAACTGTCTCAGAGCAGCAACTCTCAGCACTTCAGACTGTGGAAAAGTTGATTGCTTTCGACAACAGCACAGAATGGATACATTTTATATCCAGACAAGTGACTTACATGAGAAGACACCTAACTCCTCCACAGAGCAGCACCAGGCACTGCCCTAGAACAGTCCTAATGGACTGTGCTTGAAAGAGGATTTTGTTCCAGTTCCCAGGACTGCCTGCCCTCTTACAGAAATTGGGCTCTCCAGAAAGCAGCCTTCTTCTTTTAAACTCTCCCACAGTTAATAAGAGACTTGAACCCCAGATGTGCTATCTGGGAAGCCCAAGATTCATTTCATGTCCCCACCTCATCCAGCTGGTCTCACCTAAGGCCCACTCAAATTCTGCTCTTGGGTGGCAGCAGACAGCAGCACTTCAACACCCTCTGCTACCTGGAGCCACATAACCACATGTCCTGCTTGGATGAGAACATTCACCTACCTGGGTGGCGAGGCCGGCGGAGTATAAAATGCAAGTGCTGAGGAAAAAGGCTGTTTTTTCAGTGCTTGGACAAGATTAGGTTTGTATTTTGGGTCAACGCACCACAACGACCCTTTCCCGTTCACCTGCAACAAAGAAACACAGCAAATTAGAAAATCCAGGGCCAGGCTGGTACAGTCCTTCCTAATTTGATGTCCCCAAGTTGCAGCACAGTGCAATGACTGCACGTAGGCATGCACCACTGCACAGCTGATGCACAACATCCACAGGCAAGTCCATCGTGGATGGACCCCAAAATTGAGAAAATGGTCCCTAAACCCTCAGTATACACTATAGAAGCACCCATCCTGCAGGCTGGGATAGCATCTCCAAAGCCCCTTCTCAGAAGCCCCATTCCCCAAATGCTGTAAACCTTATTTTAACACTTGGTAAACACAGCTGTGAGCTCAAGGATCTGTCCAGGCACTGGCAAACTGATGAGCAATCTTTTCTTTAACAGGCTTTGAGGTAGGAAACCAAAGCTCCTTCTCCTTTGTTTGGATATAGACATATACTCATTTAACTTTACACCATCCTGGAAAAGGATCTTGCTCAATGCCCAGCTACAAAATGGATTATTCCCACTTTTTCAAAATCTGATAACCTAATGAATGCATTTTTGATGCACCTAACAATGTAGGCACCCCTGTGCTAGTCATTCTTGATATTAAATTTGGTATATTGAAACTTAAGAAAGATAAGCCCCCTCTTGCTTGTCTCAAAGCTTTCTTCACGAGTTTACTAAATAAAGAACTGATTTTTCTTGAGTCTGCAAGTTCTTGCAACTTAAAGAAGAAAATTAAATAGAAAAGTAAAAAACAATTCTATAATCACTGATCTGTCAGGTCAGGTAAAAGCATCTAACAACACCGGATTTTTTGGGGAAAACAGATGCTACAGAAATGGAAATGTCTGAAGGATGGGGCAGCTGTACACCTGAACAGTAAGATCCTTCTAAAGGATTTTTGGGGGCTAAATATCCAAGCAGAAACCCAAGCTTCGTGAAGAAGCTCCTGTGAGCCCACAGTTGCCAGCTGGCCTCCTCCTGCCAGAATCACAGGGGTCAATAACACCAATTTATGGATGGATGCTCCATGACTTACTCCAGACTGAAAAGGACTTACAAAGCATGAAAGTCTGTGGTTCTATTTAAGTCACAGGGGTTTTCTGAGGAGAGGAAATACCTTGCTATCAATAGAGAAAAATCAAGCCATGGAGAGCCCCAGCTGAGAAAGAGATGCAGCTCTGCAATTGTAGCTGAAGCCACTGCCTTTAACAAAGATCTCTGAGCTGCTGCATCTCTCCAAGTTATTTTTTTTAAACCTGAATCTTCCTTATACTTAGGTTTTCATGCTAAAACTGAGCACAGCCTGTAAGATACTTATCAAGAAGCTTACTTTTAATTAATAAACACCCATGGTGGCTGGCAGGATGATTTAGTCAGCTGGGTACTAACAGGGGGCATCCTCCCAAGTGCCTGTATCCATCATCTCAGTGACAGACTTACACCCTGATCCTTTTCCTGCACCTCTCCCAGACCCCTTTCCCCAACAGCCCAACCATGCCCAACTGGCTTCTTTTTTCCCCTCCCTTCCATAGTTTTGAGGCTGTTGCCCCCAGGGAGCAGCAGGAAGTCCCCTGATCAGCAAACCACTTCTCTACACTGTTTATCTTCTACTTTATCTGCTGCTTTAGGTGAGCACTTTTGCTTCATGCCTCATTCAGTTCAGCTGCTGGGGGTTAGTTTCCCTCTTTCATCTTCCCAGCAAGGTACTCCTCCAATTTGCTGCCCTGACAACATAACAAGGATTTTGGGTGGGTATTGCAACAGCAAGCTGAGCCTGGGCACACCCTGAAGCCATCCAGATACTGACAGATCCAATGCAACAGGCAGTAAACAGGGTGACTTCTTCTTTGGGTCATGTGTAATGTGAAACCACACTTCCACCCACCTTTGGAGATACTAAAAGTAGACATTGAGCAAAAGAGATGATGGGGCTGCTCCTGTGCTTTGCTTGCACCCTCTGCTTAGCAAAGACAGGCGATAAAAGTCCAGCCCAGGTCTGAAATTAAATGTCATGTTTTAGGGGAAAGCTGTCACAGCTGGAGCTGGAAATGCCACAGAACAGACACCCAGCTTTAAAACGAGCCAGAACACACTGTGCCATTTCCCCTAGCAAGGACTCATTGAGGACACTCTAAAATGCTAAACTGCCTTTGGAGGTTAGTATTTCACATCAACAGTGACACAAGTGTTGGAATGATATGTAGGTGTAACTTCTACTTCAGATCTAGAGAATAATCCCTCCAGAGTCAGTGGAAAAGAGGCCACCAGGCTCTTTGTACTCTGCAACTCAAAACAGGGGCAATAATATAGTTCTGAGATTAGTTTTTGGTCTATGATCTTTTCTTCATCTTTCTAATGTTTCTAATTTGACTTGCAGGATTTTATCTAGACAAAAACAAAGGAAGGAAAATAATTCTTGTGTTTTGAAGCACTGGAGCTGTTTTGTAAAGACAGCAAATTTCCAGCCCTCAGCGTTTCAGGGCAGGATTACAGAAATGTGGGTTGGAAACAAAATGCCTCCCATGATCCAGCCTTATCCTCTACCACCATCCCACAGCAGTCCCCCATCAGTCCAGTGGGTAAAGCCCAAGGAGCAACCAAAGCAGAGCAGCTCAGCTGGTGCTGGTGGCTCTGGCTCACTGCAGGCACACGTCCCCGTGCTGCAGAGAGCTGTCCATCAGCTTGACACCTGGGCAGCAGTCCTGGCTCCATCAGGGATGGACAGTGCTCACCAGCTGCATCACCTGAGCAAGGTGAACCACTGGAAAATACTGGCTGTGTGGAAGGAGGTATATAATATATCCACCAAAAGCTTTACCAGATAAAAGGCATCTCTCTCCTATCTCTTCAGGTTTATGGATGGGAGCTGCCCTGCTCTTAGCCCAAATACTTGAAAAGCTACACAGATTGTTTACCACCATCTCTTGACAAAAAAAAAAAAACCCAACTACAAATGAACAAACAAACACCTAAAACACATATTTCCCAAGAAGAGAAGGTTTGTTGAAGATATTCAAGCCCTGTAACCCCCAGCCTCTAGAAAAAACAGTGGCAGGGCCACATCCACGCAAGCAGGGGCTTGCCAAATTGATGCTTGGTGTGGATACTGATCCTGCCTCCTCACACTTCTTCTCCTCAGCATCAATTAATTAATAATCCCCAATGCCATAATCATAAAAACAAGTCTAGCAAAGAGCAGGGAGACTCCTCATGGCTTTCAGCCCCAAACCCCTTTTCACTTGAGGTCCTTCTGAGCCATAGAGCAGATGCTGCTTCCTCAAAAAAAGCAATGTCACAGTGTAGGCACCTCTCTCCCCAACCCCAAGGCAGCAGGACAGTGCTTAAGATGCAAAGACCATTAGCTGTATCTTCTGAGATCACTGACTCACAATCCCACCTCCACATCTTCAGGGGCACCAGGGCCAAAGCAGGAACACTGGAAGGCAAACAGGTGCCCCTGGGACTGATCCAGCATCACCCCATTGCTGTTCATCACCACCATTGCCAGAGACCCACTGGAAATCTGCTGTGACTGCAGACATGTTCTCAACTACAGCTCTAACAAGAAAGGGTATTTGAGCCCGTGGGTCTGTCCCCTGGGGTAAACCTTGACACACCACTCAGATACAGCAGCAGTGTGCTACGTGCACACACAACAGGCAATGGCATTTTAGCAGAGATGTGATGATATCCACACATCCTGATCCCACGGCAGGAGAAATTCCTCCTCTTGACTGCAATGCTAGCTCATGAAGCATCTCAAGGCACTTACTTTCCTTCCAGCACCACTCATTAAAAGAAAACCACAACATATAATTTTTTCCAGTGGTCCATACAAGGACAGTCCTCCCCTGATCTCTGTTGGATGCCAGACCCCTGAACCCCTGCAGCCTGCAGGTATTTAGCTGGCTGATGTAAATATACACACAAACAGAACAATCAGCCACAGCTATGACCATCCAGAGCTACATCTGTAACATGATGGGGCACAGCCTGGTGGAAAGAGCTCTGCAGAGAAAGGGAGTTGGTGCTGAGGGGCCACCTGTTTGTGTCTTGGATGTTCTGCTCAGATCTGCTCCAGATCTTGTGGACAATGCCCATTAGGGCACAGTAAGCATGCTCCTGCAACTCTTCCAGGTCAGCACCAGCCAATATGAGTCCAGTGCAAGTGTCCTGAAACTGCCCTGCAGTGCCAGCTCAGGGGGTAAGTGGGGAAAAATCAGCTTTCCTTCAATGTGCACTTCCAATCCAAAACAAAATATCAGCATTATGGCGAAGATGAGGACAGACACTTCCTTCTTTTGCTGCCTGACCTCAAAGAGGTGATTTCACAGGCGACAGCCAGCAGCAATAGCCAGGGAGGTGTCAGAGAGCAGAGCATTCCCTGGGATGCAGGGGTACAGACTATCCCCTCCTGTCAAGCACTTAGTTTCTTCCAATACAAGAGCCCAGATTCATTGGAAAGGCTTTAAAACCCTTCTTACCCTGCTGTTACCAAATAAACCACACTCCTCTGAGACAACATGCCATGGACTTTCTGCTTCCACAGGCACTTGGCAGAGAAGAAAGCTGATTGCTTGCTCTCTTTGAAGTAACAATTGCCATTAACAAAAAGAAAAAAAAGGAAAAAACTACAAAATTATCTTGCCCTTTCAAGGAAGCAGCCAGAGGCATGGCTAGCACATGGTTACATGCAACAGGATCAGCCAAAGGAGATTGTGAGCAACTGCTTGTTCCAAGAAGTGACACCTGAGGAGCTCATCCAAAGGGGTCTGCAGCATTTCCATCACCTGCCAGATCAACTCCCATGGAGTCCAGGCATGCTGCTGTGTGCCACAGACTTTATTTTGCAGGAAGAATTTAGAGCAGCACCCTCATCTGGTCCTTTTCTAAGCGGGGGAGAGGGTAAAGATTGAACTGCTGTTTGTTGGAAATGAGGAAGCTTCAGCAAAGTTTCAGAAGGGGCGTTTTTGGGGTTGGTGTTTTTTGGTAAGCACAGTTTCTGTTCTTTAGAATTAGAGAGCTGTGCAGTTTCTGAAGCCCTGGGAAACCACTGACAGAGCACATCAGCATCACCTTGCTGGTAGCAGTGGGAGATATTCTGCATGTTGCTGCTCCTACTAGAGATGTCACATCGAGCAGCAAGCCATCTTCTGAGCCCAGCAATACTCATGGAGACACCAGGGTAAGCAGGGGACCAGGCAGTGTCAAGCTCCAGCCACCCAAATGCCAAGACAACAGGTTTGACTGGTAACTCCTAACCCATGAGGCTGGAAAACAGCAGAGTGTTAAAGGGCAGATCCACAGACAGAAGGAACTCATACTAATTTAGATTTCCCTTTCCTGCCCTAATTTTTCTGAAACTCATGTCACCCTCCTTGGACATAGCCACTCAAGCCTTTAACAGCACTTTTTTCACCTGCAGCAGCATGTGGTCCCTGCTCAGATCCAGTCCTCCACACAGGGACAGCTTGAGCATCTCAGTTACCCCATCATACCACCTGGAGCCATGTTAGGAGCCCATCCTAACTCTCAGTAATGGGACAGTTAATGGACTTGTCACATTGCAATAAAAAGTCAGTTTTTTTTCAGGGCAAAGCTGCTGCTTGTGAAAACAACACCCTAACAATGTAATGCAAAAGCAGGAATATTGAGAAGAAGTGGTGTTCAGTCCTGACAGTACAAGGCAGTCCTCCCCAATGCCCACTCAGCTCCAGGACCCCTCTCCACAGTGAGAGGCTGTCAAGCACTCCAGGCATTGCAGGCATTTCTGATAACAAGCCTGCTACCACCGAGTCTGACCTCCGAGCACAGGACTTGTTTGTTGACTTTCAGTATGTGGTTTGTTAGTTTATTTAAGTCAGAGCCAGCTCTTTGAGGAACAAAATGGGGAATAAGAGAGGGAGGAAGAAAGTCACTAGTAAAATCATGTACATCAGAAGAAGAAAGAACTTGTACAGAAAAGAGTATCCTGTGGCTGCACCACACAGATTCGCACATCTTATGACAGATGTTAAAGCATTACAGTCCATTAAATGCAGGAATTAATATGGTTATTGGAAAGCTGGAGCTGTGCTAAGGAGATCACAAGTGGAAGAGTCAATTTAATATCTGAGAAAGCTGTTAGACTGAGGAACACTCAGCCACGTACATCCAGTGTGGCCACAAGCAAGGGCATCTTGCAGAGGACCACATCTGCACCCAGAGGGGGAACATCCCTACTACCAGCTTCCCTGCTTGGCACCCCACAGTCTCCTCTGCTTGCCAGTGTGATCGTAGCCATGACCATGCTGGAAAAGCAGGGAAGGAGAAACATACCCCAGAATTTCAGCACTGGAAAATGGAGAAAGCACTAGTTTAAGAAGCTTCATCAAGAAGAAATCCTAGGAGAGTCATCTGACATTTAAGGCTGGTTATCACAGGCTAACAAAACTGTAAGTAAATGGAAACAAGAGTCCTTTGCAATTGCTTGTGTGCTAGATTCAAAAAGGATGCAGCACAGCTGGGTGTACCCAGGTCAACAATAAATAACAAAACCCAGTGACTTTTGTCATCCTGTGATTTCTCAGAAGCAGCATTTTCAAACCACCTTTATCTGCAAATAAAGCATTAAGAGGACATGGTGGGGTGAAAACAACCCAAACAAAACCTCCCTAAGAATAGAAGAACCTTCTCCATTTCTCCCTGAATTTCAAACTCGCTCCACCTCCCTCCTGCCACGTCTCACCTTGCCATGGCTTTTCTCCACCTTTCGGAAACACTTGTTCAAGGAGAGGTTGTGTCGGACCGAGTTCTTCCAGCCGGTGGGGGCTGTGGCGAAGTAGGGGAAGCGGTCCAGGATCCAGCTGTAGATTTCCTTGACTGGCAAGCTCTTGTTGGGGGACTGCTCAATCGCCATGTAAATGAGAAGGCTGAAGGAGTAAGGGGGTTTGGAAGTGGAAGATTTTTTCTCAGGGTTCTGGTAGCAGGATGGTGAGAAGGATGGCACGCTGTCACCCTCGATGTCATACAAGGGGCTAACAATGGGAAGGCCCTCGCTGCCAAGGCTGAAGTTTGTTAGCAGGTTAGTACTTTCGTGCAGCCAGTTCAAATTTGTGAGCTCATCATCTGCCGAATCTCTGTCCACCACGGTGGCCTTTGGCTTGCCGGCGTCGCCCACGTCGGGCAGGCTGCCCATCCCATGGCACTGCCGTAGTCCTGCGGCTTTTTCTGCTCCGGGCGTTTCAGCTTTCTTATCCGGAGTCATTCCAGTGACTGGACCCATTTAGCTTTATTGGTCTGCAACAAAGGAGAAGGTCAGAAATCACTGAAAATCACCATAATCACATTCAGCAGGAGCCCACCAAACCCAGGTGTGGGGCTGCACCACCCCCATGCTGTGCACGAACACTGAAGCCACTGGTGAGAGCCACGATCCGACAGGAGCCTCCCAGTAAACCCATGAGCATTAACTCCCCTTGGTTTATAAGCAAAGCTTAGGGGAAGCACTTGGAAACTGTTTTATCTATCTTGAGACACCAATTCAGACACAGAAACGATAGCTATTTTGATGTCAACATCTGAAACCTGGAAGAAACTTTAACAGGTAGGATCTAATCCATTCAGCTCTCACATTAACTCTTAAGTTACTCACTATATTGCAAACTGACCCTGTTTAGAAGGGTTTGCCTTTGGTGTCCAAAGACTGAAAAAGTAATTGCAGAACTTAAATCAGCATAAAGTCTATTTATGGTCTCAGTGCAAATGAAAACTTCATATCCCCCTACAAGCCACAGTCATTCCCAAGTGCTGCTGCCTGTTTCTACCAGGGAGGATCTGGCCAGGCTATCTGTTCATCAGCTGGGTCCCACAGAGCTGCCTGGGTCCAAAAGATCTTTTTTCCCTCCTGCAAGGGCTTGCTGCCCAAAGCTGGGCTTCCCTGCAGAGCAGAGGGTGCTGGGACCAGCTCTCAACAGGAAGGGACCAACCACTGGGGTGGCAGCTCAGACCTGCAAGAATAATGGCTCACCACTTAGATTAAAAAAAAAAACAAAAACAGAACAACTAAACACTAAAAACCTAACCTTAAAATTATTATCTATAAAAAACTGCCACCCAGAATGCACAGTCCAACAGGCTATCCATGCTTTAGAAGCATTACATCAACAGAAACCACCTTGCTTGCAGAAATTTTACAGGGATCTTCTAGCAAACTATGTTCTGGGAACAGCTGGGTTTTTTCCTGCTGATGTGAGCACTGTACAAATGTAGGGTGTGTACACGTACACTACAGACATAGGACACTCCAACTATGGATGCAGTTCACCAGCAAAGCTGAGGTTCATATTAACTGTAAAAAGATCCAACAAAACAACCAAACCCAAGCCCCAATCCAGTTCCCTGTCCCTCTAAGTGCTATCATTCTGGTTTCACGCTCCAGCTCCCAGTGCCAGAACCCAAGATGAGGACAATTTCCATTTCACATCTCACCAGACAGCTCTATGCACTTACTGGATGTTTTCTAACATCCCTTTGCAGTAAACACTTGTCTCCTTGCACTTGCATCTTCTCCTACCAAGTGTCC
This sequence comes from Drymodes brunneopygia, assembly GCA_013400955.1. Taxonomy (NCBI): domain Eukaryota; kingdom Metazoa; phylum Chordata; class Aves; order Passeriformes; family Petroicidae; genus Drymodes; species Drymodes brunneopygia. Next base: position 377,488 of record VZTZ01008985.1, on the reverse strand, counting down.
ACTGCCTGGCTGTGCCACCCCCAGAGCCACCCAGCTCCAACCAGGCAGCCTCACCATGTCCCTGGCAGTACACTGTCCAGCATCCTTATTTTGGAGATACGTGCAATGGTGACACAGAAAGGCAACAGGATAATCCATTTTATGCTCCCCAGTCCTGCCAGCCCCTGCTTGGTGCCGGGCAGTCATGAGGGGCAGAATTTCTGCCTCCCCCAGGAAACACACCGTGTTTCCCACCAGCAATTTTTGTTCCTCTCTTCGTCTGCTCATACGCTCTTGCACCAGCTATTGCAAAGCTGTGTTGACAATAGAACCTGCACTTATGCTTACCAGTAGCAGTGCTGGAAAACATCCATAAATATTTTGTTTTCTGTTTCTTATTTCTATTAAGTGCAGGGACGGGTATGATTAACTACCAGCTCAGTCAGTATTAAAAAAAGAAAAAAATTAAAGCAAAGTGAGCTGCTCAAATAGCTGGTCAAAAATAGCTTTGCTCTCCCTACAATTTACTTCTCCCCCAAGGCACCCAAGCAGATTTATACTGGCAGTCAGTGATGGCTGGCTTTAAACACAGCCATATATACATATGCTCATGTCACTTCTCCAACCCTTTCTTAAATTAAAAAAAAGCCAAACAAAGAGCTAGTGATAAAATTCATACACTGAGACAAACCCCAACTCTGCTGCAATGCGAGCTGCTCCTCTGTTCTCTTAATAATGATTAACTTTGCCCCCTTGTTCAGCACCTCTTTAGGCAGCTACACAGGAGCTTACACCTCACAGCCATGTTTTGGTAATTTTAGCTCTCGGTTCATGTTGCACGAAATCTCCCTTTACAAATCTTCCGTCAGCACAGCAGATCAAGAACATGCACATGCTCACACACACATACAAGTCTGAGATCTCTGTATTCATTTCTTAGGGTAAAGGGGGCAATAAAGTCTGTTTTCAACACAAAACGGCCCAGGCACGCTCAGTCTTCTCAGAAATGTAAAGGAAAAAAATATAACAACTTATTAAGCTGGCACTTATAATCAGGTAGACTTTGTGGTGTCAGTGCAGTATTTGTTTGCATGCTACTGTGTTTTAGCAGAGACTCATAGGCATAATTAATGCCCTACTTGAAAACAAAAATGATTTACAGGTAACATACTTACAGTAAATAATATAGGTTAGTGTCATGTTTCTCTTAGTAGATGCATTAAGTAAATCCACACCTCATTACCTTCTTATCCTAGTTCACCACCTCACACATCTTTTACATGAACATATCAGATTTTTTTTTTTTTCTAGACAGGTACAAAGGCCATATTAGACTATTATCAACCAATAAATTAGAAAAAATAAAATCACAGGAGTGACACCAGTGCCACAGAGCATATCTGAAGGCACACAAGTGCTCACCTTGTGTGCTCTCCAGAGCCCCTCTTCATTCACACAGACCCTTAATGACGTCCAAAATCCGCAATTTTTTTCTCCATGTGTGCTCTGATTGCCTACAAGCAGATACAACTGTGAGAACACAGCTTCCAAGCTGTCATTTTTAAGACTACCATTTCCAATATTTGGTGTTTAATGTTTTATATAAGGGTCATGGGACTCACCAAAGCCATCTTTGCTGTAAGCTGGCAGGGGTCTGTGCTCAGGGATAACCCAGCACAAAAACTACAGTAAGAACAAGGAGACCGAACTGTGAGAAGGAAAGAGCACAGAAGCAGCTCTCCAGTGCAGATGTTTTGATAATTCCCATGGGGACAGCCCCAGCCCTATAAGCAGAGCCAGAAGGCAACCTCCAGCCAGGCAAATGCAAAAATAATATGCTTTAAGCACACCTCTGAAAAATGTGGAAGTTTGTGCTCTGCCCAGGTGCTTTACTGTACCAGTGAGTATGGAGTGGCACAGCACACTGCTGTTCACTGGTATTAACACTTCCAACTGGAAACTGCATCCAAATCCTAAAGAACTCAAGCATCTATCTCCTGTTAGTACCTTCAAAAGAAAGGCCAACCAAAACATTCACCCCTCAAAGCATCACAGTGGAGGTACACATCATTTTGCATGGTAATTACAGACAGAGGACTTCCAGGGTAAGGAGATTAAAAGGCTGCCAGATCAACTGAGGTTGCTCAAACAAAAGTTAGGACGCATCAGAAAAGAGGTGAGAGAGACAACCTTCTTCCAGCAGACTGACTTTTGGCATCACATAAAAGCCAGGAGCAGACCTCACTGCTAATCCATGTCAGTCCACCACCCAAAGTCCAAAGACCTGCTCTTCCAGACCACTCACAACCCAAACAGCAGAGCCCAGGTCTGAAAGAGCTGATTAAGGCTGCAGATGAATCAAGGAAGCAGTCAGGTCCAGAGAAAGCACAAACCGATTGGAGGAGACTCGCAGTCTCAAGACAAGGCAGTATTTTTTGCAGCCTTCTCTCAAACTCACTGGAGAGCAAAGTTTGGGAAAGCTTATGAGAGCTGAAAGGTCCTCAGCCTAGCAGAGCTCATCTGGGTTAAACCAGGTTTGCAAGCCCCTACAAACACTCCCAGCTATGACTGAATTTTGATGGAAGACCCTGAGCACCGCTATGTTCTGCCACAGGAGTAAATGCTTTGATGTGTGAGCATTCAATGAAGACAAAGTTGCTTTAATGAAGGCCAACCATTTAACAAAACTGGAAGTCCACTTGAGCATATCCTCAGGCAAGCAGGGAAGCACATTTATTTTGCAGCAGCCCCTCTTGGAAGAAGTCTCAGCTCCAACAGAATCCAGGCCCAAAGGACAAAGCTGTGGAAGATGCCACCATCCCACCAAAGGTGAGCTCCTCCAAACTCAGCAGCATTGCAGGTTTAAGTGTACAGGTATCATTTCAGTACTGTGGCCACCATGCTTGGACTCACTGACCTGGCAAGAAAGAATTCAGCCTTTTTGTCAGAAGATGCCACAGCCTTGTCCACGCCAAGTTAGCATGAGAACAGAGCCGCTGTTGCTGCTTGATCCTTCTTTACAGTGGCATCAGATGAAAGGTGCCCTTTTGGCACCTGCACAGCATCAGTGCCCCAGGTTAAGATAACCTTCTCCACAACTAAATGCACCCTTTTATTTCTGCAGGACCAGCCAAGCAACTAGGTCACTTCTGCTAATAGTGGGAAGACCTGGAGCCTGCCAACAGCACAGTGATTTCCCTCCAGGTTTAAAAAACAAACAAAAAAATAATCTTACCCTGCATTGCCCGAGTCGGAGGAGTCAAACACAATTTTAATCCAGGAGAAGAGATTTTCAGCTGTATCACACTTAGATTAATGACAGCAGCTCTGCACACACTATCTCCACAACAAGCTCAGGGTGTGCAGCCTGAGTTAGAGCGAGGCAGCTATGCTTTACACAAAACTTCTGGCCTGACACAAACTGGCTCTGTAAGAGTATTTAGGACAACTGGTACCTGCTTTTGCATGCAAACAACTACACCAATTGCAAACTCCTCTATTGATTTTTCACATTCCCTTGCATCTACAAGAAGTGTAAGGGCTTGTCCTGACTTAAATACATCAATGTGTGTTGTCAAAGCAGCCCAAGAATGACACAAATAAATGATTGCCACTGCTCACCTACCCAAGCTGGGATAAACCTCCAAGTCATTGTGCACACAGCACTGGATCAGCTACAAGTCTTTGCAAGTTGGAGGGAAGAGCAACGACAAAAAAATAAAAATCCTGGCACAATGAATGCAAGCCCATCAATAAAAAGCTCCCATCTGCCTGATCAGGAGCATTAAAAGGACGACACCAAACCATTTTGCCCCCTACTAATTCAACCTCTCCCCACTCATCTCCTTTGTCTCAGGCTGCCCTGCTCCATGCCCTGCACACCTCATGCTCCTGCTCGAGGTCAGCTGAGATCCTCCCCCAGCCCTGAGAAAGGCTCTATTTGGTTATAACACCATATGATGTCACATATCCAAGACAACTAAAGGCATTACAGCCTTCCGAGGATGAAACCACCTCTCAGCCGTAGATCTCAGCAGGCTGGGACCCAGTGTCTGGGGAAGAGATGAACCCCTGGGTGATGAAGGACACCCAGAGATGCTTCCTGGGGCAGCACCTACGGCAGGCAGGGCCCTTCCTGCTCCTCCTGGCTTGCAAAGCAGAGGAAAATTAAAAATAATGGGTCTAAAAAACCATTAAAAAGGCATTTATCGCCTTCTCAAACCCAGCCTGAAAATAAAACCAACCAAAGGACTGGACAAGTCATAAGCTCCAGGGGCTTCATTTGAAACTTGGCATTGGTGGACTCCAAGGAAAAGAGAGGTTTTCCAGAGATTTATGGAAATACTTCCAAGCCTCTCTCATGTCAATGTTCTCCCACACCCTGTGATACAATTAAAGGCATGGTGGGGAAAAAAAAAAAGTAATGAAAACCAATTCAATGGTCCAATATTAAGAAAAGTGAAGAAATCCTGCAATAGGGAAGGGATTAAACAAACCGTTATCATAGACCAGGAAAGGGCAGGGAGCAAGAGGAAGATTTCATCTAACCTTTTTCATAAAAGTTTGCATTTTTTATTAAATACACATATATATACACACCTAAGTGGGTTTGTCTTTGAAACAAATATCTGAAAAGAAAACGATACATGAACTCAGACATGCCCTGACCCCAATCCAGACCCTGTACGCAGCCCAGAGCCTCTGGGACATTTATTCCAGCAGTGTCTTCAGAGATTTTGCAAACGTGTAGCTTTTCCAAAGGCTGCAGTCACTGTTGGATCTGGTTCCCTTTGCCTCAGATTTAAAACATGCACATAAAAACAGTCTAACGGAGAAACTGTGATATGAAAATAATTTTTAAAAAAACCCCAAACCCAAACAAGCAGTGAAATCTAAACTATTAAGAAAAACCTTTGGTGTCACAAAAAGGGGAGGGGAGGGAAACAAGTGCTTTCAAGAAAAATGCTTTGCAGCCAATAGTAGCTTTTCAAAAGATGCTTATGGGTCATTTTCCATAAATTCAATACTGTGCTTGCTAAGTGCACTAAAATGCAAAAAAAAAAGTAAAACAATGATATGTCACAAGTGAGCCATTTGAGCAAACACCTTGCAAAATAATTCTGATGCTAATTCCCTTTCCAGGCTAACCCTTCAGTGTGCTTCTCCACCATCCTCTTGAAACAGAAGTGAACATAGCTACATTTCAGCTGGTATCAGTACCAATTTACCAACGCTAGAAAACATAAAGCTATCTTTTCCATACCTCCTTCAGCCTTAGAAGTACCAAAACTCCCGATTTCCAGTGGAAAACCAACGATTTGAAGCTTCACCCCAAGTGACCCTTCTGCAAGATTTAATAGGAAAGCACCACTGGAGCCATATCACAAAACCACATTACCAGTACAGCTTTGTGACTGCAAAGCTGTCCTCAGTTGCTGCTTCCCAGCCCCTGCTCCCAAAGTGCAAGCTTTCCTCCAGAGCCCAGGGAAAGCAAAGCAATGCTCTTTTTGCTGTGCTGACCCCTCTATAGCCAACTTGCTTTTAATTTTATTCCACCAGTGTAGAATTTAGCTTCTTGTTCAAACAAACCAACACTTTTGACTGCATCCCTAAACGAAACCAAACTGGCTGATAAGTGGACTGGGGATGATCCTCACAAAGCAGAGGATGAGGGATGAGTGGCTGCTGCTTAGCAGCAAACTTCCCAGCTCCCACTCCTTCAGCTCTACTTCATGAAACTTTTCCAAGCACCAAGCTCTCTCCACATCCAGTACTTGGCTTTTAGGCAACCATGTACTTGCCCCAAATAGAAGCACAACAAAACCCAGTGACACCGTTAAAAAGAAAGCAAACACGGCACCACACAAACTGGGAAACTAAAAGTAGCGACAAACTGCAAGATAGGAATGCACTGAAAATAACCTGAGAGAAGACACTGAGTGTGCAGAAAGAGTAGGGGTGGGAGGTGACGCCTGCAGTAGTCAATTCAATGGAGCCCCTAACATTCCCTAACCTTTGAGGAAAAAGTAGGGAGCTCTAAGTCTAGTCTGAACAATGGGAAAAAATTTTGAATGCACTCAGCAAAAAAAAAGTCAAAACCCACATCTTGACTTTCAGTACAAGTATTCCTATCTGCACAAATTTCAGGCTTCTCTTAAAATGGTCCTGGTGCCCCTGAGCAACCACTTGGTAAAATGCGTATTCCTGCCCCAAACACAGCTGCCATGTTTCCCAGCTGCTGACCATGCAGGCCAGCACTGAGCACTCAGCAGCACCCTCCCAACCTGGAGTGACCCAACCCTCGTGCTTCCACAGCCATAATGTTTTACAGGGAGCAGGCAGAGTACCAGGGGTCATAAAGATGCTGGCTGCCATCAGGCAGCACTTCTTCCATTCCATGTAATTTATTACCCAAGCACAGTGAGCTGTCTTCTTGCTGACCTAAACTGTATTTTAGAAGCACCATGGAACATCACTGGGTGCTTTTACCCAGCATGGTGAGGATGAGATGGAGAGCTCACCATCACCCAGCATGATCACCAAATCAGCAGGTGTAATGTGACAGGGAACAAACACACACCTATCACACATAAAGATCCAGCCAGGAAAAAAAGTGAAGCAGCATCTTCGGGGTTTCTTGTGCCTTCTCTGCGAGACAAGGCAGCCATTGGACCTGGAAAGAGACACCCCATATGCAGCCACAAGGAGCCTCCCCATGTGGACGGGGTTTGCAAGCGAGCACTTGTCCAGAGCAGAGTGCTGTGAGTCACCCCGAGCCGCCACAGCAGCGGCAAGGTGCAGGAAGTTGCCCAACACCATTTCAGTTGCAGAGCAGCAACACACACACACTGGGATGAGGCACTCACTGCTTCCCCCAGGAAAAGTCACCATCAGTGCAGTGGCATCCAAGAGATGAGCTTACACAAAATGCACTCATTTACTGGGAGGGGAGAAAACTCAAGGAGCCAAAGGGAATAATCCAGAAGTTGCACCTCTGCTGAAAGGTAGTGGGCATTCATCCACACTGCTGACAGCCATTCACTTAGGGGGACTAGAGGCTGCTTCTCATCCACTGGCAGCCAGGTAAGGAAAGCTGTGCTTCACACAGCTTGTTTTGCACCACAGTAGCGCAGTAAGACAATCCCAAGGCAGGGAACAGCATCAAGAGATGCATGGCAGCGGTGGCTGTGGGCACACTATCACTCCTCCCAGCACCCATCCTTTCTGCCACCTCGCTGGCTATAATCCCTCTGTACAGCCCCTTCTGATAAGATATCACAAACCTGCACATGGAAAAAGTCTTCTGAGTGCTTGGGGTACTTCCTCTCATAAACACAGCTCCTTTTAACCCCAACAATGAGTAGGCAAGGAGAGATGGCACGGTAGGAAGGTGGAATTATAACCCCAGTGAAACCAACATGAAAACTTCCGCTGCTGTTATGGGAACCAGCAGTTCTACACAAGAACTTTCTCACCCGTTTAAACTATACCCATGCACAGCATCTTCCGATGCCAAACTATCTCATTCACCAGAAGAGTTTGCCTTTGCTCAACATTTCAAGTTTTCAAGTCTACTAAACTGACGGGACAGAGCCCGTGGTAAATAAAGATGGCAAAAATCAGCCTGACATGTCCCTAAGCCTCTGTCTTCTTTCCAAGGCACTCCACTCACTTGCCAGGCAGCACTTCTTGTTCAGCAGGACCATTACACATCCCTCTAGCTGCTCCATTACTTACTGGACTGGCACATCCTGACACAGAGAGTTGCTGGCAATGCTGGTGCCTTCAATCCCGAGCGCTCTAGAGAACACTGAAAGGCTCCTCAAGCAGAAATTCTGTGGGGGCTGGAGCTGTTGAGGCAGTACACTCCTTGGTTGGTGTCCCTTTTAAATAAAAAATATCTTACTTCTGGGCTGAAAAATCCATGAGGAGCTTCCTCAGGCACAGCCCCAGCAGCAGCACCCAAAGCAGGTCACAACTTCATCCTCTGGTCTAGACACTGCCAGCAAAGACATCAACCAAATTTTATTGCAGCAAGGTCCCTGAGAGTGCTCAGGGGCACATGCCTGCATTGATATGGGGCCAGTGCCTCCAGCTCCCTCCAGGACCTGCAGGGCAGCCAAGGCAGCATCTCCACCACAGTCTGCAAGTGTAAACACCATGTACAGCGGCACTGCTCAGTTATGGGCACATCTGATAACAACAAAAAAAACATACTAAAAGCACAGAAAAGTCTTATACTTATTTCAGGCAACTCAAACATGCGAAGTGAGAATCACCATCTCCTGTTTCTGCAAAAGTTAAGTGGCCCTCAGCAGAAGCTGATCCACTGTAACAGTACAGGGCTGAGCTCAGAGATAACACACCCTGGCACCCGGCTAAGTTCATCAACTCAAGCCCTGTGCTGCACTAATTGCTGCTATAGAGCTTGCAGTTCAGACTTGTGTCCAACTACCTTCTGCAGAGCTTGGGAAATGTGAGTTGGCACCTGCCAAACAAAACAACCCAGCAACATTCAAACTAGTTCATAAGATAATGCCAGCTGAGTTTTTCTTGCATAGATGTAGCATCACACCAGACTTTAAGGAGGGGAAGAAAGACCCCAATCCAAGAAACACAACAGAAGTTAAATGACTCACATGTCAATATATTAGAACCCAACTATTACTAAATCTGTCTAAATGTAAGCCCACCAATAACAAGATTTGGAGAGTGTGTATGTGTGTGTGCATATATAGATATATATACACATAAATACATGGTAAAGTATATATATAAAGTTATCTTGAATTCATAGATTAGACACAAAGCTAACTAAATTGCTTTCTCAGCATTTAAGTCCACCATAATTCAGCATGTTTAACTCCACATTTAGCATACTGCGTCCATCCACAGGCAGGCACCACGGTGGGAACATGAGTTTATTGGGTCCTCTTCAAGGTTACCTTTTATTTTATTTCTTTGTTCTTTTTACTCTTTGTCGGGACCTTGTCATAATCCAAACCCCGACCAAAAAAAAGCCAGTTTCCACTCCCACAGAACCTGAGCACCAAGCACGTCGGTGTGTCCAAGCAGGAGTAAGGCAGGAAGGCAGTGAGATGCTGCTCCACTGCCGACACCAACTCATCGCCCAACTTCACCAAAAAATCCCGAAAAAGATGGGAAACTCCACAGGAACACGTGCAGATCCCAGCCTGACCCCGAGCGCTTCGCCAGCCGTTTCCTGGATTTTACCCCAAAACGCGGGAACCCCGGAGCGCCTGTCGCACACTGCCCCCACCTCGGCGAGCCACAGACGCTCTGCACATCCCCGGCGGCTTCCCGCCGCTCCGGGGACAGCGGGGCGCGGCGGAACAGCGCCGAAAGCGCCTTTATTTCACCGAATGAAGCGCCTGAGTTTGATGGGGGTGACCCGGAGGCCAGGGACACGTCGGGGCCGCGCTCCCGGGTCCCGGCGCCGGGCTGGCCGCGTTTTCCATCACCCGTGCTGGAAGCGCGCAAGAAGCGCGGGCTTGCCCTGCCGGGGGAGCGGGTGAAGGGGCGGGGGTGTCAGCCGGGCAAAGCCCGCGGGCGGGCGAGCGGAAGCTCCGCGGAGCCGCGCCGGGAGGAGGAGCTGCGGGTGCATGGCCCCGCGGGGAGGGGGTGCGTGGGGACCCCCCCTTCCCACGCATCGCCACCGAGAGCGGCTGCAGAGGAAGCGCCGCCCCCGCGCGTTGTCCCCACGCGGGGAATGAGAGGACACCGCTCACACCGCGCCCCCTCCGCCGGCACCAGCGGGACCCGCCGCC
>VZTZ01008985.1:293492-367605 GCA_013400955.1 Drymodes brunneopygia | reverse complement strand
CCGTGTTTGCCCTGCCTTGTAGCGCATTGTCGTCCGCTCGTGCTTTCAGCTTCCCGCGGCAAGAACTCGGCTTTTTGCTCACCGGGGCTGGACAGACAGCCCTGCACGCACTTGCAGTTTTGCAACATCATAAAGAGGACCTCGGGAAGTTGCTTGCACGAAGAAGTCTTGTTTCGGAGCTGGTCTTCCACTGCAAATAAGAAAAGTTCATTCACTTTCCCAATGTTTCCTCACCTTTTGAAGGATACAGCTTAAGCCTGCCTCATGATGGCTTGTGGTAATTTTATTTATAAGGAACAATGGGAATGCGTTTCAAGAAAATTCCCCCACTCCACATTAGGAGGAACCAGTGGTTGGGGGTTTTTTTGGTTGGTTTTTTTTTTTTTATTTGAAACAATTTCAGAGAACAACCTTTTTGGTTTTTTAAGAGTGATGACGTTATCAGGCTCAGGGTTATAGCAGGCAGAATATTCTCTCAAGGGCAGAGGATGGAATCCAGTCACAGGGAGGTTCCTTCCACTGCACCATGAAGCATGACTAGCTTCAGAAACAAAACTCAACCACAGAGTTCTGATCAGAATAAATTATTCTCAGCAACTTTCATTTAGCTCCTTCCCAATTTCCACTGATTGAACACTTTTTTTTCCTTTTACAGCCTCTGAAGTTAACCGGGGCCTTCCTACCCTCTCAGCAGACAACAGAAGTGCACTTGTATTAATTATGTATTGCTGAAAGCATCCTCCATTCCCAAATCATTAAAAATAGACATAGCACTGCTGGTACCAGCAATGCTTTGCCAGTAAGAGGCTCTTTTGCCTAAATTCCTATCCCTCTGAAAGTGTCCATCAGCGTGCCTAGTGTGCCTTCCACACCCGAGCTGCCTCTGCAGAGGGAGGAGCGGAGCCCAGAGAAGCATTTCATTGTTTGCCCGTTGGGATCAGGGTGTGTTGCTTTGACTTTTGCCCTGCTAGGCGGCAACCTGAAAGAGAGACGTTTGAATCCAGGATCCCTCCACCTTCAATTTATTATGTGGAAGGTTCAGTTTGGGCCACCAAAGGTGGTTATCTATTGTCAACCTTTGATTGCGTTTACTCCCTGGCCTTCAAAGTGTGTCTGCTCACAGGTTCTTTCCACTTACCCCTTAAAAATGCAGCCTGAGTTCAGCAGGAATGTACACTCTCACCCCCTTTAGCGTTTAGTGTAAAAAAATATCACAAAACCAAACAAGAATTAAAAAGATAAAAGCTGTAAGGGCCCTGAAGTCGACACCCCCTCAAAGAAACAAAAATAAAACTTGGCCTTTGAACCAGCATTTTATTTAAACCAACTCGTAGCACAACACTTCACATTAAATAAAGTGTTTCTACGCCTCCTGAAAAACCTTGTCACTTTTATCTTCCTCAGCCCTCTCTACTCCTCAACATACCCATACTAGGTGTTTTTGACTTTAAACCGTACTACATTTTTCCAAATCTACCAAGTTTTCATCAATAAAACAGTAACCAAGATCTGAGATTTTCTGGAGCGCCTTCTGCATCTCTCCCTTATTATCTCCAGGTCCAGCCACAGTCACCTTTACTCTTTGGCCGCCTGTGAAGTCACCGGTGGCTGCAGCAATGCACCTGGGACAGGGCACAAAGGAAAGTCCAGCCTCTTAGAGAGCCTTAAACTTTCTGCCTCACGTCCTGCTCAACCCCATGAAGCTCCGTGGGCAGAGTTAAGCCTCCCAGCAGTGCATGTAGAGTTGCAGTGCTGCAGCAGCTTGTCTGTGCAGAGTTAGAGGAACCATAGCTGAGCCAGCCTAGGGGATTGCAGAGAATTTTTGGGTCATCAGGGCTACACTCAAACCTCTCCTGATGTTTGCCTGTCCCTGCCTGTACTGATTCCTGACCAGCAACCTCGGTCAGCATCAGGGTGCCTCACTTAGTGCCCAGGCAGCGACCAGATGATCGAGGGAACTGCGTTTGTCTCTGCTCAGTGTCCACACCAAATCTGATCCCTGCTTCCTCACCATGATCCATTTTCCCTGCTGAATCATGCATGTGATTAGTGAGAGCAAGGGGGAGCAGGTGGTGGAGGGCTGGGAGCAATGGCATCGGGCAGAGCCAAGGCCACCGGTCTTGTCCTGCCGTGCATTTGATCACCTCCGAGAAGCTGCAGAGCCACAGCGTGGAGTTCCCCTGCCAAGGTGCTTTGTGCAGAATCCCTGAAGGCTGCTTGCTCCCACATTTCACACTGAAGGCTTTAGGTATTTTTTTCCTGCAATGTCCCCTGTCCCACGATGGAGGCCTGTGGCTGCTGGCAGTCTGGGCCCACACACCTCCTTGGTCTCCCTCTTGTGTCTTCTTAGCTTTCTACTCAGAGCACCAGAGCTACTGAGGGAAATCTACAGCAAAACAGCAACTACACAAAGCAGAACTTGTCCACTAAATATGACAGGGACACGGTGCTATTCTCCAACACAGACCTTTAAAATAGGTGGGACAAACATTTTTCATGGTACTGTGTGTGGATCTCTGCACAGCTCCCCAGGATATCCATGCAGCACCTCCTGCATCCCCCCAGCTGGAGGTGTGGGGAAGATGGGCTGCAGAGGCCGAGGCAGGTGCTGAGGAGGTGGCAGGAGGTGCCCTCCACCCTACCCTTGTCACCTCCTGCTTTGAGCCGAGACAGACTCACAGAGGCTGCTGGTGCCTCCTGGCCCAGCTCCAGGCTGTCCTTGAATGTCCTGCCCGGTGAAGGACAGCCGTGCCTGCCTTGCCAAGGCAGCTGTCATCACTGCAGCCCTCCTTCCTGCCTCCTGCGAGGTTTCTACCAGAGGCTGGCTGTCCTCTCCCCTTCAGGGCACAGCCATGGTTCTGGGTGACTTGCCATCACCACAGGTGGTTGATTGCAAGAAAAAAAAACCAGAAAAACATGAAGCGTTTTTGTTGTTTGGGTTGTTTTCTGCTGTGCACAGAAAATTGGGCCTTCCACCTCTCTCAAGTCAGGGTCAATATCTTCAGATCTCCACTCTTATTTCAATGCAAGATATGGATGGAGAAGGGCGTCCTGGGAGAAGACTCTCTGAGCACAGAGGACAGTCATCCAAATCTGTTATGTGGAGGACAAGCCCACTGGGAAGACAACCCCTGCCTCCTAGCAGATGCAATTTCCTTCTCCTGAGAGGAGAGGGCACAGTGGGGATCCTCCAAGGGACACATCAGCTGACCTGTGCCACTCAGCACCTCCTCACCCAAGCTGTCATCTAAAGCTCAGAGCATGTTCAGTGCTCTTAGGTTCACCCCAGAGCAGGGAGAGCAGGGAAGAGCAAGAAGGGAGCTGCTACAAAGCAGAGGGGCAGGTGCAGGAGGTGCAATGTCATGGATGTGTGCTACAAGAGCCAGTGAGCCCCAGTTACTGTGCTGGGATTTCTGCCACGTGTGAGCAGTCAGCCAGGCTTCATAGTGTCTCAGCACTTCTCCTCATGAAACCACAAGCCCTTTGATCCTGGTGACCTACACCTGGTGCATCACCCTGAAAAAACTGGCATAAGAGTTTATCAGGTTAATCCATCCAGGAATAGCATTGTCTCTTCCATGGGAGCAAGCCAGCCTGCTGTTCACAGCTCTGGCTAACTTTTCTTTCTGCCCAGGGATGCTGTGAGAGAAATGCTGGCCCAGCACTGGTTGGACACCTGCTTCTTCTAGGAATTTTTATTGCAAGCAGCATCTCTGATTTACATTGACAGCCCCATTTGAAGTAATAACTTCAAAGGGACTTCCTATTTCTCCAGGTCGGTGTGTCTGCCTACTCAGCTCCCACACCGTAACTTTGTGCTTGCGGTTTCATTTGGCAATGTCTCCTGCTTTGCTGTCTCCTACCACCAGCCTAGTTTAGCATTTGATCTCTTCCCTTGCCCTAGGCAAAGCCACAAGGGACACAGTGCAGCGTGTGGTTCATAGCATTTCTTCTTGCACCATCCTGCTGCCTGCCACGTTTGCTCTTTCTCAACTCTTTCTATGTCCTGAATGGGAGTCAGTGCTGAAGTTCTTTTTCTTGTTGTAGCTGTGTACAGACAGGTCCACAGTCATTATTTTAAGGACTGAATATGCCCTCAGCTTTTTCCTTTTCCCCTGAACAGCTCCTCCTAAGACTTAGGGTCTGTTAACATCTGCTGAGACCCACCATTCTGTGAACATCTCACCAGTGCGGATTCAGATCTCAGGCAAGCAGGAAAACTATAAAGGATGTTGTAGCAGTAATGTTACCCATAGAAACCAGTATTTAGATGATTTCTCAACCATACAACCAGTGCTTGGAAAAATGTGCAGTGTTGATTGCAGTATTCCTCCCATGTCATGTGTCCAAGAACTGAATTAAATGTATTGAATTACAATCAAAACATTAAGACTTTTCAATATCAGATCTCTAAAAATGTTTGCAGAGCTAAGAAGTTACCTGTATTAGAAAGAATCTGAGAATATTGCTATTCTGGGAAACACTTTGAGTGGGAATATCAATCCTAATTGCACCTGTTTGTGTGACATAGCTTGTGCTAGCCCAGTAAATGATGTAAGCCTAAATCTGAATGAGATGGTTCTGCAAAAACAGAATAGTGAATATTTTTTCCAGTTTAGCTGTGTAACTTGAGGGGGGCTTTTTTTTTTTTTTATCTTCTAATTAATACAGCTGGAAAATACACGCAAGAAGACCAGACAAGACGCAGCCTGGTTTGAAAGCTTGTGCAGAAAAACTTACTCAAGAATGGTCAAATCAATCATAGAGCAAAGCAAATGTGGTCTACCTTAGCAACACATCATATATTTAGCACTGTCATCTATTTACTCTTAAGCAGGAGGAAGTTTGTCTGTAGACTTGCTATCCTCAACAAAAGATGAGGAATAAAATCAGCGTATTATCTATTGGAAAGAGTCATGCATTGTTGAGAGGCAACTTACGTCCCTCTCTTTATGAGTAATACAAACACCTTACAGAAAGCAGTAGCAGGTTCCTAAATAAGACCAAGTCAATTGTTTTTGTTGTGCACAAACAAAAAGATTCGTGCCTTTTAGTATCTAGCCCACCATGCAACGTGCCAAGCTGAATTACCCAGAGATACTTTGTTTTGAAAGGAGTGCAGAAATCCTGCAGGTTTAATTGCCAATAAATCAGCATGACCTCCACTCCCTGACACTTTTTTTTCACAATGATCTTTTCAAGCAGAAAATGAAGAGACTGATTTTTACAGTGTGTGCATACTGCCTTTGGAGAGATAAGAGCAGTGACACACAGGCAGGTTCCTCCATTAAAAGCTATCCTAGATAATGAAGGACTCAATCAATGGTGTGTTCTGTTTGCTTTCTGCTTATTTTCACCTTGTGTTATGGCACTCTCTTTTTGTTGTGATTAGGAGAGTACTTGCTTGTTTAACAATTGGTTTTCAACTTGTACTCGGCAGCTCTTGAAATGAATTTACTTGTAGTTCATTTTTATGCCGATGCTTAAAATTTTAAGACAAATGGCAGCAGTTCAAATTCTGATCTGAGGTTAAATATCTGACTAAGGACTTGGCAGCTTGAAGAGAGCTTGAGTACTTTTAAAAGAAACTGTTTTGATTTCAGTGCAAAATACTCATTATTGGTGCCTCTCAGTAACAAAGTTTTATGGTTTTACATTATTATTCAAAAGAAAAAGTACAATTTAAAGCCCAGTGAAAAACCTGAAAGCTACCCCCCCCCAATCTTCCTGCACATTATAAGCTTTACTTCTCATACCAGCTTTTGCTTAGCCTATCTTTAATACAAATATCTTCAAGCATTTACAAGTGCTTAGCTTCAAAACACCAACTAAGGCAGCTGGTTATTATAATCTCCTCTAATATAGATGGGTTCATACAGGGGGGACTGGGAGGGGAACAGCATCTCATCATTCTACAGTGGTGGGCTGGGGTTCAGTATCTCTGAAATAATCCCCAGAGAGATTTTCTTTCATCCTGCCATCAGGATGTGTTTTGGCCAAATTAGAAACAGCACAGAAAAGCTGTGGCTCTGCAGTCAGATGTTTTTGGATTCATGTTACAGGTGATGCCATCCTCATGTTCATCAAGAGGAGTGCACAACCTTTCCAGGGCTAGGAGGACAGCTTTGGGACATGCTCTCTGAATGTCCCCTTTGCACATGGCACTTACAAACTGGGAAGCACCTGCACCAGACAAAGCAAGACAAGGTCAGCCTGCCAGCTCCTTGTGTTTTCCTGGGTACTTTGTTTCAGCTAGGACAGAGTTAATTTCTTCTCAGTAGCTGTTGCAGTGCTGTGTTTTGGATTTGGAATAAGAATGGTGTGGGTAGCACACTGATGGTTTGGGTTTTGCTAAGTCGTGTCTATCCTAAGTCAAGGACTTCTTCCTTGTCTCGCGCTCTGCCAGTGAGGAGGAACCCAAAAAAACTGAGAGGAGGCATAGCTGGGACAGGTGACCTGAACTGACCAAGGGTATATGCCACACTATAGAACATTATGCCCAGTATTTAAATTGGGTGGAGTTACCTGGAAGAGAGGGTGATCTGGGTTCAGGAAGGGGAGGTCTGACATCTCTCAGCAGGTGGGGAGCAATTGTGTTGCACATCACTTGTTTTTTCCCTTTTTATTATCATTATTATTATTTGCCATGATTACTGGATTTTACTTTATTTTCCATTATTAAATTGTTCCTATCTCTCTAACCTACAAGGTTTACTTTGATTCTCCTCCCCATTCCACTGGGGGGCGGAGGGGGGAGAGAAGGGGGTTGAGAGAGCAGCTGTGTGAGAGTGGTTGAATGTCCAGCTGGGTTTAACCCACAACCAGAGCTTTTATGTCAAGAGATTGCTATGGAGTTATGCCACCACTGTTGACTCAGGCAGTGCAAGCTACCAGTTCCAGCAACTTCATGATATGATAAGAGCTCATAAGAAGAGTAGTGTGGAGTTCTGATCCTTCCTGTCTAGGGCCAACATGATTACAGACTCTAGGTACATTGAAAATTGTGGGTTTGCAGCCTGGTTCAGCAGGGAATTTACCCTTTGACTGAATCTGCCCCCATTCCTGAAGTTGCTTGATAATCTCTCCGTAGAAGAGAAACTCAGGACATGTGGCCCTTGTATGAGGCAAATAGCAATGGCTGCTTTGGCACAAACCAACTCCCAATGAATTTTTCAAGCAAGCTAAGTAATTCATTCTCACTTGGATGATATTCCATCATCAAGTGAAAAGTCACAGCCTGTTCCAGTCAGTGATTTCAGACAGGCTCCCTGTCTGGAAATGTTAGAAAGCTAATGGTCAAGGACCCTGTGTCTGGTTGCTGCACAGTCTCTGACAGTCAAAACCACATCTTCGTTAAACTTTCTTTTCCAGGGGATGGACACTGAAACCCTTATCCCCACGTGCTGGGGGCTGGCATGGCTCCTGCTGGCTGTTTCTGAGGGGCTGACCTGGAGAAATGAAATGAAGGCAAAGCAAGTAGATAAAGATATTAACCTGTAACATTGCCAACACTCAGAGTGTAAAAGGCACAGGAGAGAAGGGTGATTGAAATAGCTTCTTTATTCTGTAGACAAAAAATACTGTTTCTTTCTTTCATTGCCTGGGCAGGATGTGCTGGGCAGAAGGATCAACTGTGTTGAAACTCCTGGCTATGGAATAAAATTTGTCCTCTTCAGTGCACTGATGCTGTGTGTAATCTCATGAGTCAGAGCAGGAGATGGATGAGGTCTTGGAAAACAATCTGGACTCAGATGTCCTGTTGGTTATGGTCTTATTTGGAGGGAAGAAAGCCTATTGAACACCAGCTGGTGCATTTCTCTGTGGCATTCAGGAAGGTGCCTTCCAGTTGATTAAGGGCAGCATAATGATCATGCAGCATTTTGTTTGGTTGATATATTCATTATTTACTGCAGCCAGCAAACCATATGCCACTAATGGTCCTGGTTGAGTGCAGGAAGCCTTTTCTCTGCAAGCCAGTCCTTTTAGGCACATTCACAATACCCATCACTCACGGATTATCAAGGTTTTAATCCACTTCACTATCAAAGTACCAACATCTGGCTTGCCAGCATTAAGCCTGTGGATCATGGGTTTGCCAGGTATCTGAGTCAGTCGTGCCAATAATGACTGGGGGTGTAGATCTCCACACAGGCGGACACATCCTGCTGGGAAATGGCCCTTGAGATGCTCAAGTGGCATCTCCAGCCCTTCAGCTGAGTGACTTTGGCAGCACAGGAACGTGCAGCACAGCACCTGTCAGACTCACATCACCATGGCATCCAGCTGCAAGTGGCCAATGGAAGCTCCCCAGGCATGTTTCTGTTTGTGAGTGGGAATTCACAAACTGATAAAAAGCAGATAAAATCGGGGATGGGCTGAATGTTGGATGGACAAAAAGCAATTCTGTGCAAAACCATATGTCTGCACATGTATGTCTAGAAAATGTCCTGATCCCCATCTGAAGCTGGTTTTAGGCAGGAACCAAATAGTCATCCTGCCTCTCCTTCCCCGGGTTATTATTGTTGGCTCTCTTTTGGGACAAACAAAATTTTGGTGTCCAGTGAAAGATAGTCCTTAAACCCTTTGTTTTGTTCACCAAGCACAGTCTGTTTTGAATGTGCAATGGAGAAAATCCACAAAAATGCTGTTTGAGATTCATTTATGAGCCTGTCATTGCCCTAAGGGGGCTGCTTTGACCAGAGGTGCTCAGTGCAGGAATGAGACCTCCGAGTTCATTAAAATGTCAGGAATTAGTGTATATTCCCCACAATCTGTTACTTACTTTTCATTTGTACTTTTAAAAAATGAAGTGCTTTGCCCTCAGATGAATCTGTCAGGGGAAAAAAGAAGAGGATTGAATCAGAGACCAAAAGCAAATAAAAAAATTAGAGGTAAGATGCAAATGCATCTGATAACTCGGATATGCCTGCTGAGGGGGTCCCAAGCCCAAATCCAAGGTGAGAGAGAGGACAGGGTAGGAAGAGACACAGACCATCCTCCAGGAAATCATCTGTGAGCAAAGCCAGTTTTAAGAGGCCACTTTGCACAGAGTTGGTGCTGAGGAGGAAGATCCAACACCATGTCCCAGTGGGCTTGCTCTTTGAGCTATGGAGCCCCTCACCAGAAGGCATTTCTCCACATCTTATCTCCAATGTCTTCAGAGAAAATAGTTTTGCAAAAAATATTGCTTCTGCATCCTTGGGGGAAAGTTGTGGTTTTATAACCAGGATTTGCTTTTCTCTTTCCAGTGCAAGATCAGGTTTTGGCCAACGTAGCTGCCTGATGAGTTTTGGAGAGCTGGTGGTGTGTCTTCCGTACCTGCAGCTGCCAGTGGGGTGGTTCTGCACTCTGAATTGACAGGCTATAACAACCTAGATGTCCTGATCTTTCTTTCACCTGTAAAAACCCAAATAATTCAGAACGGTCTGAAACTTAAAGCTGTCCAGGGGGGAGAAGTTTTCTCTGTTTTCTGCCGGTCCCAAGGCTTGAGATGATGCAAGCTAGAATTAATATTCCTTCGATCTCGCTGCTGCCATATATCAGATTTCCCTAAAACTACTGTAATCAAAACACTTATCACTGAACATCACACTAAACAGGCAATTTCCACATTTGCACGTAGCATTGGTTACCACTCAGCAGCAGTTTACAGCTCTGTAATCATTGCAAGGCATTTTCTCCATATGCCCCATAAAATATCCAAGCTGGTGTTCCTGAACTGGACTGTTTAACTTATTCAGGGTTACCCTCATAAAAGGCTTTCAGAAACACTATAAGTTACTGATTGTATTCCACCTCTACGTTTTCTTTGTCTTTTGAAGCTGAGATTATTGTATATATGTGTATATATATATTTTTTTATATGTGTGAATATGTGTGTGTTTCCTATACACATAATTTAACTGTAAACATATAATTGAACTGTAAGATTATACTAAATATTCAGTATAAATCCACTTTGTTATAGGTGTGCATGGGAGTTCAGCAAAAGAATGGGCTATGTTCAGGTTAGAATATCTGGGGTTACAACAAGGTGAAGAAGAGTAGTGACAAATGGCTGGGCTCAAGCACAGTAAGTACTCATTTGAGTAAATTTTCTGGGGTTTTCCTGGGCATCTTGCTTGGTTTAGGATGACAGAATCTGCCTCAGAGCAATTTCTTTCCTTTCTGGAGTCTGTGAGAACATCTCCAGTTGGGTGCACAAAGTGAAAAGCCCCTTCTGCACACCTATTTCCCATATTTGATAGGGACTGCCCCTGCCAATGCAACATGAGGGCCCTTCCAGGGAGGCAGATGGGGCCAGAGTTCAGGCTCCAGCACCTTTTCTCCCAGTCAGCTTAAGCTTGTGGCCCCAGGATAGTTACTGGAGAACCTTTTAGAGGGCTTTCTCCCCTGGGACTGGAGCAGTTGCTATAAAACCCATTGTAACTTGTCTGCAGAGAAGCGGCTGCCACTGTGACCCCACTCTGCAGAGCACCTGCACTCCCTGGCAATCCTGCTGGCAAACCTGCCAGCCCTGCCTGTGCAGAGCATTGTTTCCTGCCTCATTTCTCTGTGTCTCCCTTCTGAAAGCCATCCTTGATTTACAGCAGCGTAACTTGGACAGTGTGACTTAAATCAAAATCAGGCTCTGAGGTGTGCATCAGCTATTCACTTCCATAGCCCATTACACTTTATCACCAGAAATCTTTAGATTTATATGATTTGGGGAGTTATT
This sequence comes from Drymodes brunneopygia, assembly GCA_013400955.1. NCBI lineage: Eukaryota > Metazoa > Chordata > Aves > Passeriformes > Petroicidae > Drymodes > Drymodes brunneopygia. Next base: position 356,888 of record VZTZ01008985.1, on the reverse strand, counting down.
CAAAAATCAACAGACCTCGGTACAACAGCCCACTGGAGGGGTTGTGCTTTGGGCAAAGAGAGGAGGACTTTTTTAGATGGTGCCTGTTAAGCTTCCCAGACTATAAATGCTTCTGACGTGCACATCTGGGCAACAGCTGGCAGGGATTACTGCCTGGTCCTGATTACAGCTGTCCAGTGCACTCATACATTCTGGCATCTGCGTGGGGATAGCCTCTGCCATAGCTGAGTTTAATCCACACATAAAGGATGTTATATTAACAAAATTGCATTTTTTACCTTTCTTGAGAGGGCCCAAGGCCTCCAGTTGTTGCAGGTGCCTTGGCCAAAACCTGGAGGTGGAGGAAAGTCTCCAACCCACGTGGAAAGCACACACTCATCCTGAGAGAGTCAGTGGGGAGATGGGAGCCTGGTGAGAAACATGATGAGAAACAAAATAAAATGCAAATCATCGTTAACGTTTCATATTACGTCGTTTGACATCCATTCTGGCAGTGACCCCTTTGTCTGAGAGAAAAACATCAAACTCAGGACACTGAGAGAAAAACAAGTTTTTTTGATTATCACAATGAACAAAACTGCGTTTAATACTCTCTGAACTGATGTCTTGCTCAAATCAGTTTTGACTTGGAAACATGGAAGAATATCATCAAGAGGACCAAATTAATTATTCCACTGGCATGCCTGAGGTGGTATGAAACCATGCTGTTGTTTTTCCTCTTTACTGCAATTTGGATTTTGGAGCTTCATTGGATCAGAATGAAGCATAGAAACTGCTACTCCTTACTTGAGGGTTCATTTGATTATTCTAGGAACTCGTGGAAGGCAAGTTAGACAAACCAAGTTTATATTGCATAATTTCTAACACAGAGAAACATTGCACATGAGTAGAATTACAATGTAATAGGGCTAGGCTTTCATGTAGAGCTTTAGTTACAGATCTATAATGGCACCCACCATCAATAAGCAATTTTGCTCTGTAAACTTTGAAAGATCACATCTAATTAATTAAGATGATGAATTTACTTAATGTTTAAGAAAAAAGGTCAGTCAAATAATGTTAAAACTTATTTTTGGTGTTATTCACTGTTCCTATATGCACAGTTTGAGCCACCAATAAGGCAATCCATCCAAATCAATCATCAAAAAAGCCCTTCCTGTTGCCAAGGGTCCACACAAGAAGGCAGCAGTGTTGCCCCAAACCCTCCTGTTCTGAAGACTAAATCATTAATTATGGAAATGCAATAATTTGTCGTCTGCAGAGGCAGGACCTCAGCAAGAGGTGATTTCTGTGAACCATCATTCAGAGACTGCATTTTGTTACTCAAAGCCACCGATGAGGTGGCCACGGTCACTGCAGACAAGGACTCTTCTGGCCCATCATTCTGTGCTCAGCCAGGGCTAGAGGTGGGCAGCAAGGGGAGGGCAGGAGCAGCACAAGTGTCGCATGATCCTTCTGTCCCAAATATTCTCCCAGTCTCTCCTTGTGTTCAGCTCGGGGGCTTCCAGAGCCTGCTGCACTTTGTCTTTCAGGAACCAAAGAGTGTCTCCTCCAGGCACTTTGCCATCTTCCCTTTGAACTCATGAAACACCATCCAAACACCATCCTTTGGAAAAGACTTCCACTGCTTTCATGGAGCACCACTTCCTTTTGTCCTGACCCTGGTTTTCTTGTTTACCTCCCTGTAATTCCGTAGTCAAGGAGAGGTCATCACGTTCCCTGTACGAAATTCCAAGATCTCCCTTCATAAAGACCATCTCTGTGGGACAAAGGCTGGCCAGCTCCCCAAGCATACTGACAATAAAGTATTCTGGTCCAGAACAAACTTTTGCCCTTTAACAGAGGGGAGCTAGGATGGACAGATGGATGGATTGCCCAAGAGAGGGAGGCAGGTGGCCATGCCAGGGAGCAGCTCAGTGGTGGGTGAGGTGACCCAGGATTGGGTCCATGACCAGATGGGAGCATCCAGCAGGCACGTGAGGGGCAGCCAGGGATGGGAATGGGGTGCATGGGGATCCCAGGAGCCAGGAAACGGGTGCACTCAGGGCCCTGGCAGCCAACAGCAAAGGCCAAACACACTGCTTAGGGGTTTTTGGCTCATTTTCCACCTTCAAGAGGAAGGAGGCTGTGACAGGAAAGTAAGAATTAATCTCCTGGCTTAATCTCAAAGTCCAGTCTGTTCAGCAATTCTGATGCAGACTAGTGTTGGATGCTTCCCAGGGTGTAGAAAAACCTGTGTTTTTCATCCCAACGCCAGGAGTTAAACACTGGCTTCCAGGAGGCCATTCAAGAGCTTTTGCAACTTTATTCTCATTTGGTTTAGCAACAACAATGGTAACACTGGGTATTCCTGGTCGCACCCGCTCCCCTTTGAGAACAGGAGGCAATAGGAAAGCGGAACTGGAAACGATTCCCGTGGCTAAAATCTGCAGAACAGAGGTGAACTGTTGGCTGAGCCAACACGGGCTTCTACAGATATCTGAGTGTTCTGGGCAGGAAAACTCTTCATCTGGGAAACAGGAAGACCCCCCAAAAGGCATTAGCAAACCTTTTTTAACTTCCTGATCACATAGCTGTGTTTACATCACCCGTGTTATTTATTGGCCATGTGCTTGACAAGCACTTACCATGGGGAATACTAATGCAAGGCAGCAGTAAATTTCAGGAAGACAAGCAATTTTCAATCAACTTTTTTTGCAATTAATATTATTCAATTAATATTATTCCCAGCCTTACCTAAACACAGCAACCTGCTTATATGGAGGTTTGTATGGTAAATAATTTACTTTCTCCATACATTTGTTTCAAGTATATGGAAGAAATACTTCTGTTTAATTTTCTGCTAAATCCAAATAATCTTTTCATAAGCTAATGAATGGTATCACACCTTTACATACTTGCTGGTTCTCTGGCTTCTGTGTCAGAATCTCTTTATATGAGGCCAGAAGGGAATAATATCACTTGCTTCAACCCTGCAGGCAGTTGCCAAAGGAATGTACAGTGATAGTAAAGCCAATTAGGTATTAAGATGGCCTCTCCTCTTCTGCCAGGAACACTTTTATGTCCATATCAAATGTTTCTGACTCTCAAGTCAGTTGTAGCTGCACTTACTGTTTTTCACATCTTCCCAAAAGTGAACAACACAGCAGCTGGGGCTGGCTCCAGTTTGAGGGAGCAGGAGATGAATTTGTCAGTCAAACAGCCAGAGTTACAGAGATTTTGGAAGTATGGATCAAATCCCTGTCCATGGCACATCACTTCATACAGAGATCACCACATGGAATGGATTGATGAGGGCACAGCAAAATCAATCCCCTGTATGCCATAAATACCTATCAGCACGTGTGAGGACACGTGTGATGTGGTATTCACAAAATTGCATTTACACGTGACAGTAGATTCCTCTGTTTATGTAATCATTGTATTGGCATGCACTGCAACCTACTTGCAGGAGCATATTTGGAATTTTCAAAGCATGGCTAAGCTGGCAGGTGCTGTGTGAGTCAACATCGAACTGCAGAATTTCATGTGAGTGATGTCCTGTCACACGTGAATTTCGGTGCTATACAAGGACATGAAAGAAACCTTCACAAGGTGTAAGTTAAGCATACTTTAATTAAAATTAATTATGGCAATGATCTCAAACTGGATGCAATCACACCTGATGACATTGCTTAAAAAATGTGGCGAAAGTTCAAAGCGCAGCCCTGAGTTTTAACCACTGGAGATGTCCTTTTGCTTGTTTTTGCAATCAGATTTTCAAATTCTCAGGAAGTCCCTAAAGCTTTGTTGTTGCTGATTATATAAAAATATAAATTTATGTATTTATTTCTCACCTCCTATAATAAAAAAGCAAAGTGTCTGCTAAGGAGAGGGTGGATGAGCTGTAAAGGATTACCCATATCCAGGCTTTTACTGGCTGATACATCCTTGCATCCTGTGCATCCTTGCTATGCAGAAGGACACCAGGTCAGTGCCCCACACTCTGCCAAACTGAGCCACTCAGGAAGAAACCCAGCAGCCACCAAGGTGGTGAATCAACAGCACTGTCTTTGGTGCTCCTCAGGTCCTCCCTTGGGTCTTCACCATCCCTTTCTGAAAATGCAGGAAACGTTCCTGGGAGCAAATGACAGCACTCAGGCTGGGTATGGGCGAGCCAGGCTGCAGGTCACCATTTTTGACCCAGGAGAAAAGGGAGATTTCTTCTGCTGATGGAACTGGTTCAGCTCCACTGAGCTCATTAGGAGGATTTGTGTTTGCATCAGCTGCACATTTGTCTCCCGGTTTCCTTGGCTTGCTCCTTCCATGGATGAAGGGGTCTGAAGAAGGGTCCCAGAATGTCACTCTGAGAGGCTGTTTTGATGCAGGGACGGGCAGGGCAGAGTCCCTTGCATGTAACAAACCAGGCATAACATCAACATTATTGATGTGCATCGTGCCTGCCTTCAGCCACAGCAGCCCTGGGCCGCCAGAGCCTGGCCAGCACCAGCCCCACTGAGAGTGTGATGGCAAACAACAGGCTGGCAGCTCACAAAGAGACACAAGGCTGACCTTGCTGTGCCTTATCCCAGCCTCTCTCTTCAGGGGATATCACATGTGCAAATCCAAGATGCTGAGCTTGATGGTAAGTGGGAACTTTGCAGTTGAACTCTGCAGAAGTGCAATTAAGTAATCAGTATAAATTAGCTTCATTTTATTTATCCAGGAAAAATCAGGCAGATGCAAGTGCCACAATTTTGCTACTTTGAGCTGCTTTCTGGTTACCTTGGTGGGTGCATCTTCTGGTATGTTCCTTCTGAGTTTTCCTGCTCTCTTTTCCCTTTTCCCATGCCTTGCAGGATGTTGTGCTGGGTGTCAGCATTTAGTGAGCTACAAAGAAACAAAAAGGTAAACTTTTCCCATGAGAATTAAACCAAAACACAGCAGAACGTTGTTTAGCAACTTTGTGAAGAGCAAGGGAAGCCAGCAGGGCTCCTGAAACACCTCTGTAGCAGTGTTTCATTAAGTTTTATAGCTAAAACAAGGCTTAATGCTTTATTGCATATGAAATAATGTTGCAGGCTCAGGGCAGGGATATTTTCCTCTCAGTTATGTGACCATTCAGCCACTCCACACAGCCACCTCCAGGCAGCTCACATGAAGGCTTCCATCCATGGTCAAAGCCACACTTTGAAACCAAATGTAGAGCCACAAGGACAAGAAAAATGTTCTCCCACTGATGCCACAACAGTGGCAAAATAAGCCGCCAGCACATGCAGAACCAACAGCAGCAGTAGAGCCTTTTTAACTGTATTAATCACATTGATTGGGGGATTTTTATCTCTCTAGGAAGAAGATTAGTTTTATCTTTCAGGTGCTGTCTCTACTGCAATCTTTGCTGACAAAACCCTACCAATAAAAACATCTATACAGCAGCCTTCAGTCACTCCAAGGTCCATATCTTATCATGTGGATGCAAATAAGAACTGAAAAGCTTGGTCTTTCTGCTCCTGGCAGTATTAAACAGCTCCTCACACATCCTCTTATTCATATTAATTTATTCCCAGCTTTAAATATGTTTTCCCAGCTGCTAAGGCAAACCTTACACACACTTATGACAATACAGATTTAAAATCTGTATCAATCTGATAATATTTAGGCATTCATCTTGAAAACACAATTTTGGGCCACAACCACAGAAAGCAAGTGCACTTGTTTATCACCACTGTGGTTATTTGTAACACTGTGGTTGCTTGAAAAATATAAGATTCTTTTAAGTAAAGTCTTTTGGCACTCACTAAGATGTATGTAGATGTAGATAGCACATTTTCAACAACTGCAGCCATGTATTCTCAATAATGACTGTAAGAGTGAAACGGTTTTTCATGTTTTTACTGATGTGATAATTGGTTTGAATATTGCAAAGTGTGGGACAGAAGAAAGTGTGGTTGTTATATTCTGAAAAAGCTCTCCGTTCTGTTTCCGTAACACAGGGGAAGTCATAATTAACATAATTTGTAAAGCTGATATTACATTAGTGGTGCCACACAAATCAAACAGGGCAAACAACTGGTTGAAAGCGTTCTCAATATCCATCACACATTTTGTGCAATTAAAGTGATACTTCTGTAGCTGCCAGTTAAAAAACCCGTAACCACCTCCTGCAGTGGTGCTCAGCAATATAACCAGAGGAAAGAGCTGGATTTGATTCCATGTGAGAATGGTGAGCAACGAGAATTATAACAAATTTCTTTTTTTTTAATAAACAGCCATTGGAGGAGACAGAATCAGAATAAGGGTAGCTCAACACTTAATTTAGCACTGAGATTTATCACAATTTTAATGGCAAGGTGAAGACTTTAAACTAAAGAGCCAACTTCACCCATGCTGTACCTCCAGAGGTGCCATGAAGACACTGAGCTACTTCACAGAAGGAAAAAAGCCTACTGCCTTTATTTTTCAAGAGTCACATCTTGGAGACTTTGAGCTGGAGGGATCTGTACTTGCATTTTCAGGAGACAAGGCAAGACCTTCAGCTGGCACAAAAAAGGCAGTGTTGCCAACTTCCATCCATCCACCTTGGATGTTTCAAGTCCAGCCCACTCAGGCTCAGCACATGCTTCCAGGTGACACCCTGCTTCCTGTTTTGGTTTTGAGGTTGCTTTGATATAGGGTTTTTCCTTCCAATGGTAATTTGCTCCCCTCAAATACTGAAGCTGGAGCTCACAAGCTTCCTCAGTAGATGCTGGTTGCAGATTATACTGCAGAGCCCAGCCAGTGAGGGGTGGCAAGCCTTCAGCACAGATGGCACTGCCAGGCTGCCTTGCTGATGTTTTCTTTTTTTTTTTTTTGTTTCCAAAATCTTCAAATGACAAGGTGAGGACTAACCAAAGCCCAGCTCTGTTGTGCTGGTGAGTTGGAAGAGTGAGGTTCAACCTGACTGCAGTGGGGAGCAAGGCTGGGGCACAAGCCACATCCTCATCCTGCATCCAAATGAGTCTCTGGAGAGTTGTCCCAGGCCATGTGCAAACAACACAACTTCCTCATGAGGGGCTGCACAGAGACAGGCACTGACCTCTCCTTTCTGGTGACCAAGACTGGAGGGAATGGCCTGGAGCTGTGTCAGGGAGGTTTAGGTTGGAAACCAGGAAAAGGTTCTTCACCCAGAGGGTGGCTGGGCACTGGAACAGTTTCCCCGGGCAGTGGTGACAGCACCAAGCGTCTCAGGCACATGATGTGACTCTTGGGGCTGTCCTGTGCAGGGCTGGGAGTTGGACTCAATGGTCCTTGTGGGTCCCTTCCAGCCCAGGAGATTCCATAATTCTGTGGTGGCACTGTCCACACAACCTGAACTTCCAGTGGCTGCAGGGATGGAGCTGACACGGGAACTTACCTGGTCACCCCACTCCTACTGCAAACAGCATGGATGAAATGCACAGTAGCCAGGGGAGGAAAGTGGTTTAGTAAGGGTTAGTAATCTGTGAGGCACCAAATGTAGTAGGAAGAGAAAAAGACAATGCCTTAATTGTTGATAAAAATGGGGGTAGAGGGTGCTTCAGCAGGGTCTTTTTTTCACCACCCATTTCCTAGAGAGGACTGGGATGCACATGGACAATTCGTGCACTTTATGACCCACATGACACTAAAATTGCTGTTGCATTTTCCCCACTAAATTAGACAAAGTTTAGTAAAAAAGTAAGAAGAGATTACATCTTTTACTAAAGCAACTGCCCACACAGGAAGAAAATTGTCCACCCTTTTGGGTGCACAAGCCCCTTTCCTAGTCACGAAGAGAGCTTTAGAATAAGACACTTGGAGCACCACACAGCTGCATTTGGCAACAGGTCATGCCCAGCCTGAGGTTTCTGCACAAGGGACTTGCCTGTCTGCCCTTTACCATCATTCCAGCTCACAAAACCAGTACTCGAGTGCCTGATTTTTAATAACTCACCACTCCCAGAGGCAATCTGACTACATGTTCTCAATTACTGCTGCAGAGGAAAAGGGACCTCCGTGGTTTTGGGGATTCAGGAAAAGACAGCTCTGCTGCAGCTCCTCAATTAGCTGCCCTAAAAGAAGAAACAGGGTGTGCTAACAATATAACCAAGTTTGAATGCCAGACCTGGGAATTTTCTGTGCAGATACCCTGGTTTGATCCTCAGGAGATAGCCACTGGTCCACTGAGCACAGGCAGTACATGTTGGGAAAGGACACAAGACAAGAGGCATCACCACTGCCCTGTGGTTTACTCACACACAATATTATTATGGTTTGGTTTCTAAAACGTCTAAAAATGCACCGTGTCTCAGTACTGAGACACTAAACTCAAACTTTAAATGACATTTTGCTTGTACCAATTTTCAGAAACTGAGAACCTCATGATACTGTGGATAAACTATTCACAACAATCTGACTAAAGCCACATTGCTGATAGAAGCCCTTTATCAATTTCTTTGAACTTGTAAGGCTTCAGGAATGTTTTATCTGTGCAAGAGGAGCATGGCTGGACAGGCAGAGGATGTGGCCTCTGTGATCTTTCCTCAGACACTGTTTATCTGTGCAATGGTGGATGTTGATATACCACTCAAAGATAACCTCAGCTGGGAGATTTCCATGGAAAATATCTGAACATCTGAATATTTTACCTGCTTCTCTGGCATCTATACTCAATAAGGCAATTTCTGCATGGAGTCAATCCTGTGCTTTTAGCCAAGTGCCCAGCCCAACAGGGTTTCGTAGCTGAGGGCTTAGGGTCATGTACTCAAAGCCTGAAAATGGGAAAGGAGGGAATGTCCCATCCAACAGAAGCTTTCTTCTAAATCCTCACTAATGGCAGTTGCCCCATGTTTAGTCTGCAGCTCATCTGATGTAATTGGGGATATTCTCATTGCTCCCATAAGCAATCTAACATCTGCTCCTGTGTGTACTAAGTCCTGTCACAGAGAGTGCTGTGGCCCCTGGTGCACAAGTCCCTCCTTCCCTGCCTTCAGTGCTTCTCCACTAAGGGAGACAGAGAGTGCTTTTGGTCCAGGTCCTGTGAACACACAGGTATCTGGTGCTGCAGTCCCTGTGGCTCTCAGCATCTTCCATCAGTGCAGGGCTGTGGCAGGAGCAGACACCACAGGGTCACACTGAGAGGCACAAAGGAGTGAAGGAACTTGACCTGCCTCTTACATCTGCAATGCAAATCCTCTTTGCTCCATGTGTAATGGAAAGTGGAGTCTGTTTCTCTTGCTGTTGCTGTGACCAGCGTGAGCAAAATACTAGATAGAGCACAGAGCAAAATATGGGGAAGGTGATATGGGATACAGATAATCACACCTCGTGTGTGAGGAAAGCAGACTGTGCCAGTCCACACTGCCTGCAAGGACAGGGCTGCTGAGACATCTAGGAAAACATTATCTACTCCATGGCAATAAGCAGCATTTTGTTCCACTTTATTTTTAGCTCGGTTCCTCCTCTTCCTCCCCACATATGAGCCCTCCAGCTCGAGGCAAAGGTCCAAGAACAATAGCGTTTCAAGCCAAGGACTAACCTCACAATCGGAAAACCAGAGCCTAGATATGACAGGCTGCCTTATTTACTAACACAGAGCACACAAACCCAAACCAAACCAAAATAACCTACTTCAATATTTTTACTTCATAGAGCAAGGAAAGCAAGTCTCCCTTGCACTCAGCTCTGATGTGCTGCCATGAGGAACACCCTGAGAAGTCAGATGAGATTTATTTAGAACACTGAAACCCTTGTGTGTATGTTCTTGCCATAAATTCGAACCTCAAATGGAAATGTGATTTGAATTTAAACACTTAAAGATGTGGCCTTAACAGTAGGCACTTTTGTATATTCATGCTCCTGCCACTGTCCTCAGTCTCCCGTGGTCTTGAATGACGTGTTGTTTTTAGACAATTGGCTTCTTGTCTGCAGAAGAGCATTTTGGCCCTATCCCTTCCATTGTCTTTTATGTCCAGCAAGAAAAAGGGGGGAGGAGACAGAAAGAGAGAGACAGATTTCAATCAAAAGCACTACATTGATAAGGGATTAATAAAAGCCTGCCTTGTGATCAGATGAAACCCAACAGCCAGCCTGAATGCCTTGTATTTGATAACAAAAATGATCACTTCCGAGTATCGCCCGTAGAGTCGAGTACCTGCATCACCTGGAGCAGCAGCAGCTGCCAGCAGGGCCTGTTGCTGGGGGGTTTGTGCTCGGGCAGACCCTGCTGTGGCCAGCTCATCTCAAGGACAAGAATTTGTCAAGCTAATTGAGCAATGTAAGGATGGTGTTTAACAGCCACTGAAAGACACAAACAGCTCTTTTCTAAAGGCACGGTGGCAGAACAGGTGACGAGAACACAGCAGGCAAGAGCAGGGAGTCTGCTGAGCAGGGTGTTCCAGTACTGTATTTCAGCTGTTCCAGTAGCTCAGTGTTTTAAGGGCCAGACATCCCACCATTGTGGAGGAGCCAAGTGGCACCAGACAAAGAAGAGAGCAGCAAATATGGGGCAGATGGACAATGCAAAGAGAACTTGGCAGTTTGGGTGCAGGCTTGGCCATGTGTGAACTTGGGCACAGGCAAAGTCCCTGGCACACCTTGCTGTTCCTTGGGGGACCCAAACCAGTCCCCACTGAAGAAGGCAGCAGAAGCACCATCAATGTGTGAGAAAGGTGCTTTTGCTATGAGAGCAATGCTCAGAGACTCCGAAGAGAATAAAATGTCATGGACACTCATTGGAGTGTCCACCTATCCATTGGAGGGATCCACCCAGGTCTCTGGGGAAGTGTGATTCACTGAGTGAACACAATCCCATTCCCACTGCTGCAGACAGCTGGTGCTGCACCCAAACCAGCCAGTCATCCTTTACCCTACTCTTCACAGAGACAATTCAGACTCTGAGTTACTGTCACCATGTGCTGTCACACTTCTTTTCATTAATATTTTTACAGCAACGTGTATATTTGACCTGGGCCAGTCCCAGGGAGCCACTGAAGGGAAGAAATACCTCTTAGGCAACCAGGACCTATTTATCAGTTTTGATTTCCCTTTATGCCCAGGGGAAGGGGAAAAGGGGCACATCCTTGTGTCACTCTAGACAGCCACAATGAAACACACAGAGGTGCTGTGTAGATAGCATAGGTAAACTTGGGCTTGTTACACTGAGAAATAAGCCAGCTAACAGGAATAACAACCACCTCATGCTTCTTGTTGGCTCCTCCTCAGCCTCTCACACGGTTTGCTGGGAGGAATATCTGCCCTTGCCAACACTGTCCTTGTCAGGACACTTGCTGGTGACAAGACTGTCTGTCACCACTTCACTCAGATAGAGATAGTTCAGTCCCAAAGTTTTCTCTGAAGTTGAAATGGGGTCTCTTCCAGACACCCACCTATGGCATAACTTTTAAAATCTGCATGCAAAAAGGCAGCACCTACTGCATGTGTCTCCTACACCCATGAGGCATTGCCTTTCTCATGCACCCTCAGCATGCCAGGTTCACCACACACAAAATGAAGACCCTTGTTTTGGAAGAGACTCTTTGTTTTGCACTCTTGTTTTGGAAGCCAAGATTTCCAGGAATCTGTCAGATTACCAGGAAAATCTGGAGGATGTAAGATTATTGGTAGAAGTGATAACCCAAAGCATCTGAGCTGTCTGAAAGAGTCTTGACACATCACAAAGTGTATGTCAGGTGCAAACAACACACAAACCAGACCACACCACTGGGAAATCAGTGCAGGCTCAGAGAGCACTAGCAGAAGCTCAAACTCCCTAAATCTAAATCCATGTTGGCCCTGGTAATTCACAGTGCCTAGGGATGTTGAGCACACCGATTGTTTTCTCTCACCTGGCTCAGTTATCCCAGCAATGTGAGACACTCTGCACTGATGAAAACTCCCCATTGGTTTCTGCCTTCCCCCATAATTCTTCTAAACCCCTCAGTCACTCCAGTTGCTCAAAGCTTCATAGAATCATAGAGTGGTTTGGATTGGAAGGAACCTTAAAGAACATCTCATTTCAACCCCCTGTGATGGGCAAGAACAACTTTCACTAGCCCAGATTGCTCAGAGCTCCATCCAACCTGTCCTTGAACACTTCCAGAGATAGGGCATCATCAGCTTCTCTGAGTAATTTGTTTCCATGATCTCTCCCATCCCCTTCCCTTTGGAGCAGAGAAAGTCCCACTACCTACCTAAATCAGCCCTTGCCACCACTCACTTTTGTGAGCCTTGATACAACCAGGATCCACCTCAGACATGCACAAAAATGTCCTTGGACAGGCATGGGTGACACAGTGGTTAACATAGCAGTTATCACAGCAGTGGTTCATTCCCCATCAGCTGTGATTCCCAGATTCCTCAGCTCATCACAGAGAGGTGCTCATTTTCTCTTAGACATCTTCACCTCCTACCTCTGGGAGATGAAATAGAAGAACAAACACTGATCCTTCAGCCAGGCTGAATTTGCCAAATATTGAGTTAAACACAACGCAATGGATTTAAAAGGCTCCTGAGAATGACTGCAGTGTGGGTTTGTCAGAATTCCATTTGCAGCTGTCCCATGGTCAGTGAGTAATCCACACTTGCAGCCTCTTGCCTGAGAGTGTCCAACAGACCCCTCATGACCACTGTGCTTTGAACATTTTTTGCTGGATAATTTGGCCACGTCCAATGCTATGCAAGATGATAGTCTATATGTCACCTAGCTCAGGACACCACAAAGGAACGCTGACAATTTCTTGCATGGAAGCACAGTCACATTTTCCACCCCATATCAGGTGCACGCTGCCCTCAGCGGCAGCTCACCTCTGGGATGAGGAGAAATGGCGATATCCCGCTTCCACAGCCCTGGCCCTCCAACAGCCTGACAGGACTCTTTAAAAATGACACCACAGATGTTTTACGAAGCTCCTGTTCACCGTCTGCTCCAAGTGACACCACCAGTTTTCCTCTCGAAAGGTCAGACCCGGCGTCAGTGGCAGCACGAATGCGGCTCTCGCGTGCTCAGCTACAGCTGTGCTGTGCCTGGCTATGGGGTGTGCACAGCACAGTGGCCACAGCAGCCCAGCCCCTCCTCATGGAAATCAGCCATCTGCCCAAGGCAGCCCGGTGAGCAGAGCACAGCCAAGGAGCCTTGGGAAATGGTGGGAAGTAAAAGCACAAGCCCTTGTCCAGCAGGAGGGGGCACGGCTTAGTGCCATGCTCTCCCTGTCAGCGCTGGCTCTTTGAAGGTGTGTCATCTGCTGGGCTGGTGCAGTTGTACCTGCCAGGGTGGTCCTTCCCTATGGGAAGGAGAGATGCAGTTTTCCAAGTGTGCTTTAATCGCAGTCTGAGTTCCGGGAGACAGTGAACGCCTTGTGTTACACATAGTCAAGCACTCCAAAACAAGATGTAGTCACACCTTCAGACCAAATCACAGTATTTACTCTGACACTCACTCTCCTTCTTCTCACATGAGGTGCTTTAACTGTATCTGTATAAGTAAACCCACTTCACAGCAGGATAATGTACACTGTCAGCATATCCTGTCATTAAGGCTACATTCCAGCCTCATCTATAACCATTCACTTCACTCGTTCCTAAGTGTTGACAAAAAAGTTCCTCTCAGACAGCAATTTTTTTATATTCAACCGCTATTTAGAACCATAAGGGGTTTTTTTAAACTTAAAAAGGGCTGAAGAAACATTTCTTTCTATATATGGAATTAGTGAGCTCTGAGCATTAGGTTATGCTCACTGCAGGATGTGCAATATGGTTAAGTCATGATATCACAATTTTAATACTTTTATACAGATCATATATTTAAAACAAGAGGAAGAGAAATATAAAAGCAGCCTGGAGTTACTTTTGAGGCATGAATTCCATAAGACTCAGTGCAAGGGAATTTTGACGACCAGAGATCCCCAGGGATGGGGCATGCAGGGAGTATCAGACCAGTAGTGCCTGCAGGAGCCACCTGCCTTGCTGTCCCACCCTGTCTCTGCTGTCCCACAAGCTACCAGGAGCTCAACAGCTTTCACTGTGCCTTTCACTTACAACTTTCATGAAAGCTTTCAAGAGCCTTTGCAGCTCATCTGAAAAGTAGGGAATGCCTAGAGGCAGTTCAGGCTGGGCATATTTATTGATCTGTCACTGTGAACACACCTCATTTAGATCTCCTTTCAAAACCAAGCCAGCCTGCAACTCCCAGCACAACACATTTTCTTCTGCTCTTCAAAAGCACTTTGCTTGACAACGGATTCCAAAGCAATTAGTATATCTCAAAGGAGACATACGAGTGGGCTTCAGGAGAAATGACAGTGAAGATGATTGGAAGAAACCTCAGGAATCTCTAAAAGTGCCAGTGTGAGGATCCCCACTTACTTCAAAAAAAAAAAGAAAATTAAAGACTTCCAAACTTAGGAAGATAAGACACTCTGTACATACCTATGTCTTTAGTGGGGACCTTGGGTGGAGGGCAGCATAGCATTCTGTCTCTGTTATTATGATTACATTTGCTGTTGTACAGTTCTCATGGCCTGAGGCTGCTGTGGAGCTTTTCATACCAGGAGAAGGCTGCAACATCTCAAGCCCAAGGATACCTGCCCAGATGTTTCAAGGCAATCTTTACTGCTGTGTTTGAGGGGGTTGATATATAGATATATATAGATATATATATAGATATAAACACCTGGTTTATAGATATATACAAAACTGCCACGGTCAGGTTTTATGAGACCCCGATAACCTTTAAGGTATTACAATTGTGTAGCTTTATATTCTCATTTTATATTTCAGTATCTATGGAGCAGAGAGATCAGATCCACGTCCACAGGGTATTTTTTGGCATCTAGCTCCCTTCAAGGTAAAGTGGAGGATTAAGGCTACTAAAGATAAGAGTTAGCAGGGAAGATCTGTCTAGATAAACTTCAAGAAACAGAGCAAGCTCCACAGAAAACAACGCCCAATAATGTTGTCAGTGGTGTTTTAGTCTGTACATTTTCCCAGCTCTGGACCTGGTTGGGGATTTACTGTCTCACTTTGGGAGATGGACTACACAGCTCAAATGAAGCAGTAATGGAGCATTAACAGAATTAGTGCACTGAAAGTGCTTTGTAGGCTGGAGTTAGACATTTTCATCCGGGATGATGGGATCACTTTCCCGCAGTAATTAGTGGAGCAGCTGACATTAACTCCGTAAGTGACCTGTTTGTTGCCACCACTGTGAATCACAATTAGATTAGCAGCCCCCCTACAGGTGTGGCTGCAGTACGGAGGTTAAAAGCACACAAAATGCTCTGCTGATTCAGAGTGAACCAATCTGCATCAAAAGGATTGCATAGCTTTTGGATCAGCTGCACACAGAGAGGATTTAGGAGAGATCCTATGGCCCCAGGGAAGGGAGGTGAGGTGTCAGTGCAAGAAACAGTTCTTGCTAAGTATCGAAACATTTATTCCCAATCCATCATGAAATTTACAGTTGTCCCAGGTTGCACATATGGGCTGTGTTCAAAAGCAACGGATGAAAACAAATAAAAAAACAGTGGCTTGAATAAATAAAACCACAGAAACCTCTAATGTAGTGGTCACTGTAAAAACACATTTGGAGAGAAGACCAGAAGAACTGTCATCTCTCAACTTATAAGCCTTGCAGTATTTGATTGTTTGAAGTGATGCCCCCTTAAATTCCAATTTTGTTATAAAATATAAAGTTTTAGCCTTCATGATTGCAGAACAAAGCTTGAAAATGTGACCCAAATATAGCCAAAGGACTTCTTAAAAACCCAGACAAAATAAAAAGAGCACTAATCTCTCAAAAACAGTCTCTTGATTCCTGAGCTACTCTCAAAATGCTGTGAGGGCTTAGCAAAATTCATAACACTTCACTTGTTTCAATTCCATTGTCAGGCGTAAAATCCAAAGCACGGGGAAAAAAATAATTTAAAATCTGCAAGAATTAAGAAATCAAAAAACATCTTCTGGCACTGCATCCTTTAACTTTGCCCATGACTCCATCACGACTGAGTCGACTGAAAAAAAAAAAAAAAAATGGAAAAATGAAGCCAGGAAAACAACATGCAATTTTTAAGGCAGGTCAGTGCTCAAGGCCAGCTGAGGGCATGGGCACAGGAACAGGTCAGGAAAGGGAAACCTCCTGGAGCAGAGACCTTGGTGTCAGCACACAGCAGAACCCAGTGTAAGGCCTGCAGGACAGAGCCTCTTGTAAGTGTGGAAGGAATCAAAGATGGGAAGCAAGCCCACATGGAATGGAACAGCAGAGGGAAACAGGAGTCCAGTTGGGAGAAAATAAACAGAAAATTGAATAGCAGCAAGGTTTAAAAAAAGAAATTAAAAAAACCAGAAAAAGCATCTCTGACTGAACCAGATGGGGAACTTTCACATTGCACAGGCTCCTGATCATATAATTAGAAGAATATGTATTGACCGTAATGGATTTTCCATAAAGGCTAAGTGTCCCTGCAGAAGCGCTGGTGTTTCAAGCACACAGATATCAAACTGTGTTTCTCTGAGTTCAGATGTCTCAGATGATTTCTGGATAACTAAGGACATGCATTGCCATAGAGAGGAAAAGAATTTCCTTATATTTTCTAGCATAAGGAAAAACTGAACAACAGGCCAGCTGTAGACAGACAAGCCATGTTAAACTGTGCCAAGCTGTTCAGAATGCACAGATAAACATATATGGTTATTAGAAATAAAGTTCTTACACACACACACAAACCTTGGACCACAGGATATAGTAAACAGCCATTTAAAAATATTCATGTGACCCCATCCCACCTTAGAAAATCAGTTTGCTGTCGAAAGACAGACTGTGACCAAAGCTACCCCTCCTTCCCCAGACCTGACCTATAAATGGCACTGTTTAAAGTAACCACAGACACTACTGCTCCTAATCTACCTTCAAGATGAAAGAAGTGCAGCAAACACCTTAAGTCTGAAAGAAAACATCCTGTTAAAGGTTTTGCTGCTGACCTGCAGCTGAAAAACAGCTGAAGCACAGCCAGGATTGCTCATAGCAATAGGCACCACGGCTCACCCTGCAGCACTGAGACAGGGGGATGTGTGCACTGAAAGAGAACAGGCTTTTCTGTGCTCATTAAGAGTTAACACTGCTGACAACAACAAAAAGGCAAATAGCATTGTGGCTGTCAGCCACCGTGCAGATTTTGTCACAGTAGCAAGTCAATGACAGTGTTCTGCTGCTGCTTCAGATCAGGAAAGGAGACATTTCGGTCCCATGTTTCAGTCTGTGTTTCATTGGAAGAGAGCACAAGCAGGACACGCTGGGAAGTGCTGACTCAAAGAGTAGCTATCAGTGTCTTGCAGTGCCCACGTTTGCTCGAGTGGAGATTTTGGGGCTCCTTGTAGGTTGCAGACCAGTTGACAGCATTATCAGTGGTCTAGAAATGCTAACCAAGCTTGATCCCTTCTCCTCTCTCTCACTATTTTTTTTTCTTTTTTTTTTTTAGCACATGCAAAACTTTCACCCTTGAGCCTTCAGTCAGTGAGCAGTGGAAGGAGGAGACAGACTCAGTTTCTAGGTAACAGGGCTATTGAAATCCACCCCAGCACTGGGGCTGACCCATTTGGGAGCTGGCCAGAGGAGCAGAAGTGAACAGAGGCAAGAAGCTGCTCTGGCACTCGGTGCTGTCACCTGCTGCTGTCACCCCCTGTACCACTCCTCTTTATCCCCTCCTTTGGGTCCAGTGGGTCCAAATCCTGCTGCAGGTTCACCAACAGGCAAGGTCTGGCTTAGGAGCCTGAGGAATGGGGTTATTCAGCAGAGGCCAAATGCTAAGCTTGGTATTAGTTACAGTTGTTCTGGCTATGCATTTCTCCCCGAGCTCTGCCTCGTGTTGAGTCTTCCCTGGTCTGCAGGGGGAAAGACACCACGCCCCTCAAAAAAAGGAGGGGAATAAGTGAAGTCATAGCTCACTGTGCACAGCTTTTGACATTCACTATCTTAATGCAACTAACTGCAAAGTAAAAAATCTTTAAAGATGAAAAAAGACTTACATACAGTCTCCAGGCAAAATCATTGCAAAATACCATGGATCCGAAATTGTTAAACTCTGCGGTGGCTCATAACCCTCGAGGAGCTGATCATCATCTGGTAATGGTGTTCCCCATATTTATAGTGTCAGAAATAACACACTTCCCCAGCATACTTTCTACAGAATAAGTCATGGCTGTAATTGCCACATCTACAAGATGTGAAGGTAAATAAGAGAAACCAAAGGCAAAGAAACTCTAAAGAGAACATAAAAGTCACACTGGTAAGAGGTTCTCCCACACACACACACAGAGAACAAGATTTTGAAGTGTGGGAAAGCAGCAGATTAGGGGCTGCTTCTAACCACTGAAGAAAAAAAATGTCCACTTATTTTCTGGGGAAGCAAGATCAGGCACGTTGATATGGTGGCTGCAGTATCAGCCCCTGATCAGCAGCATCTTCCTCTAACACAAGGTGCACACAAAATTAGGGCAATGTTAAGACCATTTGTTCTAAGTGCTGAACTAATCAACTTCAGCCAGGGTGCTTATGTTTAAAAATAGCTACTGAAGCCCCTCAGTTCTGTATCTCAGAAAACAAAAAGTCATCAGGAGCATTAATACTTTTGAAGTTAGCAAGTAAGAGTATCATTTATATCCTGATATTAGTGTGTAATATTGGCACTTTCAGATAAAATCACTGGTATTTATATATATAAAATCACAGTTTCATAGTTTTGAGCTCAGGTGTTTCTGCATATGAAAAGTTGACTGGAAACTGGTTTTCCTTCTGCGTTTTATTGACTAAACAACTGCTCAGAGGTAATTCTAAGTTGTATTAGTAGCAATAGGTTGTTGAAGGCTACCTATCTACAAAGTCCCTAATGAAAAAATTGCTGCTGTGTTTAGATTTACACTTTATGGATTTTGTTTAATGTAATATGCATTAAGCAAACCACACAAGAAGTCAGACCCTAAGCTGATATCACTGTACATAGATGTGCTGGAGCAAATGAGGAAAAGGCAAAACACAGCAGCTGTAAATCTGTTTCTGTGATCTTACAGTATGAAATCGTTTTACTTTAATTTAAAATAGCAATACTAAAATCATAGAATCATAGTCAAACTCCTGGTCCTGCAGAGGGCAGCCCCAAGGATCATATCATGTTCCACAAAATGGAAACTGAAGGAGAGAATCATTATGAGGAAGATGAACTAGAATAACCCAGGGAGAAGAAAAACAATCTTTCATCTATAAAGTGGTTTTTAGAATGAGGCTCTATAAGTCAGACATCCTTGTGCTAAGTGTCATGCAATGGAATGCATTATTTTTTGCTTTGCCTTTCATGATTTCTATCCACTCTTTACTGAAACAGATGGCAAAGATTGCAAGCTGATTTACAAAGACTCTCCACCCCATGTCTCCCTCTTTCAGAGGTACAAGCAGAGAGAATAGGAAAAGCTTCCCAGGCATCCAAGGTGCATTAAGGGGGACATATCTTAATTCAAATCAACACCATTCTTGGTGAGGGCAGGAAGGTAATGGCACATTTTGGAGGCTGTAACACTTTACATGCATGGGTGGATTTGAGATTTTGGCATTTTCAGTCCATGCTGAGGGAAATGCAACTGATCACATCACAAAGCCCTCTCTGCCATTGCTTTTTCCACCCAACCATGACAAGGCTCCAGCAGAAGCTGCATGGACATTTGCTGAGCACATCCCCTCTCTCTGTAGCTGCTCTTTGGTTGCTTTAGAAGTAACCAAATCTCTCCTCACTTACTTTTTTGAGTAGGGAAAACAATCAAAAGGAAACATGGAAATGGCTTGTCACCTCTCTGTAGCTCCAGCCCCTGAAATCCAGAGGCCTCCACACACAGCAAGGGACAAAGGAGGGTCAGTCAGCTGATACAAATCTGCTCAGCTGCACTGGAAGGGAGAGGTTTTAAGCCATTGTGCAGCAGCTGATGCTCTGGCAGGGCAGGGTGGGTGATGGCAGTAGAGGAGAGGAGGTGGCATTCATTTATCTTCTGTGAGATTTGGGGTTTAGTTTCATGTGTGATGCCACTTTGGATCATTAATACTTTTGTCATAAGGCAAAACGGGAGAGGGAAGCATAAAAACAGGGTACAGATTAACTCATAGCTTCCCAAAGGCTCATTGTTTGAGAGGCTGGAAATCAGCTTCATGTCAGTTCCTGCAATTTTCATAAAGTCTTAAGCAGATTTCAATGCAAAATTCCTGCAGCACTCACATGTGCTAATTTTTCCATAATTCAGAGTAAGGATTTAAATTAATTGGTAATAAATTCATCTCACGTAAAATAAAATCTTGTGTTGTGCCTTGAAATCGTAAGAAGTCTAGGAACTTTAGTTTTGTGGATTTAAAGCTGCTGGTACTTCTGAATCCATTCAGAAAATCTCTCAGCTGATCTCACATCTTGTCTTAGAAAGATGGGGGGCGGGGGAAAGGCGTTTTAGAACAGTCCATCCTCCTCACCAAGATCCAAATCTGCTGGTGTGGAAATAAAAAGAAAGAAACCTTAACCTTGCAATGGAGCTGATGGGCACTAGAGGAATGGAAGAAGATGAGAGTTTAGGACTGCATACAATAAAAAGCACGAATTCCCAGTGTGTGCCTGCATCTTCCTCACCGCTCAAAAGCCATTGGATGAAGTGCACAGACACGCTTTTGAATTGCAAAAATCCCTGTAATCATTTAGACTGTTTTCCCGCTGTGAAAGGATGGGCAGGAGTGTCTAGACACGGCGAGGCCGAGCCTATTGATGCCGGCGGGTCCATCCCCGCGGAGCCGCCGGCTCTGCGGGGCTCTGCAGCTGCGGGCTCCGGCTCTCCAGCTGTGCTGCCAGCAGCGGGCTCACAATGCTCCTGCCCGAAACAAAGCACAGCCTTCCGAGCGTGATGGGAACTCCGCTTCTGAAGGGAATTACCTCTTCGGGACCTTCTCCAAAAGCCTTTCGGGGAGTATACTCAGAAATGCGTGGAAAACCAATAATTATGCAACCTTTAGTGGTGTCCCGCTTTGCATGTGAGGCAGGGGAGATTCTGCTTCTGAGCACTGTGGGGTAAAGAAACAACGTGGTCCCCAAACATCATTTTGCTGAGAGGAGCTGGAGTGGGGGTACCTCTCTTTCCTGCCTCCCAGTGTGAATTAAGGCAGTGGGGCAGGACCAGCAGTGGGTGTGCTTGGCATCCTCTTGGCTGAGCCTTGCTAAAGGAGGCTGAAGAACCAGAAGGGGCTGACAAGGAGCAGCAAAAGTGGATTGCACAGTAGTGGTATTTTGGTAACTGAGCAGGTGCCAGCCTCCAGTGATTTTTCATTGAAAGGAACAGATGAAATTAAGAATCAAAACGAGAGCTTAGTTTAGCCAAGCTATACAGAACAACTGTTTAATTTGGCATCCTCAGGTGATTCTGATCAGGTAATGTTTCTTTGGTTAACTCGAACTGAAGCACAAGGCCAAAGAAAATTTGCATTTGATTTACAGCTGAGAGAGAAGTGAAACCATTCAAGAAGAAAAGTCAGTGAAGAAAAAATATAGGGAAAGCAGTAAGAGTCCTGCACTTGAGCAAATACTTGAAGATCACAGAATATTTATTAGCAGAATTCAGTTAGCATTTCACAGATTTCAGGCCCTGAGAGCAAGCATTTGCTATTTTTCAAGGGGGTTTATACTTGTGACTTGGAAAGTCCTCCAATAACAGCTCCAGCTGTTAGAGTTTATTGACTTCAAGTGAGTGTAGAGACAAAGGTTTGAATGAAGTGTGGCTGGTTTCTGTTAAAGGCTGCCATTATGAGCTATACAGCATTTATTCAGTTCTACCATAACCATTGCTGAATCTCTCCCTACAGAAAAAGGAGAAAATCTTTTCCACTGTGAATACACATTAATCAAGAAGCCTAAATCCCGCTCACCGTTGATGAATGCCTGCTCTCAGCTGCATTCTTGCACTGTGACCTGCATAAACCCTGTTGACACATCAGCTGGGAGATGACTGTCCCCATTGTAACCCTGCACGTGTAGGCACCGTGCACCACTTTAGCATAAAGGTGCTGGACTGCAGGTGACATCCTTCAGCACCTGCTGGCCAAATGTCCCACATTTTCAATGAGGAAACATGACTCAGGCTTGGGGAATCAATGTTTTAAAGATTTTTTCCTGTAATCTTCACTGATGGACTGCAGAAGCCTCGTCTGCCACCAAATGAAGTTGGTGCTGCTGCCTACAGCAGGAGTGGGGCTGCACCAGCTCTTGCTGGTACAGCAATAAGCTGTGATACTTCAATATTACAAAGAAAACAAAGATTAGCTGTTTCAACTTATTCCTACTGCTTTACACATACAGTAAGATATTATTCACTATGTAGAGGGTAATCCCCCTGAAGGACACCACGTTTAAGTGGCAAATTAATTTGCTGCTTACATTCACTGGCTCTTCCAGCTGGCTTAATTCTCATCAGCCACCATAATTTATTAACAGTGAGGTGAGAAAAGACATGAATCAGCTTAATGTGCTATAAGTAGGGCATTGTCATGGCAACAAGATGCGGACTGTTTTCTACTATTTATGTATGGTTTGTTTTGTGCTCAACCTTGAGACACCGCGAAAAGTCAGTGAAGTTAGAAACATCTTTTCTTCTTTTCAACTTTTTTTTTCTTCTCTTCAGTGTATTTTTCATAAATGATTAAAATAAGCATGTGAAAGGCTCCGGAGCATCTCTCCAGGAAAATAGCTATATGCTCTTCAATGAGTCTTCCTAGAAACAGAAGCCTTAACTCTCATCTCCCAACCATTTTCTCTCATTGTCACACAACCCAGTCCATAGATTAGCTCCCAGTTCATACCAGTCTGAGATTAAGAACAGACCTTCCCTGTTCCATGCTCTACATGTAATTATTACCTGGGGCTAGAGGGAGAATTACACAATATTGTTGAAAAAAGACAAAGCCTTTGTATTTTCTTAAATGAAAGCCCTTGTACTTAACACAGGACATGGAAAAAAAAATTAGGATGTTGCGTTTTTACAGACTCGTGAGGAGGAAATATGAAGTTAAAAATTAAAAATTAATAATAAAGGGTTTTTATTTCCTTCCCAGTTAAGACTAAATCCCATACAGCTTTTGCACCAGCAATTAATGCTTTTAAATAAAGCCAATTCTTCATTCATTAATTTTATTTACTACCCTGCTGCATAAAGCGAATGATTGGAATGCTAACACAGCCTTTTGAAAAACAATTACCAACATTACTCTTTTGTTTTCTTTTTTTTTCTCCACTATCTCAGGAATCTGCTATCAAATAGTTAATGAAAATCAAAACATGTCTAAGATGTGTCAGGAAAAACACATGGGAAAATTAAATCCCTTTCATGAAAAATTGTGCAGGCTTCAAACATTGCTTTGTTCTGAGTAAGAATGATAAAAATTTGAAAAAAATCAAAGAATTATTCCCCTTTTCTCCATCCAGTACTCATTAATATTTTTTTTAATATGTCTGGGTTTATATTACCCTAGGTACTTTTTCACATAATACATAGGGCAATAGGCAACCAGGCTGTACCACAACATACAAGAAAACAGTTATTATTTAGAAACTCAAGAAAAAATAGTAAACAATGTAGTTTTGATCTCAAAAAATTCTGTCAAGCTAGAAATGCAAATGTTCAATGGAGCACTACTAAATGCCTGTGGTGGCATTAAAAATAAAACATGGAAGTCAAAGTCCTACCCCAAGTCCTACAGCAGAGGGAAGTGAACAGGACTGTCACTGTGGGGGCACGTCCAGAGGCAAGGAGTTCCTCCAGGTGCCCACTGCCACTGGAAGCCACCTGGGCTCCCTCCACAGCTGAGTGTGTTTTCCAGAGAGCCTTAGCCTCACTGGTGGAACAAGAATTCCTGGGGAAAACCAGAGTAACCCTCAGGCCATGCCTACCCTTGGATAACGCACCTCTTGGTGCCACTGGTGACAGGTTTTGCCTCCCAGACGTTTATCCAGTGGGAAGTAGTTTGCAACCAGCACCCTTCACAAAAGCTCTGGAACTACTGGAAACTTCTGTGGCTTTCCCCAGATGCTGTTCCAGGCAGCAGAGCCCCTGTGAGCCTCCCTGTCCCTCAGCAGTGACACCTTTCAGCAATAATGGATGAGCTGTCAGATATCCAGCTGCTTGCACGACATGGTCCAGTCCTTCCTGGGTCCTTTTTCACTGTTCAAGCCACGCTCCTCAAGGCTGCAATTTCTCATGGACAGATTGCATTTCAGCTGCCTTCTCCTCTCATAGAAGGTGAGTATAGTTAACTTTGAAAAGGGAGGTTGTTTTGAAAACTGCCTTGTGATCTGTTTTCCTTCCTCATATGTAAGAAGACAGTCTGAAAAGTTTCTCCCCCTTTGACACTTGTGACTGCTCAGAGCCACAGGGCATGTCCCTCATGTTGGTGAGAGCCTGACTGAGTGGGTGGGAATGCTCATCCCTTGCACCAAACACTCACACAGGGAAGGCTTTTTTTATGTCAGAGAAGTGTTAACAGCATCCCAATATTTTTTACCCCCCAGTGTTGCAGTGTGTGGGCGTTGTGTCCCAGTTTACAACAGGTCCTGGGCTACTGCAGGTAGATGGTGTGACTCCTTTGTGTCCATCCTGACTACAGGCAAGAGCACTGAGGGACAGCTTAATAAAGTAAAACAAACCAAATCCCTGACTTTATGTAACTACCTGATGTTTTCTCTACTCAGAAAACAAAGGATATACAGCCTCACTCTACCCAAAGCTAGCCCTTCTCTGTTAAAAATGAATATACCTTTTGATACCAAATCTTCTTTACAGTTTTCAGCCTATGCCTGTAGGAAGTAGTAATAACTAACAATGTATTACTTATTTGTTATTTGACCCTAAATTGATCTTTTCACCTGCGTGTGATTCTTGTTACTGAAAGGTACTGATGCAAGATTCCATCAGGGAAACCAGACTTTGAAAACTGCTTCATTATTTGCCTTAGCTCTGTGTTAGCTAAAACTGAATTTCCACATTAAACAGAAGCATCACTGGTATCACATGTCTCTGCCCAGTCCTGACAAGATGTCAGAGGAAGAAAGAAGAAAGTAAGAAGCTTATGGTTCCCAAGACGGGAGGAGGGAGAAGGAAAAGGAGAAGGAGGTACCTGGGCTCAGTTTAACCCTGTAAGTGGTGATCTGGAAAACATGGGTTTGGGCAACTATTTCCAGAAAAATATAAAGAACCACATATCCCAATCACACAGAAAGCAAATAGGGGCCTTCTTCTGAATGTGCTGTACCAGTCCATGCCTCAGGGGAAGGGATTCACCAAGAGGCCTTCACCAGGAGGCAGAAGTCCTTTATGCAGCCCAAGGGTATTTTGAACTCCTTACCTGGCTGCAACATCTAAATTCTAGACAGAAAATATTGCTTTTGTTGGAAAAAAAAAAAAGGTGGTTGTTTCAGGACATGACTTTTGAAATAAAGTGATTAAGCCTGCTGTGTGGAGTCAGGGGAGATCCCTCCCCACTTTGGGAAGTTTGAGCTTCAAAATGGAGACTGTGAATACCATGGGGAGGAGACAGCTCTTTGTCAGTTGGAAGGAAGGGCTCTGATTTTGCTTTCAGCTAATGACACTGGATGTAGGGCCAGACAACTGAAACAGAATTAAAATATAGATGATGAAGAATACAGCTCCCATGGCACTCATGCCATGCAATTTAAAAGAGTCAGCAAAAGCGAGCCCTATTTTTCATAACGCATTGCAAAACTCTGCAAGAGTTGTCGTGTGTAGAGAACAACTGATGGGTATTGAGTGACTTAGTAATAAGATTTTAAAAGATGTAAAAGGACTATCACGACTGGCAGATGCAAGGAAAACCATATGGAGCCCTATGGAGGCCTCAGGATCACAGAAACTGCCATGTTAACCACTGTGCTTTGCCACAAAAATGCTATCTGCTGTGATGAAGAAATTATTTTCCTGGTAGTGTGACACAGAATAGTGAACTATATTCATGGAGGAAATGTGATTTACCCATAAAAGGATCTTGGAGTATCCATGTTAGAAGCATTGTTGTTCATAAGGTCTAAAACCTGTATGAGAAACATGATCAAGCAGTTTTATTTCTGTACAGGGGAGCACATATGTCACATATGAGTTGGAGTTTCCCAGTATCCACCAAGGTATCTCTTCACACTGAGATAAATTAACTGATTAAAATAAGGCAACACACATGGTTCTTGGGGAAGATGAATATTTTCATTAAGTTCATAAGAAAATAAAGATTGATTTAAAAAATTTTTAGGCCTTCCTAAAATATATATCCAACACTTCATGTGCTTTATGTATATCTCACCATATGGCAAGACCTGAGGTTGCTGCAATGCTGGCACCACTCTGATTTTCAGTTTGTGCCCATTTCCTTGGGGAGCTGATAAAGATCCAGAGAAGACCAGGCTCCGTGGAGTTGCTTTCTTAGCTTACCTCGTAATGCTTTCCAAGATAACCATCGGGGAGGGAAGTGCAGAAAAGGCTTTTTCCCATCCTATACGATGTCCTGAGCCTTGAAAAACACCTCTGTTCTCCAGAACACCCAGCGCCAGCCCGGGGCCAAGAGAGGGAGAGCAGCCGGGGCTGGAGAAGAAGGGGTGGTGACTCTTTGGAGAGTGTCCAGCTGCTGGTGAGACCTGTCCTGCAGAGCTGACTGAGTGCCCGCCTGGATCTCTGGCCCCCGTGGCCTTGCTCAGAGCATCACCAGGAGCCTCCACACAGTGCAAAACCGCAGGAGAACCCTGGTTCCCTGCTTTGGAGGGAGCAACACCTGGCAAAGTATCTTCACAGTGCACAAGCTCCCAGGGAGAGCTCTGAGCCGGGTGCCAGAAAGGAGAGGGGCGCTGGGAAAGCCAGCGGCCCCCGGGTGCGTGCAGGGCTGGGACCTGGCTGCCATCCCCATCCCCATCCCCATCCCCATCCCCATCCCCATCCCTATCCCTGACTCTCATTCCCATCCCCATCCCTGGCTCCCATCCCCATCCCCATCCCTATATCTGACTCCCATTCCCATCCCCATCCCTGACTCCCCATCCCCATCCCCATCCCCTTCCCCATCCCGGCCGCACACGGCCCCAGGCACGGGCCCCGGCGGCTCCAGGGTTTGAAAATTAAAGTTTGCCATCTAGCGGCAGCCTCGGGCTTTTGGGAGCAGTCGCGCACCCCTCTCCAGGGTTTTGGGTGATCTGTTTGTGATTTCTGACACAGATATGATTTCTAGCGCCGTCTGAGCCTGCCCGCCATCCCGGCCTGCCTGTAGAAGCGAGGGAAGGAGCTCTGAGCCTTGTCACTGCTGGCTGTGACAGTGTCACAGCCCTGGGGCAGCTCTCTCCGCCATCACACAGTGCAGTTAGGATGGTTCCGGGTAGCATTAAATCCTGGGTAGTTTAAAAACACTCCCACAAACCACCTTCAAAAATTTCTCTGGGATTAAGAAAATGAAATGCAATCAATTCCCTCCGTGCTCTTCTCTTGCCTCGGACAGTGGTAATCTCAGGGGACTGTCTCCTTTGTTTCTTTTCAGTGCTTTGTTTCCCCTTTGAATGGAGCTGCACCTGGAAGCGACAGCCTTGCCCTGGTTTGAGCAGTGCTCCCATGTGTCAGAGCAGAGCTGCCAGGAGCCAGCACCTCTGCAAGAGCAGCACATTCCCTCCTTGCCAGAGTCCCTGCGAGCCCCCTCTGAGCAGCACATGCTGCCTGTGTGGGATCCATATGGGATGTGCCTATAGGATTCACACGGAGACCACCCCTGGCATCACCTGTAACTTACGTTCACAACAAGAAACAACCTGAGGCAGCAGGAGTATGGGCAGTGTTTTCCAGTGGGAAGAAGAGGTCAAGGATCCTTCACAGAGGAAGGCAGCAAAGAATGGCTGTGGCTGAGGAAAGGGCCTGGAGAGGGAGCAGAGGGAAGGTCTGGGCAGCATGGTCTACTTGGGTGACCAGATTGTCATTAAGGAGCTGCAGGATGCCTGCACAATCTCTCCTCTTCCACATACAACACTTCTATTAACAGAACTCCAGGTGGGATTAGCAATTTTTGCATCATAATCACATTGTTGAGTCATATTTAATTTATGAACCACTATACACACAGTGTCATTTTCTCATATTGATGCTGAGCTGATTATTTCCCAATTCATATCATTTGATATCTCCCTCTGCAGTGTAGCACTTCATACTCGTTGTTAGTGAACTTCATCTTGTTGATCTGAGACCATCTCTTCAATTTAGCATCTGGCATTCTGATCCTGCCTGCCAGACTGAGCAAATTTTATAAGTGTACTCTATATTTATCCTGAAAATCACTAATAAAAATATTGACTAAAATCAGTTCTGAAGATCTCTGCACATCTGCTTGGAATGCTCTCTTGAAATTTCCTTCCAGTTTGACATTGAGTCACTGGCAATAATACTTTGAGAGTTTTTTCATCTATTTGTATAAACACTGATAATCATGGTTTTGCATAAACTGCATTTTGCTAGCTTATATTTATGAATTCAGGTTATTAGTGCCAAAAATCTTATTAAATATATTGTCTACTGCTTCTCCCCATCATCAGTACTTAGAATACAGATATTCAGGTCCTGCCACAAAACTGTGCAGCTATGTCAGAAAGAAGTAATTTTTACCCCTTCCTTCAAATTTATTAATTTCATTAAATGAGAATTAAGTCTCCTTCTTTAGTGAAGGAACTTATGAGGCATAAGCTATTCAAATTATGTTGAGAGTCCAGAGAAAAAAAATATAAAGCTCTGTACCTTCACATTTCACTTTGTGTGCAGTGTCAGCACAATAAAAATATTTGCTGATGATGTAGATGGTCCTTAATGCAGCACATAGAACTGAAATGATGCAAGTGCCTATTAATCCTAAGATAGAATTCCTGGTAAAAGGTGGAAAAAAAGGAAAAGTGCTTAATAACCATAACTGTGTCAGTTTTACTGCTAGCACATAATTAGATCAGAAGAAGATGACTTCAAAATGTCCAGAGCATAACTGCTTCTTGCTATTTAGATGATCGGTTTCTGAATAAAAAGCTGCACTTCATCTTACATTTTTAAGTGGACGATTCTTTTTGGGGCCTACGTCCCCAGAGTGGTGGCAGGAGGCTGCTTCTACCCAGCCCTCTGCATTTTGCAGTTTGCAGAGGAAAAGTATGCAAACAAACCAAAAAAATTACCGTTATTATAGAAGGGTTTGTTTTTTCACTGCATGAAATCTCTCCCATGTAATGCCTCTGTTTCTGGCACAGGCTGGAGGATTTTAGGGATGCCGCTGATCTGGAACTTAGCGTCTGCATGCCAGCTCTCTCAGACAGGTGCTTGGGAAGAGGCCAGGAAAAAAGTTGTCCACAGCCGCACAATGGAAGCAAAGAAATTACTCAACAACCTCTTCCCATAAAAACATGTGTTAAGGGAATGCAATCAAGGATCCAATCTGGTAAACAGCTTGAGGGACAGGGCCAGCAAAGCCCAACCTGTGCTGCGAGCAGTGAGGAGGCAGGAGGGATTTGGGCCTGGCCCTGACTCCGAACAGCCCTGCTGCTTTGGGGGAGGCAGATGGTCACACTGCCTTCCCCTTCTTTTTGAGCTTCCTGCTGGTCTTCCCTGCCGAAGCTGTCCCACTGAGAGCAGCAGTAAATGTCATTTTGTAGGTGTCTGCAGGAGAATAAAAGTGGCCCCAATGCAACACCCCGTGAAAGGCGTAACTGCAGACAGAGATGAATCACGCCGCCACCGAGTCAGCTCTCACACAGAGCCCGTGTAGGTGTTATTATGACTGTAACAGCCTTCAAAAGAATCACTTGCACAAAAGCCAGGCTGGCAGTGGTTCCTGTTTAGCAGTAGTTTGGGTAACACTGCTCACATCACCTTCTCACGTTACACTCTGTTCCTTGAAGGAGGTTTGCCTGTAAACTCCTCCCGACTCCATGCTAATTCCAAAGGATAACATGAGCATCAATTAGGCACTACCATGACTAAGAAAATGAAATATTGCCCTTGGTGGGAAGTCAAGACCGCGTGTTTTCCTCTGCCTTCACCAGCACACGTTGTCCTACCCACTAGGTGTCCCTGCCAGCCAGGGAAACAGAGTGCCGCAGCCAGGGCTGCATTTGCTTCGTTCCACTTGGCTTCAGCTGAAAACATCAAACACAAACAACAACCCAGGAAACATGTCTGAAACGACTTCTTCTCCTTTTTTCTTTCTTTCTTTTTTTTATTTTTTATTTAACCCTCCTTTTTTGAAGCAGCTTCAAATTCATGCACAACGCACAGGATGGAAAAGGTAGATCCCTGTTTTGCTCTGCAGTGTAATAGAAAGTTTTTGGCCATAAGGAGAATGGTTTCCCCTCCTGGATAGCAAGCAGGTGATGGGCTACTTTAGCCCAAGCACCACCAGCTTAATCCTTCCAGCCTCACCCCTGAATTCTGCAGGAGCCACACAAATTGTACTGCTATACCTCACCTCTATTTGCCCATCTTTAGAATAAATCCTGATCCATTTTGTCTCCTCCACCACAGAGCTGAGAGGTTAAATGAAGGGTGATGGTGTAATTTTGCTTCCCAATTAAAAAAAAAATTTAAAAATCCAAATACTACCAATGTGTGGATGTTCAAGTCTCACAAAATATTCCTATCCCACAAAAAAATTCCTAATTTATGGATAAATATGGCTAGGTGGGTGCAGGTGTTTATAATCTCAGCATGGATTAGGCATAACACACATGTTCAGTGGCTGCATCTGTAAAGAAGTGACCATTTTTCCCCAGCTAAAATTTGCTCCAGTAATCCCTGGTGAGTTTCCAGAGGTCAGCAGAGAATCATGGAAGAAAGTGAAGACATTAAAGGAAGCACATATTTGCAGATGTGGCAGCTTCTGCTGGCCCAGGAAGAGGGAGAACAAGCAGGAGGCAAAACCTTGAAGACATGCAGGGAATTTCTTGTTTTGAAAAAGGTTTTCTCTTAGTAATACTGAACTGGGGGAGAGAGGGGCAGGAAAAGCCTGTTTGCTGTATAAGGTGGAGAAACTCATTCCACATTTTTGTAGCTCTCTTTCCTGATCTGTCACAGAAGGGCAGCAGCATTTCCATGTCTCTTGTCGACGCTGCTTCACGAGCAGCCTGAAACCCTTAGAAAGGAGAAGGAGAAACGCAGCAGAAGCGTGCTTTCTGAACCATCCCACAGGATGATTTCTGTAGCAGCAGCCTGGTCCGAAGGCTCTGCGTTTGGGAGCCATCCATGGGCTCGGGGCCCATTGTGCCGTGCGCTGTACAAACACCCAGGGACAGCCATCCCTGTCACAAAGGACCTGCTCTCCAAACAGAGACGGCTGAGGGAGAATAGCAGCAGGATTAGAAACGAGTTGACGAGCCCAGAGTTGCAGGGTTTGGTGAGGACGCCAGAGGCAGAAGCCTGGTGCTCTGATTTCCAGCCCAGCAATCTGCTCTTTCTCACGGCCGGCCACCTTGTGCCGCTCTGCTGCTCACAGGGTGTTAATTATAAAGATAATTGCGGGTGGCTCGGTATTTTTAACTCCCGGGAGCTTTACATACAGGCACACACCCGCTGAACTTGGTTGCCCCCAGGGTGTGTCCCCTCCTGGCCCTAAGACAGCTTGGAGGGTGCTCAGAGAGTGACTCGAAGGTGACCTTCACAGCAGAAATGCCATGCAAGCAAAGGGACGGGAGGAGGGCGCAGCTCCTGCGAAATCCTGCTGTTGAAACACCTTCACGTCTTGCAACACAAAGCCAAAAAACTCTTTGTCTTAAGGATTTAAGACTAACCATAGGGAGAACTGTGTTTGTCTCATGTTAATCACCTAGGCAACTGGGAAAGCAGAAGTGAGCTTCACTTTCTAGTGGGCTTTAGGATCTGCCAGTTCGTACAAACGCCTTTTTCCGCTGCAGCAGAAATACGTGCGGTTCTGCTGCGAATTTGCATTTTCAAGAAGAAAAATCGTGCCTATAAGCAATCACTTTGGGTTTGTAGCTTTTCCTTTCCCACAGGTGTTGTGCGCCTGCAAGCCCAGGGAGTTATTTAATGACCCAGGTTCTGCATTGGTAGTACAGCCTTTTCCCTCGTTTTAATTTCTCCTCCCTGGGATCCTGCCACTGGGGCAGCAGGGATTTGTTAGATACCAAGGAATGGGCTGGGAACTGCCCTCTCCTTTCCCAATCAGTAGAGAATGGCTAAAAGCCTCTCATGCAAGACTGCAAGGGGTTGTGAAGGATAGGAGGATATATCCCAAAAATGAAGTAATGCCGTGCAGGTGCAGACCTGAAGCTTGTGTCACACTGCTGCAACACAGCTATCAGTAAGTGAATAATCCAGCCTGCCACAGGGTCTTGCAGGATTCAAGTCCCAACTCATCTTTATCGTGGGCTGGATCAGGAAAAAGTCAGGAAGGCTGTCTGTTCACAAGGAGCAGCAGCAAGGTTCTATTTTTCCTTGCGGTTCATTCAGATCTGGAGCTGTTTTTGTGAATAAATGCTAGCATTAGCATCTGCTATTTTATAGAAACATGTACAAAAGCATAGGTTGAAAATTCTGTTGAAGTTGATCTTTTTGTCAGAAAATGAGACATTCAAAGCAAAAAAACCCCAAAAACCAACAAAATAAAAACCCACAGACAGCTCCTACAATCCTAAAAAAGGGTTAATTTTAATTTGATTGTTCCTATTCTTGTCCAGATTGCTCTGCTTCTGATAGATCTTGATAGTTTTTCACAGACTTCTTTATTTCCTAAATGGAAAAATACATCCTTTCTGGATGGTGCTGTCCTAGAAGAAAAACATTTTTGGTAATGTCTTTATTTACATTATTTCAAAACCTATTTTCCTTGAAAGGAAATGTTTATGAGGTTTGGCTTTTCTCCCTACATTTCCTAGGCAGAGTTGCTGGTGCTTTGCTCTGCCTGCCTAAGCCCAACATTAACTCCAAATCTTTAGTATTATTTTATTCAGCAGAAGAAATCTTCTGAGTGTTCCAGCTCATCTACAGCTCCACAGAGGGGGTGTGAAGCCCTGATATTTCATTTGAGCAATATTTAGAAAACTTCTGAATGACTTTGCAAAGTTATAAATAATTATACAAAAGGTGCAAGGACTTGCAGAGACAAGCCAAGTTTATGAGGCCCAGAAACTGAGGGAATTAGCAATTTTTCCATCTGCTTGGATGAGTTTTGGTTTGAACACTAGAAAGTCAGATTCATCTGAACATACTGTATGAATGGAAAAGTCACAGAGGTGTGGACAACGTGATACGTTTCGCTCCACAGAGGCTGCTGTATAAGGCAGAGAGAAGAAAAAGCACATGATCAGATTCTCTACCGGTGTTTTTAGCAAAAGAGCAGAAAACAAGCAAGAACAAGAAGGAACCAAGCAACCTTGTGAACCCCTTTAGAAGGGATAAATTCATGGTGAGGATGAAGAGAGGTTGTGCCTGTGCTCACAGCGCCCGAAGCAGAGGAGAGCAGGGAGCACAACCTGCAGAGCACAGAGTACACAGACAACTTGAAAACTCTCCTACATCCAACATGCAGCCTGCAAGGTTTGGGCTTATTTTGTTTTTTCCCAAGGTCATGCAGCTGTAAAACGGGAAAGAACTGAAGGCCTGGAAAATTCAGGAAGTGAAAGGACCAGTTTTGATATTTCTTAAGTTTAGAATTAATAGAAGGTAGAGATACACTGTTTAACCACTAAGATGCAATTAAAAATGAAACATCAAAGGTTAATTCTTGGTTATTTTCAACAATTGGAATTAGTGAATGAAATTCCTGATCACAATACCTCTGCCTTTAAATTATAACAAGGATCATGACACTCACAGGACAAAGCCATGTGACTGTCAGCACATGATGGCTTTAGGAAGAAATGGAATCCAATTGCTTGCGTTTGGAATAATTTTTTAACATTTTAAACCAGGTAAATAAGAATGCCTAAATAAGAATAATAAAATTTATTCATTAAAAAGGATGAGCTCTCAGGAACCTGATACAAGCCTCAGGACCACCAATATGAAGAGAAGTGTGTACAAAGCAGCTATCATCTCCAAACAGACTTGTTGAACCTGGGCCCAGAAATTATGAATAATTGGGCAGTCTTATGTGCAAAGAAAGACTGGCATTAGCAGACAGAAAGCGTTAAAGTGGTGAAATAAAGGAAAGGCACATTGGAATAAAAGGGAGGAATTTGGCAAGGAGATATTCTGTGGCACTGGCATATAGCTGCACCGGGGTGGAGGGAGGAGGGGATGTCTCTCAGGCCTTATAGGAAGAAAAGAAGTTAAATCTGCAGGTTACAAATGGATGTAATATGAGATAGAAGCCATATGTTGTCATTTCCACTCCCCCTGCAAAAGACATCCTCCCTAAAGTCCTGATCAAGGAATGGGCTGTAAATCACAGAAGAGGCAGGATGAGAAGTTCAGTAATTTCCATTAACTGGCACCAGGCTAACACTGTAATTGGTAAAAAAGCGGTTTGGGGCAGTCTATTAACTTCTGCTCATCATTCCCACAAGTTCATAACAGAGTACAAGGCAGTCAGATACCCAGCTGTCTATTAATAATTGATTTAATGTAACACATGAAGTGTGAGTAATCCGTTTCCTTGTTTCTCCATTTAATATAATCCATGAATCATGGTGACCAGCAAAGAGGTTGATTGACCACTCAATGGAGTTTTTCATTGCTAATTCCAACTACTGACTTGCATTTAAGAAAGTTAAATGTCTGCTAAACACTTTGTAGTTATAACAGGGATGCTATGGAAGAAGGAGACAATTAGTCGGTTCAGTAGATAGTGCTCATTTTTGGATAAGAGCTTGTAACTCTGCCTTGTGCCACTTCCAGTAGTCCCAAGTCCGCCCAACATTAGATACTAAAATAATTGTTGTCAAACACAGACCTCTCTCTTTTTGACCCAGTATCTTTACTCTTACAGATGTAAGAAAAGGTTTAACTTGCAAGGAGAAGCTGCTTTTATTCTCACCATATTGCTACAGGTATCAGTACCATGGTATCTATTTACCCCACAATCACAAAAGATTTCCTATTTTCAGTACCTTTTCAAGGTGAGGAACTGCTACTCTTCCTCTTTTACTCATAGGCAAAAAAGGAGCTGAGAGTGTGTCAAGAACCTGGCTTTGCTAATTGTGCTATTTCAGGCACTTCTGCTTGTGAACATATGTGTGAATTTCACCAATGCCAAGATTTTCACTCACTGAGTGTCACTTCCTTTGTTAGCTCCAAATGTGCAGAGGCTGAAAGGGCATCTTTACTAGTGAAAAATCTCTCAAGAACTCTTATAAATCATTCAAGCTTCTGGTTGAAAATGTTTCCTTTCACACACTTCTTAGTGCCAAATACAGGCCCATCTGGAATCATTATTAATTCTGTTGAACTGTTTAATTCCAAATGGTTCTCTTTTTTTCTCTTTTTTTTTTTTTTTTTTTTTAGAGAAAGACTTGATTCAGTATTTTATAACCATAATTGGAATAGCACATTAAGACTCAACAGCTCATTTTTTTATTCCAGGAAATGGCAAGCAACACATCTTGTTCTCAATCAGTCACATTAATAGAGCAATGCTAAAAAGTCTTGTAACATGCAGCTACCCACTAGTTTAATTCCTCTTACATATTTGTTTGCCATACAAACAGAGATTTAAATTATGTTTGCAGGCTTAAGAAAGCTTCTTTAACAATTTGGAGGACTTCTCTGTGTATGCTTCGTTGAGCATATCAGCCAGAGAATTAGAAGAATAGGTGCCCTGCCACTGAAATGACTGAGCAAAGTGCAAAGCATGCTCCTCCACATACAAACTCACATCAAAATGGTTGTTTCTGGTTCATCATCAGGTCTGAATAATTAAATTCAGTTTGCAAGCAAAGTCCCATTCACATCTCAAAAAGAAAAGCACAAAAAAATTGTAGTGGTTTTGTGCAAGCCTGCTTATTTAACTTGTTTTTGCATTAAACATTGCCTCTAGGATTTGAATGCACATGTTTAAGGGAAAGGAACTGTGAAATCTTGGTGTCATTTATGTCAGCAGCACAATTCCTGATGACTAACACTCAGGACAGCTGGGAGGTTCTCTGCATAGTTCTCCACACGCAACTGATGTGGGAGACACTCAGGCTGCACGTTTGGCTCCTTGACACTTGCTCTGAAGAGCAGCCACAGATCTCCAGATCTCTGTGGGGTTGCACAGGCTGCTCAGTGCAGGCAGGCAGGCTGGAAGCACAGAGCCAGGGACTGTGGCTGCCCACTGAAGGGCACAGCCTGCATCCCCCACAAGCTGGGGATGAAAGCTCTGGAAGGTTTTCATCCCTAGAAGCTGGTGATTAATGTTCAGCTAAAAAGAACCGTAGGTATGGAACCAGTCAGGCCTTGGAGTGATACAATTATAAATTCATAGCCAGACTGTCATGATACAAATTAGTCTCAGCACTCATTTTCTTTGGCAAAACTCCCATTCTTTGGATGCCTTTCTGGTGAAATTTACTGTGACATGAAAGATATCCAAAATACAGATAAAAGGAGTAGTTTTCCAAGTGCAAAGTCCACTAGAAATGTTCGCCATAAACTCTCCATAAAAGAAGCTGGAGGGGAGCTTTCATGTCTGGTCCATATTCTTGCTCAAAATAGGGTCAGCTTTGAAGTGAGATGGGGGTACTCAGGGCCTTATCCAGATAGGCTTTGAGTATATCCAAGAATGGAGAGCTTACAACCTCTCTGAGCTCTTGTTCTGGTGCTTAATCATCTTCCCCATGAAGTTTTTCTCCTTATATCTAACTGGGATTCATCTTGCTTGAGTTGGCATTCACTGCCCCTCGCCTTTCACCACACACAAAAGGGTCTGGCTCCATCTTGTCTGTAATCATTAATTAGGTAGTTACAGAGAGCAATAAAATACTCCCTGAGCCATCTCTTCTCCAGATGAACAACCAGCTTTCTCAATCCGTCCTTGTACTCCATATGCTCCAGCACCCTGAGCATCCTGGTGGTTTTTGCTGAACTTGACCAATCATACAATGGTTTGAGTGGGAAGGGACCTTAAAGATCACATTATTCCAGTCCTCCACCATGGGCAGGGTTGTTCAAAGCATCACCCAGCCTGGCCTTGAACACTTCCAGGGATGGGGCATCCACGATGGCTCTGGGCAACCTGGGCCACTGCCACACCACCAAACTTGTTGTCTACCAGGACGCCTGGTCTTGCCTTGAAAGCTGCTTTCTAGCAAGGCCAGCCCATGCTGTTGCAGGACATTATTCCTTACTGGGTGCAGGACTTCACATCTGCCTTTGTTGGACTTTGTGAAGTTTCTCTCAACCCATTTCTCCAGCCAGTTGTCATCCCTCTTCAATGCCCTGGCCTTCAGGGGATACATTGACTCTTTTCCACCAGTTTTGGGTCATCAGTGAACTGGGAGAGGTTCTACCCCACTCCATTGTCCAGCTTTAATGATGACATTAAATAATATCAAACCCTCCAGTGACTCCTGAGGAGCACCAGCAGTAACCAGTCACTACTTCAACTCCATCCTGCTGCATGGAATACCTGGAGCCCTGTGGTCCCATCAATTTTCCACTCATCCTCCAGCTCAGTCCTCTTGTCTCCATCTCAGCACCCAGGATCCTACAGGAAGCTGTCAAAAGCCCTGTTGAAGCTCAGGTAAACAACACCCACTGCTCCCCAGTGCCTGCTGAGATGGCCATGGCTCCCTGGCACTGCCCCTTCCAGTGCCCACTGGCATCACTGCCCATGGTGTTGTCCCCAGGTTTTGTCACAGAGACCACGTGGAAGGATTCTAATGTCATTGATCTCCTGGTGCAGCTGATACAGCCATGAGGACTTGACTGAATACCAATGCCCAGAGACAGCAGCAAAGTAAATTTTGTTTGGGAATATTGCTGCAAAATCATCATATCCAATAGAGAAGGGTTTGATGTATTAGTAATCAACTTCCCTGGAATATTCCTGTAATTGTTATGGTTCCTTAGGCGCAAGGAAACAATTTTCTGGATTTGGATCACTGTGTTAGTTAGTCTGACAAGCCCAAAATAAAGTAAATTTTCACACATCAATCATTAGCATATTTGCCTAAGAAACAGTGTGCAGAATTCATGCAAAATCAACAGCTTATTGAAATAAATACATATTCATAATTATTCTATGTGAAATATTGCTTTCTGAGTTTATTCAGTGAATGCTAACTACATTCCTGACAAATATACAAAAATAACAGCTCCCCTGTTACTATGGAGAGGGAGAGGAGAAGGTATTGTGCTGGAGGATTAATCGTAAACTCTTCAGAGCAAGAACAAGATCGTGTGATTCCCTCAGATAACAGTAATAATATTTGAGCAGCCCAAGGTTTGACATTCAAGGTTTTGGAGGGAGAAATGAGAAGTTGCTGATGAGTTGATCTAGAGATGTACTGAAGGGGTGTTCCCTGGGAGGGACAGTTCCCATCATTCCGAGATACAGGAAGGGAAGGTGCAATTCTCAGCTGAAGCGAAACAGACACAGGAACGGGTTTGGCATTAGCAGCTGTGCTGCATCTGAAATTGATTCGAGCTCGCTGGACACAGCCATCCCTATCCGAGCCCGTCCCTCTCACATCTCCCGCAGCCCAGCTGGCAAAGCCGAGCGAGGATACATATCCTTGAAGGAATCAGTATGCACATGTGTGCACGTACCCACCTGCGGCCACGCGGCCACTCGATACCTCATCTCCATAATGGCATTTGCTAGGAGCAGGCAGAACGCGATCGCTCCCTCCGCTCCGCCCCTCTGCTGCCTCGGAAAGAGCCAGCATTCCATGTTTTATTGCTATGGGTGTGGAAAAACTAGGCTGCGAGTCACATTGATCAGAGAGCCAATAAGGCAAAGAAGGCACCCTGCAATATGGAGCCTGCAGAAGCACTGCCAGGGAGGGCTCGCAGCCCTGCCAAGTGTCACTGCAGCGAGGCACAGAGAGGCTCAGTGCTGCATCAAAGAAAGGACGGGGCATGCTGCATTTTATAGGGCAGCTACAGACCGTAATTTACACCTTTTTGCCAAAGATCGCTAAGCAGTCTGCACCAATTCCTGACGTTCAGGTTCCCAGTGCCAGTATGTGGTAGTTTTCCATATGGCAGAGGGGCTTTTTCATCCCTAACAGTGTGCTGCACTCATTATTATGCAGTAGATTTTTTTGTTTCTGTACACCAGGCCTGGGATCTTACAAGGAAGTGATTATACTTGCCTAAATAGAGATTCTAGTGACAAGATAATTTACAATGCTCTGTTGCATAATCATTGAGCCAAGGTCAGGGAAACCATTGATGTAGCACAGTCAGGGCAGTTGTAAATAAACCCCACATCACCAAAGGGGTTACTGTCAGTGAGAACAGACGGACAAGAAAGGACAGAAAAGAAAGAACCTCCAGCTCTCTCACCATGGCAAATTCTTACTCCCCTCCCTTATCTCCACAGATCCTATGGTTGGCTAATTAAAGAAGGAGGTGTAACTATCAATCTAATCTCGCTTGTTCTCAAATTTACCATAATTTCTACACTTGAGAGGCTGGTGAAATGAAACAGTGCTACTAGAATTTCCCATTCATCAGCAGGAAGCAGAACAACTCTGGGAATTGGGCTAAAAATAATTAAGAAGCAGGATCAGGTGCTGTGCACATGCATCTGTCTGTACATGGCCATGCAGGCACACAAGCATTTAGTGGAGGTAGAAGCAGTAGCACAGGGGGAGATGAGCACCACCAGTAATTTTATCTTAACATATGAATGCTTGCAGATGTACTCACAGCATACTTATTAGAGTGGCAAAAACGCCCAAGAAAACTGCCATCAAATTGTGCTACAAACAAAATCAGCTCTTTACGCAGATAAAACCACCAGAATACCACCAGCAGTACTGCAGGAGACACTTGGGGGCTGCTGGGGCAGCCACAGCATGCGGGGTGCTCAGCACATGGCCCTTACCCCAGCACACTGTCGGCACAGAGCAGGTACATGCCCTTTGAGCGGGAAGCTTGACATTTTCTGGAAGCATCTGTGTTATTTCACATGCTTTGCCTTGTTTTGCACTCGTGCAGTAACATAAGAGCTTTTCAGAAAGTGTTGGAGTGGCTTCTGCCTCTTCTCCATACAGGCAGGCTGGGAGCGAGGAGCTGCCAGGGCCGTGCTCTGCTCAGCACAGCATGGGTGCAGCTGGTCCAGGACCTCCTCCAAAAGACTGATCAGACACAGATATCCTGGATCATCAGAGCTGTTCTTCAAAACCCACTTGGATTTCAAAGGGATAGCTGAGAAGGAAGGTATATCTGAAAGGCAGGACTAGGATGGAGGATTTAACTAAGTAAGTAGCTCTTACCAGAGGAATCAGCTATCCAGCAGGATTTTTGAGAAAGGTTCCCCAACTTTACTAGTAGTCAGCTTAAACATACAGCAACTTGCCGTGTTCCAGGAAAAGCCTTTATCTGGTTTGCAGCTCCTCTGTGAAGGGTGTAAGGAGATGGTGATGGGCCAAATCCTCAAGCCAGTGTAAATCAATGCTATTTGTTTGCCTGTGCTGGAACCCCCACACTCTATTTCAGTTAAGAGCTAATACACAGTAACTTAATATGTATTTATGTTAATATTTGCACTTTGCAGGGTTTGGTAGATTGCCTGGCTGGCACATGTCAGGCTGAATGTCACTTCCAAAAGCTAGGGGACCTACTGGAAACTGCCATTAAGAGTGACTAGCTGACAACATGCAGCACCTCTCCAGAAAAGCCTTCCCACCTCAAGCATCTCCTTGTGATTAATCTTTCAACTAGACAATACACATTAGTATCTTAAAAAACTGAATTTTTAAGGACAGAATGCATTCATGAACAGAGGAAAGTGTGAACAAATTAGTACCTTCAAGCACTGCAAGACACAGGGATAGGATACATGGACAGAGTGGCCAGGTCCTTTCAGAGACATTGCCTCCTGGCAGCAATATTGGTCCAGCCCCAGAATCCAGACTCCATGCCAATCACTCCAGAGCATTAGTAAGATGCATGGCATCTTGGTAAAATTCAAATTAAAGTTTCTTTCCTGCACATTGGAGTGGGATAGGTAGCAAAGGTTGGCGTAAAAAGTGAGCAAGCAGTAACGATGGGGGTTTGCATCACACAAGCTTAGAAAATACTCTGGAATAAAAACCGTGTGTATTACTGCCTTTCACACTGTATCTGATCTTGCACTTCCAGACAACCTAAACTATGAGTACCTGGCAGAATTCAAGATCATTTTGCAAAGGCTTGTCTCTCTCCTTCACCAGATCACTCTCAGTAAGACATGATGGAGAGGGAGTTGGAATACATCATATTAAAATGAATATAAATGGTAATGATCATGCTCCTCCACAACACTTCCACTTTAAGGAATCAGTTAATTAACCCTGAATTGAGCAGGCTTGCCAGTCAGGAATAGAGCAGTTCAATTGATAACAGCTTCCTGACCCCTACTTCTCAAGGACAAGATTCAGTAACCCTTATTTATGTTAAACATTAGCTTACCCTGTGAGGAACCTCCAGAAATCAATAGGAATTGCACTACATGAGTAAGACTGGCAGAATCTGATACCAGTTATAAACTCAGATTGGCCCTCAGCTGGGTATTTCTGTCTGCTCTTTTCTTTTTTATTTTTTCTTTCCATATTCCTCCTCCCCCATGTCTGCAACCAAGAAAATACAGAACGTTCCCTCTTATAAAAGGCACTTGAATGGCTGCTTCTCCTCTTTCTCTTTAATCCAAAAAGTATGAATATTTCTTGTTAAAGGAAGGTAATGTTTGACAAAACTTGGCAGATTTAAGTGTATTTCTAAACCTGGAAGAAGCCCAGCCTTTTTGACAAAATGGAAGTCACAATTTGGGGCTTTTAAATGTGAAGTGGTTTCTTTCTTCTTGAAGAAAAAGTGTAGCTGAAACCTGTGGAGAAAGCATTAAGGGAAGCAATCTGGACTTAAAAAAAAAGAGATATAAGATCTATACTTTTTTTTTTTTTACCAAAGCACGTGAGGGAAGAGGTGGATAGAAATAAGGAGACGCATTTTCTATTTGCAGTTCCTTTCCCTAAATTTTCCCAGAAGCAGAACAGGCTGTAGCTGGATAGAGGAACTGAAAGCATGAAGATACTGGTAAAGAGAAAAATACCCGTGTGATGTAAAAGGGAGGTGGGAGAGAAAAATCCTTCAGCCTTTTATTTTGAGTCAGCTCAAAGTTAAATTACATCTCACTGCACAGGGAAACCGCATCTCCTGAGAGCTGCAGCCTGGCTTTCTGTGTCTCCTCTCGGGTCTGGCCTCCTACGTTGGAGTCCTTCTCCCAAAATGTCACTGCCACACACCACCTACAGCAATCTCCTTGACTCAGCCGAGCCAGAAAAGCATATTTTGCTGTTGGAGCACTTGTTGGGATGGGGAGACTGGAGGATGGCAGGGGCAGCTCCCTGCTGGCCTTGCAGGGGAGCAATTCAGCCTTCAACCTTTTGGATTAGCTCAACAGGCTGAAAGACAGTAAGCTCAGGTTAGGCAATGCTAAATGCAAGATTTTTGTAACATCTCCCCATGAAAGAGCTGTTAGTGCATTAGAGTCGCTCATGTGGCAGAAACTGCATTTTTGATCAAAAATATGGTTTTAATGAGAAGTTTAGAAGCAGATCTATTCTTACTAAAAAGGAATAGCAAAAAACCCCAGTGGGATCTCAGGAATGAAATCATGCTGAAATCATCCTTCCAATACTGATGTGCAGGCACAATAGATGCTGGTGTTTTCTGCTGCTGAATGACTGTTGCTCATGCTGCCTTTTTCAAAGCTGAGTGACAGATTGTGCTGGAATTAGATAGGAGGCATTGCTACCTTGAAGCTGTGTA
This sequence comes from Drymodes brunneopygia, assembly GCA_013400955.1. Taxonomy (NCBI): domain Eukaryota; kingdom Metazoa; phylum Chordata; class Aves; order Passeriformes; family Petroicidae; genus Drymodes; species Drymodes brunneopygia. The sequence goes on along the minus strand of VZTZ01008985.1, from coordinate 313,937 downwards.
AGTGTCAGTGACTCTACAGCACTGACAAGCTTTAAGTCTCTATTTCCCCCCAGTTTAGTAGGTACTTTTCTGCATGAATTCAATGCTTCCAGACTTTTTGAGCTTGTTTTTCACATCAGACACTGTCTGACTTGCCTGCAACTATTGGATACCTAGCAATCTGGAAAAAAAAAAAAAAAAAAGAGCTGTGTCTGGCTCTGGTATTGTTTTCTGCTCATGTCCTAAAGCCATGTCAGGTTGAAATAAGGTACACAGCATCTCTGCCATCCTCCTTCATTGGCAGCGTCCCAGTTTCTGTGGAAAAGAAAACCTGGAGCATGCACTGACAGGGAATTGCGGCATGGTCAAATAGGTTTCTGATATGGAAGAGTGGGGCAGCAAGTCTGCAGGCTCCTCCCTGGCTGCAGAGACAGAGCCAGCAAGCCAGGAGTGCCTTAGTCTTTTTGTAGACACAGACAAGAAGATTTACTGCTTAGTGTAGCATTGCCTCTGGGGCTGGAATTGGATTTCTCCCCAAACTGTTACTTCCTTTCAAGCTCCTCTTCTGTGCAGAAAATTTTAGAAGGAAATGCCACTGGATTACACAGCTGCTGTCTGCCTGGGCTTTAAATGTGCCAATTTGCATCAGTCTGTAGGCAGTGCTGTGAACAGGCTGGAAGTGACTGCAGCCTTCCTATGTTACTAGTGGCATCTTACTTGCAAATCTGAAACAATTGAAGAGAAAAGGTAAAGTAGGACTAAGACAGCCAGCTCTGAGCTACTAGAAAACAACAAAATCCCTCTTTTCTTCTGAGAAAAGCATGTGTGAAACACAGCACTCTTGAGGGATGCCCTACAAGACATCAGGATGAAGCCTCAGTAACTGATGGAAGCAAAATGAAGTTCAAAATGTCCCCATTTGTGTAACTGATCAGGCTGGGAAGGAAAATCGTTGAGAACAAATCTGTCACTAAACACATTGAAAAAATTTTAAAGATAAATTATAGCAGTATCAGTGCACTATGAGAAAGCTGATTCCAACTTGTTTTGCAGAAACAAATAAATAGGATAAGAGCCCAACTGCAGAAATGCTGGCCAGAAGTGAAGTGCTAAAGCTTTGCAATTATGTTTTCTGTTAACAGATAAGCAGGCACATTGTCATGGCAAGCATCACTACAAAGTCTTCTAATGTTACCTTTACAGTGTGCAAGCAGGTTTCCATCTCTTAGAGAGACCTGCTATCTTGCTGTTCAGTGTTTAGGTTATGCAAGGACTTTGTACCTTGGCAGGCTCAGAAGAAGAGGAGGCAATGTGAACAGCCTGGAAACTGGCTGTCTGCCTTGCTTCTTGTTAGAGTAATTCTGGTGTTAAGAGTTGTCACTTGGGAACCAGACAGAGATGTTGGGCTAGGACTCCTACATGAAGGAGCTGCCTCACATGTTGGCTGTACATCCTCAGTTTGGGACTGGGATGTATGCATGAGTTAAGTGATTCAAATTTAGAACACCCTCAGACTTCTGTGCCCAAAGGAAGGCAGAAGCATCTGCGAGCCATGCACAAGACACCCAGATGTTAGAAGAAAAGTCAACAAACCTTCAATTTACTGTCACCCGCCCTTCTTTGTAGAGGAGACTTTTAGAGGGTAGAGCGCAGAAAAAACCCTGCACATGCTCAGTGCTTCCTCAGAGGAGGGTAATAAACTCTTTGGGCTTCGTTGAACCAAGTTATTAAAGCATAAAAATATTAAGTAATCACCATTCTATGGGTGCCAGCCTTTGCTGAATGTTAACTAATGTTATTTCAAGAGATTTCTAAATATTTATATCAACAATGTCATGACTGCAATATCAGCCACTTGAGTGCCTCTCTCCTCAATGGTACGTGCTGCATTTCAGCTGGCACATTTGAGGAGCTGTGTTCAGTATCTTAGGTGAAGAAGCACTTAAAAGGCATTAACTAGTAAATTAACATCCCTGTTTTCAAAGGGATGTGTGAGAGGAAGAAAAAGGCAAACTCTCGAGTTAGCACTTAAAAACATAAGTGAAATCATACAGAATTTTTTAAAGAAACTAACTTGGACAGCTGCTGTTATGATTATCTTATGAGATTCATTAAAGCCCTGTTTGACATTCAAATAAGTTCTTGTTTCTGGTGGTAAGAGAGAAGGAGAGTATGTACTTTAAAGAAATTACAGGATTTAGAAATGAAGATGAAAGATTCAGAACTACCTTGTAGTTACTTTCTGCTCCCTCTGCCCTCTTATAAACTGGAAACATTATGACAAGAGGCACAGTGACCTCTGATGTACCGCACAGGAAGAAATGAAAAAGTTAATAGGGGAAGCACCAAATTAGACACCTGAAAGAACAGGATTAGAAGATGAATAAGAATATTATATCACTTGTCAGCATGGCATTAGAGAGTCCAACTTCATCTTTTTTTTTTAGGTTTCATTAAGGAAATGACTGAATAGGGCTGTTTCTTTCACAGTTCTGCACAGCCTATTGATAAGGTAGGATCCACTCACTCCAGCAGGATACATTCACTCAGTAGCTGCATGCCAACAACATGCAAGGCCTAAAAATTATTCCATGGTGCCCCTATGGATTTGTACAGCACCTCTCTCTCCCTTATCCTACCTGGGCACAACTCTCCAGGCAGCTCATTCTGTGAGTGGGACTGAGCCTCCTCAGAGCTGCTTCACAGGCACTCCCACAGCCAAGGCACAGATGCTCCTTGTGCTCCCTTTATTAAATACACAAGTGAAGGGGGTTGGTATCACCTGAGCTGCCCATCTCCCTCCCTGACTCTGCCCCACTCAGTCATCCCATGACAGCACAGATCAGCTACAAGTTTCCACCATAGCTTTAGAGGAACTAAAAACCGTGGGTGCATTCTGCTCCTCATTTATTATCCAGCAGCACTCAGGCTCCAGGTGTGGATCTTGCTGAAGCAAGATCAGAACCTGCTGCATCTCAAGCAAATGCTTGCAAGTATTAAAGATGTTGTTAGCCACCCAGGCTTATTCCTCTTGGACTCCCATTTGTTCCTGAAAACCTCCCAGCCATATACCAGAGTATTTCTTTCCATATGTGCTCTGTAGGAGGTAATGATCAAATACTATGGTGATGACGATGCTCTAAAAATATACAAAATCTGAGTAGATTAGACTAAAATAAACATGGACAAGAATATGTTGGGAGATGATCCTTTTACTTGGAGCTTTCACCTTAGTGTGATAAGAATTAGATTTTTTCCTTTCCTGGTATATTATAAATCTTGTGTTTTTCCCTAGGCAAAAAGATGTATTGAGAACAGCATAAGTGGGTGAGAAATATAAGAACTGGCAGACTGAAGTGTCAGGGATGATGTTCTGCTTTTTATCAGCTTATTAGGTGAATTTTATATTTGATTTTGTGCTGGTTGTAAGCCTGGGAAAAATACATTTTATAAATTAAAAAATCAGAAAAAACCCAGCATACTGCAATATATCTTCACCTGTTATATGCATGCAAACTCTTCTTAGAAATAGGTTCTCACATTCTAAGTGGCTTCTAGGAAGTTGATCTTGACCTTTAAAAGAAATTTTAGTTATACAGAAGTTTTGAAGTGACACACATTAAAGACTGAAATGTTCAGGTACTGTAGTAACTGGACTGACTGGCTCAATATACAGTAGGATTTTCCTCTTTCTTTTCAGTCCATACAGCTTTGTATTGCTTGGCATCTTGCATTAGAATTTAGCCAAAAATAAAGCTCAGTCAAAAACCACTCTTATCAGAGTGAATTTCAAATGGTTTGGAAGATGATTTGGTATCTAAGTACCTCCATTCCCACAAGCACTCCTTTCTAGAAACAAGAGACTGAGTTTTAAGTTAATTAAAAACATGAGACAAGATTCTAATTGGTCTGATTTTCTTTCAGAAGGCTTGATCTGCCCTTCACAATTTCTGGCACATGCCCCTAAATAAGCAATATGTCACATCCCTGTTGCCATGCTGCATCTGTGGGACTGAATAAGCAAAGCCTTTCAGTTACAAAGGGATCTTCAGCCTAGGCCACTGAATTCCAGTTCTACCTGTATGATCCCACTTGATTTACCAAGGGCTGCTCCCTTAGATATCTGCTCAGCCTGTCTGAAACATCTCACTGGAAACATTCTTAGCATACACCCTAGGCAAAAAAATGAAAAGAAGAAGCAGAAGAGTGGAAGAAAAATACAGAAAAAGCAAAATAACTGTTCTGTGTTAGTTAATCTCGCAGAGCTTTATTTCATTTTGCATTTTGTCACTGTATAACTCTCAAGTATTTAATTACTCCATTTTTTTCTGTTTTTGTTATTTTTACAGAGACTGTGCAGGTTGATCTGGAGAATTTCTATTTTGGATGCCATTAAGTAAGTATTATCTGTTCATTCTGACAGCTGATCTCTGACAAAAAATCAGCTGTTATCATTCCTCTGTCTTTTTCCTGGGTTCAGATGGAAACATTTCACTTGAAATAGTCTCACTGCAAATATAAGGATTTTTCTTTACACCTGACATTATCTCACATATTCTGAAAAAAAATATGTGGAAAAAAAAAGTCCCAGGGTCTTTTTTAACATCTTTCATACAGCCTACACTTCAATAAAGATGAAATGTTTATCTCTTCAACTTTTATGCCAGGAAGACATCTATGCAACAGGGAAAGTGCAGTTACAAAGGTGCTGTGGCAAGGATGTTAAATGCCCACAGAAGTGCCACGGTGTGAAGATTTAGTTTGGTTAAGGCATCCGACACTTCCTTTTTATGTGGAGATGCTCCTAAAAGAATGTTCTGAACTTTCGGAACACCCTTATCTGCTATGTGATCTGAATTAGTCTTCTCCTATATCACAATCTCGTATTTGCCTTTCCATACTTTCTATTTCTTCTGCTGAAAGTTTCACAGAAAGAAAGAATCACAGTAAGCCTTGTTTCTTTACTGCTTATCAAGGCCACTGTCTCTCTGGGAATCAAAATACCATAGTGGAAATCTTCAATCCTTTCATCCTTTTTTTTTTTCAGATCCAAGAAATGCATGGGCATCCATGTGTATTTATCCAAAGATAAAACCCCTTTTCCCATTAAAGCATATTTCCTAATCTGCAATGACACCAGGAAATGATACACTGCCCCTCCCATCACTGCTTCTCCCCTGCTTTCAGCTACACTTTGCAATTTTGGGGGCTCCAGAGCAGCCACACTTCCACACAGAGTCACCCTCCTCCCCATCTCTAGCCCTGTGCAACAAGCCCACCCTATCAGGTCCTTGTTCACTGAAGGGTCACGTCCCTCCCAGGACATTTTGATACCTCAAGCTTCATCTTTGTCTGTCAGGGAAGACTTCAAAGTGCTGCTGGGGTCAGGGTTCAGATCCTTCTCTGGAAAAACAAAAGAAGATTCTAACTGTAGCTTATGAGGAATGATGCAAAGCAAGTGATTGCATTTTGTCAAGGAGAATGAACTAAGCCCGGGCTACCCAATAAACAAATCACTTAAAAACAATTTGCAAGTCATATTAACTCCACATTCTTTTAGGAGGTATCCTGAAGGACTTTAGAGAGTCATTTACAGAGGAGTTGTACCTACGAGGAACAAAGCACTGACTGAAACACTAAAAAACTACCAGTGAAATCTAAGCAGTTCCATACTGGAGGGAATTTTCTTCCTTTTCTTGAAATGCAGAAATTTCAAAGTGCTAAAGTGCAAGCAAAGATAACGGTAGTAGGATAGCCTAAATCACTCTTTCAAGAATTCCAGACACAATCTATCATGGAAGTAGGTACCCATACTAAACTGCAGAAAATAAAAATGTTGCTGAAAAGGAAGGGAAGTGCATAAAACTAAATGTTAGCCATATACACTTGTCCATTGTTGAGTTATAATTTACTCACAGTAATACCAGAATTATTAATCTATAGCCAATCTTGAAAATATGAGGAGAGCTGGCCAAGTTCCCAGCTGACAACCAGACCACACAATTGTCCCTTGTGCCTGGATGAGATTGAGCAAAGGGAGTATGAAATATCCTGAAGGATGCTAAGATGTTTCAGAGGGTGTTTACCACTTAGTAGAATGGAAACCACTGTAGGCAAAAAGGTTGGTGACACAAGCTGGACCTGAGACAGCTGGGAAGAAAGGTTGGTTTGGGTAAATTTTTCAATGATCCTTCTGATGCCATGTGCTTCGAAAAATAAGTAAGGACAACCTGAATTCCTTGGACAAAATCCCTTGCCTTAATGCCAGTTTGCTCTAATGACATTAAATCTTGTTTTGAAACTGATGAGGTTATACAGGGTAAGGGCAGAAACTGGATCCCTACCCAGGGAGATGCTCACAGTTCTCCAGAGGATGATCAGTAATAACACAAAGGCAGTTCTTACACTAAACTTGACATCAGTAATGGCAAGCTATTCCCCTTTCCACACTCTATTACAACTCGTTTTTGCTATTATTAGTAACAGCTGCTGTTGGTGCAGCAGCCTGGAGATGTTCACCGGGCTCAGCCTCGTGGTGCTGAGGGCTTCACACACACACAGTAAATGGAACTTGCAGCCTCCCCCTGCCCAGCTTAACTCCAACAAGACAAAGCAATCAAATGGCAGGAGGAGACGTGGAAAGACGGGAAGAGAATCAGCCAAAGGTCACTTCTCGGTGCCAGGAGGAAAAGCAAAGCCAGGCTGTGCTGGCTGCAGAGCTCAGCAGAGCCCTGGCTGATCTGCACGGGTTCCTTGGTGCCACTTGCCCAGAGAGCTGACTGACCAGGCCAGCTCTTCCAAAACACAGCTTGCACAAATCCCCACATTTCTTGCCCATTACTTGCACTTTGTGATGCAAACGTTTATTTGCCCCTGCCAGATAAGTTAGGTTACCTAAACAACGTGATTGATTATTTTTTCATGCTGATACTCGGTAAACCATTACCGAGCAATCTGAGCCCATGGTGCCACTAGCCAGAACAGCTTTGTCTGTTTCCTTTGATCCATGCAGCCTCTGCTCTCTCCAGTTATTACCTGATTATTGACACAGGCAAACAACTGCTGGTCCTAGCCCCAGCTGAAGGCACCAAATGCCCAGTGAGAGGTACAAAAGCACGTTTGATACGAGGAGCTACAGCCTAAACATCAGCCTCTGTCAGAAGGGAAGGGTCAGCAAAGCACTTTCCAAGACTGATTAAAAGCTCTGCTCAACTGCAGGAGGGTGGGAGATGGCAGCTAGGCTGACAGCTGGCACATCCTCACTGCAGAAGGATGGGGAGGTGGAAGTTTTGATGCAGGGTAGGAACACAAATCCTTCTTGATACCAGGAGTCATAAAATCTGTAACAGTGAATTAGGAGAGAACAAACAGGTTTTGTGCTTTTTTTAACCCCCAAGAGAATTTAAGCTGTTTCTTGCCCATAAAATGCACAGAAATAAACTTGAACACCCTGGAAAAAATTTAAATAAATGTATTTCAGGGAATTGAAGTGCTACAACATTTGTAATCCACGTCCCCACCCCCCAAAAAAACAAAACAGAAAAACCATGAAATTTTAAGAGGAGTCAATTATATTTCTTTGGGGATTTTTTTTGGCATACTGCACTCACATTTTCCAGCTTCTCAACTGCAGATGCCAGAACTTTTTTTTCTAGAAAGTGGTATTTGAACATTATTAAATTATAGCTGAAGTGGGAACCAACACAAAGCTAAATAAGAACACCAACACAGACACAAATGCCAATGCTGGTGATGCAAAAAACCACTAAGCCATTTCATCTGACTAAACAGCATAAGAAACAAAAGCCTTTGAATTGCTAACAAGTTAAATCACAAATTGTAGGGTTTGCTATTAAGTATGATATACCACAAGAAACTTTATCACAAACTATTAGAACTGGCATTAATTTGTGCTTGGCTTCCACTGCATAAAGCCCAAGTGCACCCCTGAGAGGGGAAATCCTTGTGCCTGTGGAAAATAACTGTGAACTTTGCCCTATGGCAAGTTTGCAAGAGGCTGACACAGGAAAAAAGAAGTGAGTGGAAAGGATCTGACTGGAAACACAATAGCAGACTTAAAAGGCTCTGATAAATGAAAAGTCATTCCGAGATTAGGGTCTCATTCAAAAAAATAACAAAGACATTTTCTGGTATGTGGCTGAAAATAGATTCCATATGAAAACACTTAGTAGAGCTTATCAATACTTTTCATTCTCAGCAGTCTCTGAATAAACGCAGCATTTTTTAAAACTAAAATGGCACTTTTAAAATGTTCTGAAATTTAAGTGCAGCAGCTACGCAACCTAATGTCTTCAATAATGCAGTTTTAAAGATTTTGATGTTACAATTCCTTCACACTTTTCCCCCTTCCATCTGCCTGATCTTCTCCTCATTTCTTGTAAAAAATACTACCAACGAGGAAAAAGAAAACAACTTGCCTTGCCTGAAAACTGAACCAACTTAGAGTCAGTTGATTCAAATGTTCCAGAAGCTTTGCGGAAAATTTAGAGAAAGCACTGAGAAATGTTTATCATTTTTGGACCATCTCTAGTATCCAGTGAATCTTCAAATCTCCATTTGCAGGGTGGTTGTAATATTCTGAACTCTGTAAAGGACAGAATGGGCAGAATTTGTTTCCCCTTTCTATAAAAAAAATCCCAACAAACCAAACTGATGGAATTTTAAAGAGATGCGGGAGCGCGCGGGCCAGCGCCACCTGGTGCCGGGGAAATGTCCCCAGGGAGCGGCACCAACACCCAAAGCTGAGCGCCGCGCACCGATTGTTCGCATCGTTTGGGCATCTCTTTCTCCTCCGAGAGTCTCATTTTCACCACACAGCGTTGTAAGCCATGAGGCGATTTAGTTTAAGTTCAAAACATTGGGTTTTGGTTAAACCTACCCTCTCTGTTTCCAACCGGGTGGGTCTCCAGTCAGAATTTGCTCTCCTATTAAATATGCAGTGCAGGAATCTGGGAATCCAAACTACCAAAAAGTCAACTCTGCAACCATGACTCAAGTGAATAATCATGAGACATCTGTGGGACTACTTCCAGGAGTGGGAAAAGCAGCATATGTCTCCAAAAGTGCTTAGAGCAGTGCAATTCTGCCAATTCTATCGTGCATCTCCTATCTGCTGGTTGAAGTCACAGCTTTGGGAGTCAAGTGCTTCCATGTGAATCTGAATTCCAACCTAAAAAGAAAAACAAATTTTTAACTCTATCCATATTAAAAGGCTTGGGGAGGTGTGAGACATATGAACCCCAAAACTAGATATCACCATGAGTAACAAAGCAGTACATTTTAAAATTTTTGTGAATGGCACCGAGAGAGCGTGGGCATAGGTGCCTGGAGATGACAGTACTGAGCAAACTGAAATTCGCTCTTGGATGCAGCAGCTTAGGACATCAACCTTTCAGGAGAGACCACCGCACTCAAACTCTGCAGGCTTACACTTCACCTTCTGCCTTGCTGAACAACTCTGTGAAGGCTGAAAAACAGTTCTGAATCACTGAGGGGAAGAAGGGGGAGAAGAGGGGATACTGACAAATCCTATTTATTTTCACAGATCAAATGTGGCAACTGTGGGTAATCACAATCATATTAATTTACATAAATAGTAACTACAATGTACCTCCTTCACCAGAGAAGTCACCTAAATACAGATACAGCCATAAAATCACTATGTACTGTAGTACTCTTCTTTGTGCTTTTATTAAAAATATAAACTAACAAACAAATCTAATCTATGGCTTGTTTCTTCCCATTTCCACAAGGATCCCAGGTTTTCTGCAAGAGTAGAATGAAGCAACCTGAAGTAAGAAATGTTCCCTCTGTTGTCTGAAATCTGGTAGCTCATAGGGTTGTATGATGCTATAAGGAAGCTTGTTTCACTGATCTTCTGTTGAGGTTTTCACCCTTATGTGATTTTTTTTTTTTGGTTGTTGTTTATCTTCTAGCAGGAAGTCAGCGTAGCATCTAGACTGCACCTTCAAACAAGACTTTCGCAAGCTGATGCTCACAGTGGCTCTGTTTAGAGGTTTGTTCTTGTGGGGAAGCAGGCAGCTCCTCCTGGTTGCTTCTGAAAATGTCTCTTTGCTGCACTTTCCATCTGCACTGGCTTCTGTTTACCACTAAGGTCAACTCTGTCTGGTTTTCCCACTCTGCCTGTTGCATTAGTGGCACTCTGCAAGTGAGACTGGATGGGAAGTATTTGGTGAATTTTTAAATACCATTATTGATTTCACATTAATTTTCTTTATGAACCACGGAAAGCTCTTATGCAAGGGTATAACAGCCAAGAAATATTTGACAAGTTGCTTAAAATCTACTGCCTGGAAGAAGCCTGATGGATCAATTCATTTATTTTCCTGATATTTTAGTATATTTTTTAAACATATTTTCACTGATTATTATTATTATCCATCCTGAAGTATACAGCACAAAAGTGATCATATATTACCTGCAGCAGAGGTGGCTTCCTCCTGGATCTCTGCCATAAGAGATATGGACATTTTGCCCAAAGCTGTTTTTTTCCTTTCCTTCAATGAAACATGATTAGAACATAATGATTTTGCCTCTGCAGTAGTCCACACCAATTCTGTGGCTTCTGTTTTAGGGCATCAAACCTGAAAAAAGGGCAGATTCTTTTGTATATGCAAACTTCTCTACCTGTTACATCAGTTTATTTCACATCCCATGAATGTTCTTTTGGATACAGATTATTGACTGCTCTTTAGTGAATAACTTTTTAGTCATTCTTTGGCCTCAGAAAATTACGTTTGAATGTTTTATGCAAGAGTATTCATTATGAACAATTAATGTACTGAAAATGTCAGCACCTCAAGAAGGCATTATATAAAAGATGAGTAAATTTATGGTCGTGCATCATTCAAACTTCCTGCACTTTTCATTCTTTTAAAATTTATGTCTTGCATTGTAGTACAATAGCTTGTATGAATTTGATGACCTGAATGGAATAATGTCAAAAATGTCTTTCTGTGTATTTTAGAAAAGGGAAGCAATCAATTAAGAGTTTTCTTTTCTCTACTACTATTTTTAGGTACAACAAGTCACAGCTTTATAGTAATTCAAAGTATTTTCTTTGGAACATCTCTTCACATGTTTTTTAATCAGAAGCCAAAAAAATGGTTCAGAGGAAGCTTCAGTCTACATAGAGACACTCATACAAAGTGAGGAAAGTCTTTTATATCAACTGGAAGGTGAAAGGACTACTTGTACCCATTTACATTGATATTTGTTAAGTTTTATAATGTAGAACACTCTGAATTCAGACCTCTTAAACTTTCCCCTTTGATATGTGGATCTCAGATTGTAGAAGGATTTCAGATTGTTTCACTTAATTTAGTGAGCTTTCAGTATTGAAAATGATGCATGTTTCACATGACTGTCCAAATGCTCTAAAAAGTATTTTAAGAGTACTGCCAGCTAATTAACCAAATCCAGGAGCAGCAGATTTTAATCTAATTTCCAGTAACACTTGAAGTAACAGTCTCAGTCAGTGCAGCTGGTTGGCAGTGCTGGAAGGGAGAGAAGAGGTCACTTTATGTGATTAGCTGCAGTCACGGGCAGCACATACCTCTCTTGGGGAGTCACAGCACCACACCTAGCAGAACGTGAGCAGAGGAGTTCAGTGGTTGGTTCCACCCTGGNCCCCCCCAACCAACCAAAAAAACTTTCAGCTCTGAGCCCTGCAAATATCAACTTCCTTCTCTGATTTACACAGTTGCTCTTCCAGGTCATGGTACAAGTGCCATCTTCATACTTTTTTGAGGGGACAGGTACAAGAAGCCTTGTGTTCATGAAAGAAAGGTTTGTTAGTTGGTCTTTATGCATATTTTAGCTGACAGAGGTAATTGCTACGTTTAATACTGAGTTAATACTGACGTACTTTGGATTTTAGACAAAAGTCATCCATTGCAGAAAGATTAGAAATAAATATAATGCCAGTTGACTCTCACTCATACACCACAATAAGGGAAATACTGTTGGAATAGGATCTGTATTTCAATTCAATTATACTTGGCAGCTCAATTAGAATTGCTCACTATGATACAGATATTTCCTCTTTCAGTGTACTGTAGTAATGGATATTCTTCCCTTTTTATCTCACATATGAGTGATGAACAGGATGTTTCTAATTAAAACCAACGCAAAACATTCCATTCCCCAATCTTCACCTTTTTATGTTCCTTCACTGACTACTCTTCCACACCTCAAAAAATTGACTCATAGATTGGATTGCCACCTTCTTTTCCCACACCTCACAGGCTGAGTATGGAAACACTGCACACACAGAGCCCAACAGAGTGTGGTGCAACAGAACCAGTGGCCTGTCAAGATGCTCATACAGGCAGTGGAAACTCTGTGATTGTAAGAGCTGGACCTCCCCTTTCCACCCAAACGTGTTCAGAGGTAAAATTCCAGCACTGAGCAGCCAAAGCCCAGCACTGCCCAACACTGACTACTGCACCTAGTGTCATGTTGGAACAGAGCATAGGAAGAGAAAATTTGAATTGATGCTTTTCCTTCTTCTCAGTTGTTTTCTGCATCACAGAAAAAAAAGTAACATGCCTGACTGCATTTTTCGCTGTGAATAACTATTAACTAGTCCATACCCAAAGTGGTTCAAGAAGCAATGCCATCTACACAGATGTAAATCTGAAAAAACCCAACTTGCATCAAAATATGCCTGGTTTTGCCAAGCGGATTACAAGACAAAGTCATACATTTAATCACACACAGTAATAAGATGACCAGTTTGATAAACAAAGATCAGCTGTTAAGAAACAAAGATTACAAAACAAACAATAAATGTTGAACATTTATAAACTTCTAGAGTAACAGCTCTGCTGATGTTGAACAAGAACTTACATGAACATGGCAGTCAGTAACCTGTTTCCATAAAACAGCATAGAGACATCACTTCCCTTTATCCAACTCCTAAAAGGAAAATTCTCTACAATATTACACTAGTCCTACTCAAGTTTTCCTTCTCATCTTAGCTGAGACTTGAAAATATATGAGAATCTTGATTTCCCATTTTTCTTTTCTGATTTGCTGTGAAAAAAAACCCATAAAAACTTAAGCAATGAGAAGATTTAAGACTCAGGAACTCAGTGACTCAGTAAATCTGAGTTTGTAGTACTGGACACAGCCAAGTAGAGGAAAACCAGATTTTATTTAACATATTTAAATCAGTTGTTCTGTAAGCTGTCGTGACAGTGAATGTGCATTTACATATACTACATAAATTTTGTTAAGGCCTAGATCACACTCATGCTCATCACCAAGAGTTGGTGGAGAGGATTACAGTGCCATTGATCTCATTTATGCACACATTCTTCTGAATGGATGATCTATCCTCCATCTCTGCTTATCAGCATAAAATAAGATAATGATAAGAACCTGAGACATTAGGCATACACCACAGAAACAGAGTCATTGAGGAATCAAAAAGATCACAACCAAGTCTTTGATGTGATAAAGATGGGATAGGAAAACCTTCCAGATCTAGAATAACCTAGGATGACAACAGAGCAGACTCAAAAGGGGATGCCTGCAGCATGCTACCCTTAAAATAAATTATATTTTGTCAGTTATTCCTAACAAAACAGCTCCTGTTGTTGATTAGCTGACCCTGCTGAGGTGTAGGAATAGGCACATGGAAAATGGAGGATAAATAAAAGCAAAAATGTCACCATCATGTGGATAACTGGACAAACCATGCAGCACTAGAGAAAGTCACCTATAGGTACCGGCCTGTAAGACATTCCTTGCCAGCTTATCTGTCACGTGCCCTCAGCAGCAGAAGTCCAAAGCTCCTTTAAGGCAACAACCAACATCACCACCACGTGGCAACAGAGAGAAATTAACTGCTTAAAGTCATTACGTAGCTTAAAGTCTCTACTTGCTGCATGCTCCCAAGCTGATCATCTCTGAAGTACATGCTGCCACCTGCTTGGAGGGACAGCTGAACCACAGAGCAGAACGTGGGGCTTCAGCAGCAGCCCAGACAGGTCCTACAGCAGCACAGCTATGTCTGAGAGCACTCCAATAAAACAGATCTAATTAGGAATGACTTTCACCCACAGGCCCAGGGAAACACTAAAGGCATGCTTCCAGGATCACGGTGAGCCAATCTGTCTGCAAGCTTCCTTCATGTAAGGGCCATCCTTTCCCACCACTTTCCTGCACTACCATTGCACATATCTAAAAAATAGCTGCGCCTTCAGCTGGACTAGTTTGCAGTCATTTTAGATCCTTGATCTGCCTAACTGCAGAAATGCTGTTTGACAACACAGGACAGGGTAGGGGCAGCAAAAATGTGACTGTGAAGAGCAGGATTGCTTCTTAATGGCAATGGCAATTTAGACCCCAACTGGAAAACATTCTTCAGGGCATTCAAAAACCCCTTCTGATGAACTATCTTTTGGTCATAAGAATAATTAGACCCTACCCCCACTTATCAGACATGGCACAACCAAGAGGTCTACCTGAGATTGCAAGATGGAGAAAAAGAACCTAAATTCCTCTCTTCTACCTGCTCAAATTAGAGAAGGAGCAAACTAGCAAGACATATGTACACAATATGCTACTTGGGTTTTTTTTCCTGGGCGGGTCCATTCTTTCTACACTGAGAGAACTCTCACAGTAGAAAAGGATACAGCTTTGGAGCAGGACATTTAAAATAGCATCTGTCTACCAGGCAGCAAAGTGAAAAACTGTAATCTCTCTTTGCCATAAAGAACTTGTTCCCACCAGTTAACAAAATCAGTTGTTGTTAGGGTTAAAGCTGCCAGTACCAATAAAACCCACAGCCACCTGCTCTCCAGATTTGAAGTGAAGGCAGTTGTATTGACGTGCTGATGGCAAGACCACTTTCATCTTCCTGCCTCCAGGACTGAAAGCAGCATTGCTTCTCACTGCTGACCCCTGTCTGTATGGAGATACCAACTCCCATTTAAGCACCCCACCTTTGGATGCTCTACAATGCTGACAACTGTTTGACACATTGAAAATGAAGACTGGGATTCCTCATACTCATTTTGCATTCAGCTGTTCATAACGGAAGTGAAGCAAAGTGTCCCTGACTGCTCCTGCCCCTCTAGGCCTATGATGGACAAGCTTCAGGGAATGTAAGTACTTTGTAAAAACGAGGAGCTCAGAATCCCACTGAGATATTTTTAGGGAAGAACTACCCCCCAAACCAGCAAAAAATATCCCATAAAGAAGCCATTCTTTTCCTTTGGTAGGTCTAAATCTGGAGCCAGGCCCTCATATAACTCCAGCCTCCTGGTATTAAATGATTGATTTTTCCAGCTGGGAGTATTGGATGTACTTCTTGTAAACATTTCTCATTTGGGACCTGACTCAATTCATTATGTTGAAAGATCTCTTCAGGCTGCATCCTCTCCAAGGCAACACCCACATCAGCCTTATCTGGGGGGCAGAAAACCCCAGCTCTAAAGACAGAACTCGTCATATGGACATACCGCTGATGCAGTGTGCCAAACAAATGTAGGCTCCAAGGAATAAAAACTGAGTGAAGCCCATACTTTATCTCTGTACATGCATTTCTGAAAATGAACAGCAAAAAGCAAACCTTGAGTGAATGAGAACCACCAAGTCAAAATAATATCTCAGTATTATATTGTGTCTAGACAGATCATTTACTGACTCATAGTATTTTGACAGCCACCTATAAAATTATGTGATTTTTAGCCAATCTATTTTAATTAATTTTAACAATGAAGCTTTGTATCGACTCAGACTATCTGAAACACCTAAATTCAGGACAATCCAGAGGACCAACTTTGGGGATTTCAGCGGGTACTAGCAGGAAAAATGGGCTGAAAATACAGACTGGATACTTTAAACAGCTCCATACTCCCTTTCCCTCCCCTGAACATACCCCCAAGAAATCCAGAAGGCAGCTGTGTAGATATCTATCTAGCTATGAAATTTCTACCAAGACAGCTAATAATGCTTTAAAACTCAGACACAATCCCTCCAGGACTTCTTTAGAAGTTACTTTTATTTAAAAAAAAAATAATGAGCACTGAAGTACCACTCATGCTTCCAGAGAGCTTTTGCTAGGGCAGAATTAGAATTAACATGTTAGATAAACATGTTGCAACAGTCATGTGAGCTTATAGGAAACAAGACACATTCCCCACCCTGAGGTCTTTATTTTTAGTGCAGAAACCAGGTTGGTATAGCAACAGAAAAGATCCCAGCCACAGACATTCACCCAGAAGGCAACCCAGGAAGGTCAGCTAACATCAAGCTGGATTTCAGGAGACAGGGATTCCAGGTAAAAGGAGGAGAGATTTAAGAGCCTTTTTCTGCAAGAGTGGAAAGATTCTAGCTGCATGAGATGGGTTGTAAAACACAATTAAGAGGAACTGAGGGTCAGAGACATTGCAACAAAATGACAATGACATTTTTGAGCTGCAGAGCAAGCATGTTCAACCAGTTCTAAGTATCTTTAGCTATTTCTGAAAGGCCCACATCTTCCAATCTTAAGGGAAACAACCCTCTAAGTTTAAAGAGCTACAAGTCAGAAATTCACACTGGGTCAGTCCCAAATCTTCAATGCAGTATTTTTAATCCAGAGACATTAACAGCATATGAGATGGTTAGAAATAATAGGCAAAATTCTTATGCTTCTGAAAGCAGTAACATGACACTGTGGAGAAAGCCTTAGGTAAGGACTCCTGTACCCTGGGTTCTGTTCATAACCCTGTTAATAGCCTGGAAATGCTCTTGGACAAGTCATTTCAGCCCTTTCTGCTTCACCTTCATCCATACGGAGAGGGGGAGACATGGCTCCTTTGCAAAGCCACTTGAATCAATTAAAAGGCACAATAAAAAAAGATGACTCCTTGTATTTCTTGTTCAAATCCACAAGCTGTAGCTAAAGGCTCTGTGGTGGGCTTTGTGTAACAAACTATAGCTATGTTCTCAAAATATTTCTTGCTCTCTCACAAATATTAGGAAGCAAAAGCTAGGGAGAATACTGTGCATTTGCCACTGAATGAAAAGCCAGCAATTCAGTGTTAGGGGGGATTGTTGGTTTTTTCTTTCAATTTTCAAAATTATTGTTTCTGAATATTTTTTAAATAGAGCTTTAGGCCATCATATACAAGTTGGAGTCTGTCCTTACGATTTGTGAACCCCTCAGAAGTAACCCACGGATCACAGCTTCATTGAAATCTGTTATCCTAGACTTGTTTTGATCAACTGTTAAAGCAATACCCACATCCTCAGGGTACATGCGGATCATGACAACTTAAATCTGTCCCATATTCAAAGCATTTCTAACAGGCTCTGAAGAAAGGCTTTTCAGGTTGCTAGCAGACACGTACATTAAATAGAATAAAATAGTGGTGATTCCTGCAGATCACCCTGGCCTCAATCAGCCTTGCTGATTTCACAGTTTACACTGTCCCATAGTCATTTCCCAGTCCTGCTTATTCTGTGACCCCACCACCTCCAATCTCTCAGCAACACTGAGATTCTAGAAAAGAAATACTGGTTCACTATTTTGATCTCTAAGTTGTTTTAACTGTCTTCACTTTAAAGCAAGTCATCTGACTCAAAGTTGCTCTTCTGTCTCTGCACATCACCCTCACAAATGGGAATCCCCTTCATGACAACTTGCACTACTTCTCTCCATGGAGCTGCCTCATCTCTAACTATTCTGTGTTAACACATGATTAACAAGTTACTGTTATCACCAAGCACTCTGTGGCATCTCTTCCTCCATGCAGGAAGGAAGGTGATCTCTTCAAAGCAGCAGCCAACTTTTCAAGAAGAAACAGAACCAGTTATCTTTAACATTTAAATACACACACATTTGAAGTTCAGTGCCGTTTAGAAGATAGTCTGAATATGATGAGCTAGCACTTGACAACTCTGTCCAAATTGCTTATGCTATAAATGCTCCAAGCAAGCTCTTCACCCAGGTCTTTCTGTTCATAATGTGAGGCTGTTCAAGGGTCACCAAAAGGTGATTTGTGGCCAACATAACCAGCCCAGCAAGCATTTCTATTGTCAACAATTATGCAAAAAGATCACTGTACAGTTTAGCTCCACTTCCCATTCCCTCTCTTCCCAATTTAAATAAAGAAAAAGCTGTCTTGACAAAGGCAAAATTATCTTGCCAGTATAAATCATACCCACATTCAGGAATGGCTTATTAGCACATCATGCAGGATGGCTTAAAGCACCTCCACAGTGGTCAATACAATGAAGCCCAAATTATTAATTTGGGCTTTCAGTGCTATTTTCATCACAGAATGGTGAGCTCCTTCTCAGAGACTTTACAGCAGCAACGGAGACATAGGATGGCTAAGTAGAACATTTTAAAGACTGACAAACCTGAAATTATGATCAAGTCCCAGACAGGATACATTTAACAGCCATGAGAAGAGATACAGAGACTTAGTCAATGTTTTGATGAGTTTTCAGGCTTTCTACTCTCTGGCCTTCTAAAGCACAGCCAAGAACATCAGACAAGAGCACTGCAACTATTTCTTTACTCCATGCCTTGGTAAGCAAACATCGAATACTTACAGGAATCACTTTTTTTTTTCCCACCAGTAATTCATTTAGTAACTGAATCAAGTCAGTATTATTCAGCATGAGGTTCTCATTTTATCAACTCAGAGCATTTACCCCAAATTTCTGCATAACCTTCTATAGATCGCCCTCAACATGTTTTGGTTGTCAGTAAGAGTACATCTTGGACCTTAAGGAGCTAATTACAGAAAGTATTTTTTTAGGCCAAGAGACCACTCAGTTTCAAACTAGTTCAAGACTTTTTAAGGAAATCTGGAGTCTGCTTCAAATAAATTAAGTTTTGTTCTAGTATCAGAAGCTTTAGATTCTTGTAAGGCTCTATGTGAAAATTAGGTGGTCATCCACCCTTGAACAAGCATTCAAAGATTTAGAGTATTAAAGATTTGGAGTATGCCTATATTCAGCAATTTCAGGTAATCTTGTGACACCAAGAATTCATTTGTTTGGTGAAGAGCGCACAACTAAAACAGCTACACAGAAATGGATTCAATCTATCAAAATATTCCAGTTTGAAGAGTAGAAGTCTTCAATGAGGGGAAAAATCCTTAATCGTGACACAGTAAATTCAGCACAATACTTGGGTAGGGTTATTCTTCCCATTCAAGAGTTAAAACAGAGTTTAACAATGCTACTACCAAAAATAAAAATATTTTAATGATATTTACATGTAATTATGTAGCTCTACAGAGTGTTCAGTACAGTAGCCTGGTAATTGTTATGACAGAAACTGGCCCCAAACAGACTGATATTTATATTCTTTTTCCCTACAAAGTTCTTCTCACAGGAGCTTAACTTAATTATTTCTTCCCCTAATATTAGAGAAGCTGGCAAGAATTACTTTCCTGGGACATGGAAATGCATCCTTCACTGTTTCTCCAGTCATTCTTTAAGGCAACAAAATGGGAAGTCTTAAAGGTGCTCCTTAACAACTACTGAGATTCCTCATACATTTACTTTTGGTCTAATATGAATTGAGAATTAGAACATCACTGTCATTGCCCTTAGAATCACAAGTATAAATGTTTTTAAAACTTTTTCTCTTTAAAAGCTGTCATTTCCTTTAGCTATATTATACCTTCATCTGTCAGCTTGAAACAAGCTCCTACCTAATGTGTTTTTAATTACCATAATTTATTTACATTTTATACCAGATAACACACTTTTGCTTTTCAGGCATAGACAAGGGCCCCAGTTCCAGAAGCTCCCAGAGCATAGTTTAAGTAGGACTACACACAAACCCACCTTCACAGCATTAGAACCAGATTCCTGATTCCTACATAGAGATCTCTTTCTTACTGTTGTGTTGTGCCGTCCATTTTATTAAATGATTCCTGAAAAGGAGAAAGACCACAGCTAGCTTCGTTTACTTTTTTTCCCTGCTCTGAGGCCATCAGCTGAGCACCAACACAACAAACAGAAAAAAAGAGGAAAAGCCTCACACACTTGTCTAAACCCCAAAATAAAGAGCATACCATTGCATTAGCAAAAGGTAGCACAAACACGACTGGGCACATCGGCAAGGAATATACACAAATCGAAAGAGAAAAAATGGGTAACAGGCAGTCAGGAAACCGAAACGAGCCGGCACCCGCAACACGGCTAATCCCAGCCCAGGCAGGGTTACCAAGGCGCACGGCACCACAACAAGGCACCTTCGCCAGACGCCCGCCCTCTCTCGCTCATGACACAGGGCCCGAGGGGAGCAGGCCGGGCCCCTCCACTACCGGCGGCTTCTGGGCTGCCCCAGGCCCGGCTCCTCATGGGCGCCGCTCCCACACCCGGGCCCGAGCGCCGCCATTGCCGCCCCACACGCGCGGCCCCGGCCTTTTATGGGCACCGCGCCGCCCCACCCCGCGCCGCACC
>VZTZ01008985.1:187153-292826 GCA_013400955.1 Drymodes brunneopygia | reverse complement strand
CCCGCCCCCCCTCGCACACATTGGTCAGAGCAAAGAATGTTACCCAGACCAGATTGCTGTGTATATAACCAGAGGATGTGATGTCTTATGCCCAATTATGGGTCTTGTGTAAACCTTCCAAAATCTTCAGTAATTATATAATTAAAATGACTTCTTTGGTATACTGACTTCTAAAAGAAAAACAACAACACGGAAAATAAAGTAAAACAACAACAACAAAAAAGAACTTCTTCTCAAAGACATGCACCAAGGGTTTTCATCATGGATGTTCCATATGCAGAATATAGGGATTTTTTCAACCCCATGGTTTACTTAGCCTTTTAAACAGATGAAAATACAACTTCTAAAAGGTGTCCAGAATGATGTGCTTATGGATTGAATGCAGTGATTATTCAGTTTTACATTGGACTGCCACTGCTCATATGTTGCTAATTTGATAAAGATACAGGCAGAAACTTTCTCTATTAAAATGTGAGGCTGCAATATGTTTGTATTACTCTGACATTTCTGGAACTCTGGATTCACCTAATTTATTTTTTTTTTACATTGTCCTGTGCTGCTGACCACTCAGTGGTGATGAAATTATAATAAAATCAAGTTTCACAAAATCCAAGTTTGTGGAAATTACCGATCCATGTGGATCACTGCTAGCTTTTTCGTTGCATTTTTGAAGGTCAGTTGTGCTAGGTCTCACTTGCTCAAAAATTTATCAACAGCATTAAGGTTTTTTTGTCATTAGTGTTCCGTCTACATTTGGGGTGTCTCTAGTGCACTTTCTATTCTGTCTCAGGACTTGCAAGGTCTGATCCGCTATATCTGGAAGGTAATTTCAGTTTTACCTGTGACTTTGATCACTTTGTGCAGGGCTGTTGCAGTAAAGGCTGATGAATAATGCTACTAAATTAAAAGCCAATATACTGGGGTTAGACTGTACCATGCAAATCAGTGTTGACTTTTTTCACCTTTATTCCCAAGCAATGTAGGTCATCCTAAAAAAAGGCTGTATAAAAGCCAGTATTAGCTATTAGGAAAGAGTTTCTATTGAACTCAGATTTAAATTTGTTTGAAAAAAACTCTTTCTGGATACTGTGAGTGCAACTGTGACTGAACAAAAATTACTTTTTGTTATTGTTAATTTCTTTCCTCCTTCATTTTACAGCACTGTACTTATAAGCACAGATATCATGGGACAGATTTGATAATACAGCTCACAGTTAATCTTTGGAACTTCTTGTTTCATATCATTAGATTGCTTAGTAAAACATGTACTACGTCTTGAGCTTTATTTATTATTTAATGCTGCGTAAGTAGACAGTGTTTTACAACTGAGTAACAGCTGTTACATGTTCACTACTGGGTAAAAATCAAGTTATGATGCCTATTGTTAATAAATAGATCGCTGGAAAAAATGCTTCTATAAAAATCCTTCCTCAGAGGTTCCTTATAAGAATTTAAAAATCATACAAAGCTGTGCTTTATACTGAAGTGATTCTCATTTTATGTTTGTAGCAGAAACAAATCCAATGAATATATAACCATGCTGTCTTATACATTGATGAGCAATACCTGTGTACATGTGTTCTGATTAGTGGGGAAGGGAAATCATAAATGATTTCAGAGAAAAAGTATTTTCTCCCCCAGACTCACTGCGTTGTACAGGCAAGATAAGATGGCATCAGGATACACTTCCCAAGATGTTTTGCCTTATGCTCTGCTGTTCACACCTTCCTCCATCTGAATTAGCCACTCTGGCTGCACTCTGCTGCTTGTTTTACCTTCTCCCTCCTGATCTCTCCCCAGTCTCCAGGGGGGTTGCCAGTGGTTTATTCAGTAGTTTTGCAATTCTGCATGAAGGATATAGAATAGATGTGTCCTTTGATTTTCCTTAGGACAAAGGTCTACCCAAAGGGAAATCTGGACTGGGTAATGTCTATGGTTAAATATTCCTGTGTTTGTTTATAGTGATAGTTTTTTTCTTCCTGGAGTGTATAAGTTTGGCTAGTTTTAGGAAGAAGACAAGGTTAGACACTCATTAAAAAAAAAAAAACTTGTCCAGAATGCAGCTGAAATTGTCAACCTCAGAGCTATCATATGAATATTTTTATCTTGTTTCTGTTCTTCTCAAAATAATAACTCCATTAGTGCCTATGTGCCTCTGTAAAACCAGAACATCAGTGGATATAGTACAAATGAGGTTCTGAGCTGCATGTCCCGAATGAAGTCCTCTCAGGATGGGCCCCTATGTGCTGATAAGTACCCAGTGTGTAGCACTGTAGCAGCTGCATCTGCCACGGTGCTGCGCGCTGCTGTTGCGTGGTGGCGGCGTCCATGTGACAGGGCAGGGAGCTGGCTCCAGAGCTGCCTGCGCCAAACGTTAGCTGCCTTTTTTTTCCCCCCAGGTTGATTTTTGGCACGAGTGCTGCTACAAGGGAGGGGATAACGCTGAACGCTTGTGGGTGTGGTGGGACTGTGGCAGCTCCAATTTAGATCGGGTTAAGCTGGGTCAATACTTTTGGAGCTGAGGCAAATTTAATACATTCAGCCTGTAAACCTACCTTGCAAGTTTGCTTCCCTTCCTCACCCCAGTCTATTTTGCAGTGAAAACAAGATGCATACACCCATACAGTCTGTGTGTCACTCTGCAACTTCTGAACTTGTTAGCTCGTTTCAACCAAAGTTGACAAAGGGGTGTGAAGTTAAGTTTTGTGGAAACTATTGCCTAGGCAGAGAAGACAATGAGGGAGAGACATTTATAACTCACCCTCTCTACTCATGCCAAGAAGCAGCAACCAGCTGGCCTGTCAACACACAAGGTAATTGAATTAGTCATTTGTCTGTAGAGGGGACACGAGGCCTTGACATACTGGGAAAAAGAGTAGGTTAGGCTGTGTAAAGCAAACATGAAGAAACTAAGCCCCAGTAGAGTCCTTGCTCACAACGTTTGAAATTTGTAATGTTGCAATAAATATCTCGGGAAAGGTAAGGAGTCTTTATTTGGCTGTATTTCAAGCATATATGTGTAAGCACATGCATGATTATATAGGATTTTTTTTTTGTATATGCACCAAAAGGCTTATTTGGTGAGTGCAGGGCAGTAACAATAACTGAATTAAATTACTCTTATTCTGAAGCAAATGCACAGACTTGCATCAAAGCACCTAAATGGGTTTCAGTTTCTGTAGGGTCATCCTTTAGGGCAAGAAGTCAAGTCGAGCATTAGTTGCTCCACGTGGAAAGAAATCTAGTTCAGGCTTTTCTCTCTTGAAAGTGAGTCTTGGGCTGGGAAACGGTATGTTCACATATGGAAATGTAATCCTCATTTTTGCAATGAAAAGTTTTCAAAGTCTGTCTTACAGATAAAAGTTTAGAGTCTATGAACTTGGTTCTTTAAGTACAGCTTCTGTTTCCCAAAGCTTCATTCTGCATGATGAGTACAAAGGAGAATCTGTGTACCTTTGTTGTCCTTCATGTAGGGCAAGTGCCTAACCCTATGTTAAAGCTTCCTATTTCATTTGGAGAGATCAAAATGGAGTGTATTTATTCTTGGCATGCACACTAGTGTTCATTGCCTATAGTTTTGGTATATTTTAGTCAATTGTAAGACTGTTAACATCAGTTATAGTTTCCCAGATATACCAAATCTTTTTTGACTTTGTGTCTTACAAAAACTTGGAGCCTAGTGGTTTAAGAGATCATGAAGTCTCCTCCATGGATCTATTGCATATATTTGTGCTTTGGAGGAAGATTATGCTCTGTGCCCCTTTCCTTGCTCTGGTGCTTCCTGGGACAATCACAGTTACAGAGTAGACCAAAGCTGTGCAATGTATGTCAAGCTTTTACTGCAGGTGTGCAGGCATGAAACATCTCATTTGTTGAGCATGAATAAACATTCTATGCACTGGATATGAGGCTTTGATGTATATGCATAGAATTGGAGCTCTAGGAATGCTCTGTCAGCCCAGCAGCTGCCTGGGAAGGTCAGGCGGGCAGCCTGCTTTCCATGTGCAGCGCCACTGCTGTGCCATGTATTTGGTCAGCACACTGAGCACACACACGGGTGGCATCCCAGGGGCTGCCACTGCAGCCAGGAGAGCTCCTTTGGCCCACACTCTCCTCTGGCTCCCTGGTGTGATTGGAAGGAGGATGCACCAGGTGCATTGGTAACGTGCATCACCTGTGGCAACACTTAAACTTCCTCTTGCAGGCTGTGCCTATGAACTCTTTGGTCTGCTAGGAGGAGGTGGTAGTGTGCTACTGTGAGGTTTCTGAATTGTATTGGTCAGTGATTAAATATATTTAATCTTAGGCAAATTAAACCAGAGCTGTGTAACGTATGTATAACAAAAGCAGAGGTCAACTGACTGAACTAACAGGAATTGGAAAAATGGAAGGTTTGTTCGCTTGAATTTGTCATTACCTAATCTTTTCATGTTTCCAGATTGTTAAATATTTCTGTTTCTTCTTTATGTGATGTTTCTGCATTCAGCACTTAGACTGGAAGCAAAACTTGGTGATTCTTGTTCCTGGTACTAAGATGTAGGATCTGAATATAATCTATCATTTTAGCCTCAGTCCTTCAGTTCTTATGAAATGGAGGCCAAGGAGGGGGGAAGGAAAGAAAGCAGATTAAAACATGCAATGAAATTACAAAACTCTTGCTTTTATAGTATATTACTGCTTTTCAAATTTGTAGAAGAAAAAAGTTCTAGATGTAGGTTCCTAAGTAAAGAAGATGGTCTAGAGGTGTCTTCTATTATGTGCATTGTACTTCCTGCTAGAAAGTTTAGTGGACTTTTCTTGAGGTGATTAAAATCTGTGAATCTGGAATCTTTCTTAAAAGATAGCTTGAATAGTAGTTATAGTGGTTCCTCTCAGTAACAGTTTTCCTGATTATACTGCTGCCTGTTCTTAAAATTATTATTCATTTGAGGGTAGAAGCTGGGATGGCATAGATAAGCAAAGAGCACTTATAAAAGCTAGAGTTCTTTCAGTAGGCTTTTGGGGACTATTTTTTGTGCTCTCCTCTGAGATACTTCCTTTAGTTGTATTTTTCCAAGAGAACTAAGTAATTGTAGAGCCTGTTTGTTAGAGAAAGGGATTGTCCTGTTACTCCTGGTTCTAACTCCATACTCAGCCTTTGCCTTGCTTTGATACCCTTAGCTCCCTGAACCATATCACCACGGAAACTAAGCCTCCAAAACACTGACTAGTTACCTGCTGGTTTAGCTGTTGGAGCTGTCTAACTGCAGGGTTGGGTGAGTGCTGTAGTATCCAGTGGGACTGGCCCTTGCCCTTACAGGTCAGCTTTAGATCAGCCTGGCTGTCGTATGGGACTGGAGCCTTCCCCAGTGCCTGGTGCCAGTCCTGTGTATTTGAGAGGAGCTGTTGCAACGCTCCTGGGGCTCTGTGCTGTGGGACATACAATGAAACCTACTGTTCGTTGTAACAGAAACCTGCAGTTTCCATTCCGTTGCCAGGTTTGTCAGGTCCCTCTGATGTCTTATATGTGAGAGTTCAGGCACTGCTTTGTTCTGGGAGCTCAAACTGCTGCATAGTTGAACTCTGCCTGGAAACCTTGTCACTCAGGCGCCTAGGTTTTGTTTCTGTTAAGCAGCTGTACCTTCTTGATTCTGTGTAGGTTATTCCACAGAAGCCTGTAGAGATATGCTTCCCATACATACCGGATATTGCTGGTATTCCAGTATCAAAATAATAGTAGTGTTTATCTTCTTGCACAACCAGTTCTGTGTTCTAAAAAACTGATTCAGCTGTACCATGTGAGTGCCAGTCTAGTGCTGGTAGAACGTATAAAGCTTTTCCTCACTTTTTCTGTGCTGATTGGCTGCATTGAGCTTGGTAGGTACACACAGCATAGAGGAACGAGCACTCCTGGGAATGAGATTGGGAAACAGAAGCTTGGGTTTTGTCCTGCTTTGAATTGCCACTACATGGCAACAAGGCCAAATCAACAACTGTACTTGGAATTCCTATACTTATTTTAAATAACCACTCTCCACACCAGCAGAAGAGCTGAGTTTGCAGTCTCATGGTCATCGTGCTGTGTGCATGCTTTTATACCAAAAGGCTGGTTAGCATGAATAGGTCATGTTACAGTAACTATTTCCTTTTAGTAATCCCAGGTCATAGTGTTTGGAAACAGCCTGTTTACCTTAAGGGCTCTCATTCGTGGGTTCTCTTCTGTTGCTTGTTTTCAGCTTACACATCCAGAAGCAAAGGTTCTGGGGTTTAGTGTCTTGCTTTCTGATCAGGGGAGTGTTGTAGCTCTACAGCAGGTCTAAATTTCAAGCTATCTTTGTATTTGGACAGGTTATTGTAGGATGACAGGTTACCATATGTCAGCTGATCTGTGGTATCTGATTCACAGTAATTGTTCATGTGTATGCTCTTAGCCTGTGGCAAATGGAAGGTAATTTGAGTTAGCTTGACCCTCTTTCATTATGCTCTTGCAAGGCACTCCCTTCTCCATGTGGATTGTTAGACCTGCTGGAGAGCCTTGGCTGAAACAATAATGCAGTTTCTGTCTCTCAGCTAGTTTGGCTGTATTTGTACAAAAGCAGGATGAGGACTTAGCAATTTCCTATATTGTTGCTGTTTTGGGGCCATACTTTGCTGAAGAAATAAATCCTGCAAAGATGCTACCCTGAAAACCAGTCAGATGTTACAATTGCCAGGTGTGTTTTTCTTTAGCAGAACATACAAAGCTTTATTAGTGCATTTTAAAACACAACAAACAAGTTGTTTATTTCACAGTGCCTTGGTATGCTTCTTTCTTGTTCTTGGAGAAGTACATTTTACCTTGATTTCTTTCAGACAGTGCTTGGTAATTGAAATAATTCTAACACTGCAGTAACAGTTTTCGATGTTCTCATTCAAAGCGTATTGAAATCCTGGCTAACTGAAAGATTCCCATTCACTACAAATGGCACTTGAATTTGATCTGAAATGACATGAAAGGTAAAACAATTGATTTTCTTTTTAGTGCTTAGTTATTACTCGAAATTTGATTTTGCAACAGAAAGTCCAGACCAGTCTGCTTCATCAATAATTGTTATAAATCTAAAATACTATATAAATGCTTATGGGAAAATATTTTTCAGTAGACTGATACAGCCATCCTATCTTGCTGCCTTACTGAATTCTTAAGGCTCCCAAAGAGAATCTCAGAATTGCCTCTTGAATCTATTCCATTTCCTCCTCTTACACAGATTAATATCCTTACTTAATTACTGCATTACTGATCCTGTGTATATATAAAGTATCCTCCCTATTTTTTAGTTTTTATTTGGCCAATAAGTGTTTTTTCTAGGCGATAATTGCTTAAAATTTACAGTTCCCAGGCTTCTTGTACTTGGAAATATGTAAATTTTTTGCTTTAATTGAAATTCAGGACGTAGGTCTTGATGCAGACTTGCTGTAGTCCTGTGAGAAATAAATAGTTGGAAAGTTCGTCAGCATACCTTTAGTCAAAAGTTTAGTTTGTCAACATACCTTCAAAAAGAACATTATGCTGCAGGAGCATGGGAAAACTTCAGATTTTAATCATTGTTTCTACGAGCTGAGTACAAAATGGAATGCTTTTTTGGCTAAACAAGCCTTTCCTGACAATTGGGAAAGCAAGAGGCCAGAAAGGTGACCCAAATGCTGTTGGGTCATCAATGTAAATTGTGTGTAGTGGCTGCTGAAATTAATGTTTACTATTTCCTTCAATTGTTGCTGTCTTGAAGGAAGGACTACAGTTCTTAGATGGTTGTTACATTAGTCGTTGTCAAGATGTGATGCCTCACCTTTCTCTGAAGGTGGTAAGATCTGTGACCATTTTCTTGGACATTCATCCACAGTCTTTCAAGAGCAGTTATTCAAAATAAACCAGAGTTTATGCTGAAGTTGCATTTGCTCTGTTTTCACCCATGTTGGCTGTAGCTGCCCAGGTTGAGACTGTGGGCAGGGCCAAGAGATAGCTGAGCTTCATCTGTTACGACCTTGGAAGACCAAAGGTCCAGGGTGATTGCAGTGTAAGAAAATGTGTAGTGGTTTTTTGATCACAGAAAAACCACTTTTCATGGAATCACAGACTGGTTTGGGTTGGAAGAGACTTTAAAAATAATTTAATTTCAACCCCTCTTGTATTGAGATGCATTTGGAGCTTCCTCTGGTTCCGTTTTTAAGTCTTCACAAAGCTCTACAATAATTGAGCCTCTAAGGTATGTGCCTCGGATTGCTGCTGAGAGAACCTCCTTCAACACAAGAGTTGTTTGGCCAGCTAAGCATCAGTGGGAGGGGAGAGGATTAGTGCTTTGGGCTACTGTTGCTGTCAGGATGATTAGAAGAAGAATGGGTGTGATTGTAATAATGGGTGATATCTGAGCAACTTCAAGTGGCCTTTGATAGTAAGTTCAGAACCTTTCATATCTTGCCAGATTTCTTCTCATTGATCAGTAGCTTGTGATCAATAATCTGCTGATACAGTTGACAGTATGGGTGTTTGTCATTGTCGAATTTTACCTTAAGTTGAAAGGTTTAAGTAAGAGAAAAAGGTATATTCCAGTAGGTTCAGTGGGTAAATGTCTAATGAAGCTCTGTTCCGAAGATCAGGTCATCACAGTACTTGTAAATGTGATGTTGGATCTCCCGTTTTGTCTAAATAATGCTTGAACATATGAGCTTGTTAACTTCAGAAGTCCAAACAAGAAATAATGTTTACTAACAGCCCCATCTCTTCTAAAACTGTTTAAATGCCAGAAAAGAAGAGGAGGTGAAATTATTCTGATTTTTCAGTTATAGACAATCTAACTTCAATATGTAAGTTTAGAGAAAAATATATTGATCATACTAAGGTTGAAATCTGTAAATGTAAAAATGTGGGGAAAAGAAAGAGAACAGAAAACTAATTTCAAACAAATTTTTATTTGAAAATTTCAGTCTCAGTGGTATGTGGTGTTCCAGTTCAAGATCAGTTTTCATATTCACCTCATTAATTTTTCAGCCTATGTTTTTCTGGATAACTTTTTTGAGAAACTGAAGATTTGAGTGTTCTCTCTGCTGTGGGTTGCTCTTATGCTGATTATTATGATGGAAGATAAAAGTAGATAGTGTGTGGAAAAAGCATGATTTTTAACTCTGCTGTTTCAAAGGCCTGCCAAACAATGCCTGTTATCCATTGGTCCTCAGGGTGGATTCATTGCCATGTTCTTGGGTAAATCCCACCAGCATGATTGCATAGTTTTTCATTTATTTCAGTTGACTCGATGACCAGTATCACAGAGGGTGCTACAAACTGCCAATGTATTTATGTGTGCGTGTGTGTGTAAGATCTAGAAATGTTGCACAATTGTGTGGAATCAAGAATATTACCTGAATCAGAACGAGTTGGGCACAGTGATTTTTCAGATTAAATACACTTTAGTTGTCATCCCAATGTTTCTTCCTTAGCAGCAGTGTTGGCCCTGAGCATTCCTCTGGATTACCACTATTAGCAAACAGTCTGGTGAAGTGGTGCTGTAATGGCTGTGAAAGGCAGAAATTTTCAACTCTTTATGTCATTTGCATGGTAGAAATAATTACCACTTTCATAATGAGCGTGTTGTAAGTAGTAAAATAGACCATTTCTTTTTCTTACTATATTTATGATGTTTTGGTGCAGAGGTAGTCTCTAAAATTATGTATATATTCTGAGTATTAAACGTTAACTGTGATTTATTTCTTGTAATATGTGTTGGGTGCTGTTGGCAGAAAATTGTATTTTGCAGTAATATAAATGCTGTGTGTGCATTATGGTGGCTGGGGAAACTGCTTGAGCCTGGTTAAGATTTTAAGTTTTCTGGGACATATTTTGTCTCTTCCCCGAATTCATAAGTACTACAGAAATGGCCAAATGCATTACAGAAAGTGAATTTTAATTAATCTAGCTTTTGAAAGCAGTATATGGTTTGAGAAAGGGCAAAGGGATCAGAAGAGCAAAATTTGAGAATGTTGTGTACTGCTTGTGTTGGGTTTTTTGCTCAGTTAAAAAAAAATCAATCTGCTCCTTTTTTATTGAAACAGATAAGCAATACATTTCCTCCCAAAGCTTGCCTTTTCCTCCCCTCTGTCAGGTATTTTTCACTATATATATGGAGACGATTCTTACATACCCCTTTCTGCAGCCCTAGCTGGCAAAAATCTCCCAATCTAGATAAAATGTCTCTTAGAGAGAATCACTGTAGTAGCTCTCATGACCTCAAGAGTTTAAATTAAATAAGAAATTTCTTTATTTTTTAAGAGTAAATCTGTATATATGTATGCATATTTAATTTTAAAAGTGAGAGGAACAGTTCCGTGGTTCTTTGTTTCCTCTTTTAGTATTTCTAGTAACAGCAGTGCAGTGGGTGGAGTAAGACTAATGAGCAGTTTCTAGTCCAGAGGGTTCCTGACTTAGTGATCTTTTCACAGAAATCCTTACTCTTGTATATGCTAAGAGTTTACTTGGGAAAGAGCTGTTCAAGTATTCTGTGATGTAAGGTGAATACTAATCAGTGCACTCAACTTTAGTCCTTCCCTTCTGCCTGAAGGTCTTGTGTTGGAGTTGCAGTAAACATGGGGAAATATCTGTTATTCCACCACTTCTTGCAGTGACTGTTGTGATTGCCTGGAGTAATTTCAAATACTGGTAAAGGATCCCCTTTGTTTTACTAATAGGGGTTTTTGTATTGCAGAACTCGTGTGGCTTGCAGGCCTTCAGTCATGTCTGTAGCTGTCATTGCACACCTGGGATGTACTGATGTACCATTGTTCTGACATCAGCAGTGGGAAACAAAAGCATGAAGAAGTGGCATAACTTGCCCAAAGTCACCAGGGAAGTCTGTAGGCACCGTTTCACTGATATTTTAAGCAGTGTGATTGCAAATGACCACCAAAAGGGATTTTCTCAGTGGCTTACTTCTTCCTTCCTTTGTTTTAATGACTGTGTACCTATACAGTCACTGGGTATTGTGTGTGGGGAGCTGGTGGGAAAAGGTCTGCACCCTCCTTTCTGGCAGTATTAGACTCTTAAATTGTTCTGTCTTTATCATGGAACCACATCTTGGCACAGCACAGAATTGAACGTGATGTCCTTGGGTTCCTGTGGTTGGCAGTCTAGCTG
Organism: Drymodes brunneopygia; assembly: GCA_013400955.1. NCBI lineage: Eukaryota > Metazoa > Chordata > Aves > Passeriformes > Petroicidae > Drymodes > Drymodes brunneopygia. The sequence goes on along the minus strand of VZTZ01008985.1, from coordinate 281,686 downwards.
TGAACCACACAGTGTCTCTTGGTACTGTTTTCTTTCTGGACTTATGTTGGTGCTCAGCTTGTCCCAAACTAAAATCTGGGTGGGTGTCCTGGGAGTTGTTGCTCTCAGTTACCCTTTGTCCTGTGCTTCCAGCTGATCCTTGTTCAAGACAAGGATCACTGAATGGCTCATAATATGGCTGTGGTGGTGCTTTAATCTTTCAGGACAGCAAATGAAGGTAAAGGGGAATTGCAGTTGGTTGGCTTAATTATGCTGGGCTGAAAACTGGAGCCACTTTTGCCGTGCCACGTGAGCTGTATGGCCATCTGTCATTGGGGCAACAACTTACATTCTAAGGGGCAGCTGGCAGGGTTGAGGCTTGCTTTGCCTGGCAGACTTTTTTTTTTTCTTTATTTGCCAGTGTGTCAGTCAGAACCCTTATCTGTGGGTAAGGCAGAGAGTAGGGGTTGTTTTAATTGTTTGCGCAATTAACTTTAAAAAATCCCAAGAGGAACAGTGGGTATTTCTGTGAGAATAAATAATGTTCTTATAGCTTGCATTCTGTGCCCTTATAGACTCTTTTTTGTGCTTTTGAGATACAACATCGTGACAGTTGCGACGGCATAGGTGTGGCTGTGGGTGCACTGAACCATACGTGTGGCCAAGAAAATTACATGTTCTTACTAAAATGCAGTGTGACATTGTGAAAGCACAAATACTGAAGGATTGAGAGACAACCTACAGCTCATGTGGAAGATTTGAACAGTGAGATTTTGCACTGGTTCTTTAGAAACTTTATCATAGGCTTCTGAGCAAGCAGGGATGTGGGAACTCCTAATGGTATTGATCATATTGGCACATTGCTGTGAACAGAAAGAGAAAAAAACATTGGTAACATTTTATGTGAGGAAGATTGTGTGAGCGTATAAAAGGTAATTGCTGGGAAAATAAGTAGTTGGGGAAAATACTGCGGTTGGCAGTCAAACAGTATATGGCTTTTAATTTGAAATGCTTTGAATATTTTTATCTGAAGGGGAAGTACTGCTCCCTCTCTTTTTGTTTGGTGGTTGGCTCTTTTGTTTTTTCAAGACTAGGTATGAGTTAATAGTTTAGTGGTTCTGGAAACTCGTAGCGAGTCCAGCATTTACACTGGCTCTTGCATAAATCTAACTGCTATAACTTGCTCATCCCATACAGGTAGCTGATGTGCTGGGGGGAGAGGGTTGGAAGCAACATAATTTAAATAATGGATTCGTAGTACTCAGTGGTAATCTGGACTGGTACAGCTGATGTTCTGTTCTAACTTGAATGTGCTACTGGCTGCCCTGAAAGGACCTTTATAAAGGTGATACCTGACATATAGTGCTTTATCCACTTCTGTCCACATCTCCATCCTTTAGACCAGAGATTGGTAGAGGGAATATGTGTAGCATGTATTTATTGACTTTGCCCTGGTATGGGTCCATAGTTTGGTCTCAGAATCTGTCACAGTGTAGATTGTGCCTTTCACAATCATGTCTAGGAGTAAGTGATAGGTCTTCCAAGCTGTTAAGGTTGGAGTCTTATGAATAAGCAATAGAACCTGTTTGAGATATCCCCTCATTGCTACATGTAGCTCTGAGAACAGTATGGAATTGAAATTTTCTTTAGATCTGTCCTACTAAATTATGTTGTTTGCTAGGGGAAAGCAAATTTTTTATGGCAATTCTTTTTTTTCCTTGTAGATGTGGTAGAAACATTTGACTTTAATAATTGCTTCATATTTGCAGGAAATTTTATTTAGTTCTCTGTACTTTTCAAAGTTGATTTAAAAAATAAAGTTGTAATGACTTGGAATAAAATGTTACAACCGTCCAGAAAGGGCACTGATAAAGTATTGTACTCACTTGTACTGGCAAAATGAAGTTCAGTAGCACTTTCAAAATTACTTCCAGTGTAATTATTTCTGATAAAGAACTTGCCTGATACTGTCTGTATTTTGAGATGTTCAAGTCCATGACTTAGTTGCCTTGCTTTTGATCTTTGTTCAGGCACCATGCTCCCCAATAAATACACATCAGAGACAACTTCATGTAGGCAACTCCTGTCTGAGGCTGTCCCATTGCAGGGGGAAATCCTGGTATTAGTATTTTTTTAGTGGTTTTTAACATGTTTCAATACATATCGAGTGGGGAGGAATGTGGTGGTGGTTCTTCCTCCCTTCTTTATATATCAAGTCTGTTCTTTGTTGGGAAACCAGAAGTCTTCTGTGTTTACAGTGAGCCACTTGACAGGTTTGGCTTTATAAAGGACAAAAATTAATTTTGAACTGCTCTTACTAAAGATGACTGCAGCTCTATATTTGTCCACTAAGGGCACAAACCAGATCTTTTTGGCACTTGTGTCATTGACAATTTTATTGCTGTGTTTGTTCTAGAGGTTTTCACTTTGTAGGATTGTCTTCCCAGCACTGTCATAGCTGAAGGTTTTCAGGTCTTCAGCCACAATTGATTATTTTTCATTAAGGGAAAATTTCTCTCCTTTTCCATTTGTTTCCTAAAGAACATAAGATATTTTAATAAGGGTTTGGTTTTGTCTTAAAATCTAAGCTTAAATAGCCAAACTGGATTTTGAGATGCATGTGACTTCTTTTTTTTTTTCTTAAGTTTGAAGGCTCTGGCTCTCAGGTGTGAAATGTTAACAAACTTTTCAAAACCTGTTATTTCATAGCTCTTCACTTTGTTCCCTTCAACGATGACATTTTCTGACTAATAGATGGCCCTATGTATAACATAAATGGTTCTTGCCCTTGGAATATAGAAGACTCTGCTGCAATGAAAGATGGTTTCAGTCTTTCAACTAAGTGCTGCTCTTAAAGTCTTGTTAGCATAATACTGGTTTTGTGTGCTTAATTATGTGTATTCAGCAGTTTACTGCCCGGCAATAAATCTAGTCTGAGCTCTAAACATGACTTTTACTCTCTCTGTCTAGGCGGTTATAAATGTTTAATTTTTTTTCATTCTGATAACTGCATTTGACTAGTGCACTTGATCAGAAAGTGTCTAATGTATTATTTCTACCAGGGCTCAATCTGGCCCTGCGTGATTTACTTCTCTGTATGTTTAATTAAAAGGAACAGGTGTATGTTGCTTATGGGAGCCATCAGCCTCTTGCCTGTATGCTGGATTTGCCTGTGGACTGTTCCTTCTAGAGAGTGCCTATATTTGTTTTTTGAGAAAGTACGGATTGCTAGATTGCAAGTTGTGAATAAAACCTTGGTAATCAACTAATCCTCAGAAAGTGAACCCAAAACACCATATTTACAGCGTCTGGATGTGGGGTGGATGTTGGTATACGTGGAGGAAAATGAGGAAAGGTTGTTATAGGTAACTTCTTGATTAAATTCAGAATGGTGAGATGTAATTCAGTATTTTAAAGTATTATTCCTAAAATATGTATTCTGCATAAAAGTCATAAAATTACACATGAACAAATGATACAAAAATACTAGTGTATTTATTGAAATAAGTTTATTTGTTCACCCTATGGAATATGAAGTTTGTTTTTTAAATAAGCCATAGTTTGAGAATAAACATATCAAGAATTCAATCTGACAGTTGCTTAGAATACATCTTAAGACTATTTTTTAGCTATGTTGAGCATGAATATAACAAAGATGACTAATACTCCGTGTGCTCAACCGAAATACGGCAAAGCCCAATGCACTTGTAAACTGTCTTTGATACATATTAGAACATGTAGAGTATCCCAGTTTTGCCTCTAGAAAAACAGTGAACAGAGATGTAAGAATGCTGTACTTGATGCAGTATAATTAATACTTGACAAGTATTGTATATTTTAGTTCAGTGGGGGAAAATATCCATTTATTTAGTAGGTTTGATTTAACTATGTTCATGACCCGTGTGGCATAATTGAAGTTGAGTGCACAAAATATATTTCACTTGCTAGAAATGTTTTGAATGCTCATGATTTAAGAACAACTCATGAAGGATTCTTTTCTTTTGAGTCTGTAGCAATACTGAATCTGCTCATGTCTGTGCTGGCACTTCAAATCTGACAGACTACATAAATAAACTTGTGTTATGGGGGGGCTTCTTCTACTTCCAAATGGACAGTGTCTTGCACATCCTGCATGTGTAGAATTTTAAACTCGCTGTGATTCGTGGTTCTGAGTTTGCATCTATAGTCTTGCTATCCCATGATAGGCATTGGTCTGTGGAGAGGGTGGATGTGGAGTGACTGTGTGAAGATAGGATCATCAGTCTGTAGATGCTTTGCATGCAAGGTTTTCCTCTAGGAACACTTAGACACTTCAGAGGCTCCCTTCAAGGTAAAGATGCTAGATAGTCAATAAAAAACCTCTTTAGAAGTGATGGTTAGTACTAGATTGGTGCTGAATTGTTGGCATTGACCTGTGTTCCCTGAAGCACTGCAGTTCTCCAGGATTAAATTACACAGGAAACGTGAAAAGACAGGAGCAGAATGAAGTGGTTCTGACTCTTCTAAGTAAAAACAAAATAAAAACCAACCTTAAATAATTAGCTAGTATATGTATGCACGCATGCATAGCTCTTGCTGTGTGGCAGGACTCTTGAACTTTCCCCCACCAAAGGCAGGACCTCGGGTAAGTCCTTTGAGAGTCTGAGACATAAAGTAGAGTGTCTTTTTCTGGAAATGCTTTTCTTCATGTGGCAAATGAGAGGTGTCTGTTAAGGGAAATTAATCTCTACAGTGATGTCTCAGCTTTGTTTACTTGTTCATTTCTGGTTATAACTGAACATACCAACTACCATAATATTTTCCCAGAATATCACTGCAGATAGTGCAGTGCATCCATCTGCTACGAGTGTCTATTGTCTATCAAATGGAAGTAAAAATTCATTCCATCATAGTTCAGTCACTGGCCTGTTTCTCATCTTGTGCCAGTATCAGAAATGCACACAGCACTGGCATGAAATAATTCACTGACTGTTGAATACTACTCTTCAAAGATAGCAGCCTGATTTGATGTCAGGCTTCATAGTTCTTCAACCATGGTTTGACTGATGCACCAAAATTTCTTTGTGTTCCTTACTTGTTAGTCATCAGTGGTGGCATACGCTCTGACATCTAAGGAAAAAATATTGTCAAGCAGCTTCTGTACAGCAACAGGGTTCCTCAAGGTGTATTTCTCTGTTGTCTGCCTTCTAGCTGGCTGCAATCTTTTGGGTTCATATGGTTTGAATAATGCCCACTTGTCCAGCCCTTAACTGGAAGTATAGAAGCCATGGGCTCTGTGTTTTCTTACCAGTTCAACTGTTGCTCAAAGCCCCTTTTTAGGGGTGGTGTTTCACAAGCACAGGAGTGGTTTTGAGATGGTTTTGGTAGCTTTGGGTTGCAGGGAGGAGGTGACTGCTCCATGAAAATTTCAGTTGCACGGTAAAGAGCGTGATTGTATAGTTGTCAAGATCAGTAAAGAAAAATATGAGATAAGTGTGGCTAATGAAATTAAGGACTTTTGGTACTGAATTGATCTCCTAAGTGCTAACACAAGGTCAAGTAATTCAGATCAAACATTGGGAACTGTGGTTCACTAGATCCTCCATTATTTTCACCAGCAATTTTCAGTAGTATTTAAATTCAAATGAGTTCATAGAAAATACTTTTTCAACCCTTCCTTTACAGTAGTGATGTGTGAAAGAAGTAGCCAGTGAAAAAATACAAGCAGCGATGTCCTTTAAATCCTCCCCACCTACTTTTGAAAGATGTTAATTCTTTAACTCATTAATCAGGTGGAGTGTGCCAAGATGGCGGCAGCCACTTCTGATTTGGCTCCAGCAGTTTCAAGCAAATTCTTGAGTGTAGAGTTCTTAAACAATGTGCCATCATCTCATCCCAGATTATCAATTAGGAGAAGGAATGGCTGTAAGCAAACCAGCAGGGACAGAGATGTGAACATTGTTAACGTAACCCCAAAATACTGCACTGACAGCACACTACCCTAAGCCCGTATAAAAACAAACTCACTGTGCCTCTGTGTTGTCTTGCTTTCTCCTGTTCCAGCCTTGCTTGTACCTGCGTCCATGAGCTCTTCAGGGTAACTTTGGGTTTTTTCCCCCCTGCTATATGTTTGAAGTGACTGCCTTGGCTGCATCTCCAGGTGCTACTGCATGTTAATAACAGTGGAACAACTGAGTAGTTTGCAGGTGTGTCAGATTGGTAAATTCAGAACAGGTGAAACTGTGACAGGATGACTTGATGAAGGAAACTGAAACTGAGGTGATGATTACAAAGACTGACAGAAAATAGGGCCCGGAAAATAAATTCAATTTGCTGATGTTATATAACCAACTTAGTGCAGCCTGTAGATTCATTAGTTTGAGAACATACTTTGTAAGGGAGAGTGACTGTGTGTGGCTTCGCTTTTAGCAAATTGACTGTAATTTAGAGTGAAGGTGTAGGAGGTAGAATATATTATTACTCTGACTTTCTAGCTGGTGTGATCTTGTCTAGCAGGTGAGTTTTTTAGTGTGTTCAGCCAGCATGTGTTCCAACATACTTCAATTTACAGCTGCAAAGATCCTTGAAACCATGAATTGGCACAGTAGTGCTTCTTGGGTTTTTTTTAATTTTATTTTTGTAAATGCTGAGAGCTTAATAATAATATGGAGACAGAACAGTTTATCTCTTTCTGTACCAGCAGGACGTTCACAGATTTGTGCAAAGATAGTGTACAGTAATAATGTAAGTATTACCTCATTCCAGGTGAAAGACATGGGGGTGGGAGAGTAGGTACTATTTTGAAGATCACCCTTAAGTAGGTGGTATTTTTGTGGTGCTCATCCTGGCATGAACAGAAATGACTGGGAGAGCATGAGATGGGGCAATAAAGAGCAGAAAAGGAGTGTAGCTTGCTGCAGATACCCTGGAGTCCTTTCTGAGCCTCAGGAAGGCTCACCAGGCATGGCCCAGGGAACCTGCCTGGCAGGACCATGGCCTCTGCTCAGCTCACTGGGCCTGGGAGGGCTTCACTTCGGAACAGAGGTGGAGGTTACCCCTGCTCTGCTACCCATCCTAGCAGTGCAGATTTTGAAATCTTAATTCTCTTAAATGAAGGTCTGATGGATGTCTTGGAGTTTGTCTTCCCTTCTTTCTCAGCTCTAGCAGTAAGGGATTAATCTTCTCTTGCAGCTCTGTAATCAAAGCTTTTATTTCAGTTATAACCTGTTTGAGCGGTGTAAACAAGATCACACAGTCAGGCACTGGTTTGTTTACTTCTTCATGCAGGTCTTCCAGGTAAACACAAATACCTTATTACCTTTTGGTCTTTAATGTGGAAAGGTGAGGAGAGAAGCAGCTTGAGTCCTGCAGTTTAAAATTTCTGCACATTGGCTTTGAGATTGACCTCTTCGGATTTTTTCTGTAGATCTAATTAAAGAAATTGAAAGGGAAGGATGTTTCTATCAGTTACTCATCAGCATTCAATTTTGTAAAAACGTTGCTGCTTCTCTAAAACAGCTTTTTGTTACAAATACCTTATCAGTTGTTCTCCCTTTACAAAAACACTTCAATAACAAGCAGATAAAGACTTGGTGATGTTCCACTTGCCTGGTCAAGTGTATTGAAGGGCCCTGGGAATGTTCTACAGCCTAACTCTGGGTTAGTGGTAGTTTTCTCCTCTCAAACATCTGGACCAGGAAGATGATGAAACTGAGTCTGACAGTTGGGAAGGAATGATGTCATGTATATATTATGGAAATCTGGGAGAATGAGGGAGTTTCTAGAACTTTAACAAGTTATATTTTAGTACTTCTAATCAAATCTTTATATTGCTATGCCGAGGATGCTTTGATTTAACCTAAAATAGTATTTCCTCATAACAGATTTTTGCTGACAAAATATATTTTGCTGCAGATTATTTGGCAACCTAACATAGCAACACCAGTATGGAAAATGTCCATGTTCATATAGCTGTGTAGTTTTACATGTGTACGGTTGAAAATACTGTAGCCTGTCTTCCTGTCCTAATGTCATGGTGTCTGAGATTTTTTAGAAGTGTGGCGTACTCAGAGTTAAAATGGGCTGAGGTTTTTGAGATCCTGAAGAAACTACAGGCTTATGTTTTACAGCAAAACAGTTGGATTGGAGCTTCAGGTCAAGGCCAATGGTAAGGCCTTGTAGTAAAAATCTGGAGGGTAAACACTTCGGGTCTCAGTATGGTAAGTAGGAATGGGAGAGCGTTTACCTGATGAGAATGCTGGAGTCAAGCAGCAATTGAATTGTTCTCCAGTGGTGCCTTCTGCCTTTGCTGCATTTCCTGGCCATCTTGGAAAGAGCTCACATAGTCTGGAGATCCCACAAACTCCAGGCAACCTGTGCTGGTGCTTAGTCACCCTCATAGTCCAAAAAAAAGTCTCCTTATGGAAATCCTTTTCTGATGTCCTTCCACCTCTTAAATGCTTTCTCACTTTATTTGTGTATAGCTGTAAACTCAGTGAACTTCAACAGAGCTTTGAGCCAAGGAAGTCTTTGGTTTTATTTTAAATATTTGAGCAGTTTGTCCTGCAGAAGAGATAATCATCTATAAGACTATATGTCACACAGAACTTACCTGAAGGATTGTCAGCCATCTGTCTTGTTTGTAATATGATGTTTCTTCTTAATGTTAATACTCTCTATTCCTGCAACCTTTTAAAGATATAGTCAAATGACCTAAAAACCACAATAAATTAGTACTATGAAATGGCAGCCCTCTTCAACCAAAGTATTGTGACTCGCCTAATCTGTTGATGCACTAAGTAAAATTAGTTTGGCTAAACAAGGGGTGTTTATCTGTTCTGGTAGATCAGTGTGTTCAGAACTGTTTCAGGTCTGTACACCTGTGACTCTTCTCTCACAATGTGTGTTTGTGTGTATATCAAATTTGTCTCCAGAAGATTGCCTTGACAGCTATGCACACAGCTACATTTCTCTTTTGTACATACTTAACTTTCCATCAACACAAAAAGTTACTGAAAGGGACAGGATCAAACTGTGTAGGCTCATTGGGAATGTGGGGAGAGAGAGGGATAGTCAGCACTAGTCAAGGCATGAAGAGGAGCCTCACCATGGGGCAGCTGTCATGGCACATCATCTACACGTCTTTGAATACTTCTTAATCAAATTTTTAAAATCTTACTTTGGAAAAATTAAAAACAGAAGATGTAGGTTAAATAACCAGAAAAGGAGTTTACATATTCCATTCTTATCTGCGTGTGTTTTGTCCACTGACTCTCCAAAGTATCCTGGTCTGTAAATGCTTTGTGTAGGTGTCTGAGAGAAAACATTCGAGGTCAAAGGATAATGATACAACTGGGCAGACATGAAAGGAGAGAACTGGTCTTCATAATGTGCCACTTCTGGTTTATCTTTGATTTTTTTGGCATAGTGAGAAAGAACATTCCTCTTAAAACCTCTTTAGGTCCTTGTGGCCTTTTAGCATAGGGATTATTTTTTGATGGCTGTTTCAATCTGTTTTTCAATGGCTCACAACACAGGCTTTGAGAATCTGCATGGAAGGAGCTGTTCTTCAGCCATACTGTTTTCCTATTGCTTTTTGCTGCTTGTGTTCAAACAGCTTTTACATTTAATGCACACGATTTAAAAATACTTTCTTGACTAGAAATTTACCATAGTGAGGCATGACAAATTTGCAGGAAGTGTGGTGGCTCAGACCTTCAAAATGGATACAGAATTAAATGTCTAAAACCCCCTTCTGTCTGGTCTTAAAATGAGTGAATATCCAGAATTTGGGAAGCTAAAAATGGGAGTTCAGGTATGTGAGAAGGAGGACCTGTTTAAGAAATGAAAAGTTCAGGATTCTGCTGTAGGTATACAAAAAGACTAGATGTCCAAGATAGTGGAAGAAGAAAAACAACCCCATTGAAACATTTCAGTATTTCTGGCCAATTTTGACAAAACCAAAAATTAGTAGTTTCTTTCCATTTTGTGACTTATGCTTGCTCTCAGGTAACCAAGCTTACTCTGCTTGAACTTTATTGCCTCTTAATGTTGTTAAGAATAAATTTGAAATGAAAATAATAAGTATCTACGTCTTTCAGCAAGGAGGAATCTATAAGGCCTTTTTTTTTTTAAAGATGAACATTTCCATATTGTTTAGTGTAACAGAGCTTTAGACAAATTGGGACCATAAGAAAAACAGTTGAGATAAAGGAAAGCTATATTTATTTTTTTTAAAAAATTGTCAGTAGTTGAAAATAGTTCGTCAGATACGGGGCATCATCTGCCTTTAAAACTTGCATTTAAACTGTTTTAAACTTGAGAATGTTCACTGCAAAAATTCTCATTCTGGAAACTCTTAAATTATGCAGTCATTGCATTTAACTTCAGAATTTATCAGGAAAAATATATCTGCAATTAGTGTAATTAGTTACCAAAAGACATAATTAACAGCCACATACACGGATTTTTGCCTTCCACCACCACCCACACACCTTGACATTTGTAGTTGCTGGTGTTTTAGTCTCTGAAGTTTTACCAAAAGCAGAGTTCCTGTGTCAAAATCAGTAGTGTTGTGCATTAAAATCATGTTTCTGAAGTTTGAATGCACATGGTTTATGGATATATATATATATCTAACAGCTCCTCACGATGTGAAATGACAGTGTTAATAGAAAATACTAATGGAAATTTAATAGCTACTTAAAAAAAGCTTTTAGAAGTTCATTGATGCAGCATTTCATGCATGATACTGCTTTTAATGGCAAAAATACATCATCAGTCAGCATGTGACAGACTGTTTTCCTTGCAGTTGAAAACAGCAAAGTTAAAACCAGCTGAGTGTCGTGGGGTGGTTGGTTATGCAGTGCTGTGGAATGGGCTGGATAACTTAACACGTACAGATTTCACACAGTGTTTAGGTGTGAAAAAAAGGTGTGTGTCTGTAAAAATAAACCTGGTTTAAAAAAAAGTTCTATTTAAAGGCAGAGAAAACAAAAACAGAGCTAAAAACTTGATTAATGTATCAAAACGATGCCATTTGGTTTTCTGATAAAATCAGGATGAAATTTATTTTCTCTCCAGATATCCAGGAGCAGTAACTTCTGGAATGGGCTGTTTAGGAGATCCTTAGTCTGAAGGGCAGGGAAGAACAGAGTGTCCTCCCTGTGCTGCAGTTTCCTTGAATATATAATACAAAACTTTCTTTCCAGCTTCCCTCGTGTTTGTTTTGCAACACATGTTGGCAGTGAAAAACAGATGATCCTGTTCTTCCAATTTGTATTTAAATCATGTATTAATATTGTAAAACTTGGTACAAAAGCTATTTAGCCTTTATCTCCCAGAGTAGAAAGTTTGAATAATGACGGTTGTTCTCTGTGTAGTATTTACTTTTTTCCAAAGCAGCTTGTGTTTAGGTAGGCCCTTAGTCCTGCAGTATTTGGTGTTGTCAGCAGTTTTTTGTTTTTACTGTAGCTCTTAGCAAATTTAGTTTTGAATCAGAGGTTGACTACTCCAGTGGTGTTTTAGTTTGATGACAGATTTCTTAACCTGTCTTAATAACATATATGCTGGCAAATAAGTATTTTCCTCCTGCGCCCTGACGATACTTGGCATTTGCTATGGTTCTACACGTTGTTTTCTCAGTTACTTCCCTGAAGCTAAACAGAACCCTGCCTTCCTGCTCTTGACAGGCACCTTGGAGTTGGTAATTTAAGGAATAGAGTAATAGGAACAGTTGTTGAGAAGTTTTCAAAGTAAGGATCAGATAAGTCTGCTGCGTGTAAACCTTACCACATTTAGGCTTGCAAAATTCAGCCTTACTATGACATATGTTAGATACAACATATTTTTGACTAATTCAAGACTAAGAAATGCTTGCTTTCTTTTTTTTGTGTGTGCATGTTTCTGGCATAAAAACACATATATTATTTTCATTAAGTAGCCTTTCTTGAAAAGCTAAAAATAACTACATCTTATAGCAGGGGATCTCTTTGGTGAATAAAGGAACAATAATTTGGCAAGAACTAATGATTTTTGAATTATTTTTCCTCTCCAGTCCAATGTATTTAAGTTTTCAGGATATTGTTGTTAGTTATGTTGTTCTTATAGTGGTATTTCACAGTTTCTTTGGGAGGTGTATGTGCTGGAATTACTCTGGGTTTTATTTGTTTTTTTCATTTCAGCTGTAACATTTGAAATTCTGTGTAAATGTTGATTGTAGCAGGAGAAAGCAGTGTGCTTGTTTCATATCAGTGTAATAGTAAGGGGATATAGCTAAAAAAGGTAGCAGAATTAATATTTTTTTCCTTTTGCAGTTTGCACTTTTGTCTTTTTCTAGAGACATACTCTTGAACATTGAAAATTGTGGGGAGTATTAGCACAAGGTGTGTTTTCCTCCCAGCTATCTGTCAAGGTTACAAGGTCCATATTTTTTCCTCTGGACTGTTTAGTGTTTCTCTGCTTCTTCATAGGCTAATGGTCAGCTTGGAAGCTTTGCTTGGTACAATAGGGAAGAAAGACAGCCAAACCCAGTAAGCTATAAAGTACTATTAATATAGATTTTCTCCTCTTGGTTCTTTCTTAGAGGATGTAATACTGACTATACCCCTTGGAACCCAGCACACAAAAAGAACTGTCTGGCCTTCCATCTTGATTGTTTTTTTTCCTTAGCCTTTTTGCCACTGCAAGACAGATCCATGAGTGCCTTTCATTGTCATGCTAGAAATTTCAGAAGCTCTTTTAATTCTGAAACACTAAACCAGGAATTTCCTAAGGTTCATCAAAACTGCTCTTTGACATAATGAGGTTTCAGCTGGGCCAATGTATTGATAGATGTCAGTCACTTTTGATGGAGAGTCCACAGAAGGCAGATGGCTTTGCATGGCAAGTATCTCCAAATCTGCTACTACTCTTAGTAGCAGGAGATACATATCTTTTTTCTGCCTGTGTTACAACAGTGTTCTGCAGATGTGGCTCATGACAGTGGAATCTGTGGGAGGCTTTCATTTCCTGAGAATTGGGTGAAATGATTGTGCCCTGAGAGTTTTACAGAGGCCATGCTTGAATGGCTGCAATAGTGTTAATTCATAATGAGACTTGTGGATTGTTTTATTGCTCTTTCAAGGGGAGCCATGTTTCTCTTGGTTTCCCATGGATCACAGAAAATTTCTGAAAATGGATCAGTTAGGGACTGTAGAAAACTTGAAGTGTAAATGGTGGATGCGTTAAGTGAAATCTCTGCATTCTCCTTGAATTTACTCATTCCTATACTGTGGGTTTGCCCCAAATTTTTTCAAAGATACCAGAAACTCAGCTAGAGAAGTGAATAGTGTCATGCTCCTTCTTCAGTTCAACAGTGCTAAAGGAGGTGAGGATGAAAATAATTGCTGCCAGAAGTTAATACAAAGAGGAAATTACAAACTTCTAATTATTTTTCTGGAGTTATTGGTATCAAGAATATCCAGACTTAGTCTAATTAAAGAAGGTAAGGTTTCTGCTTCATAGTTCAGCTACTCTCTGCTTATTAGGAATAATCTGTCCTCACAAATAAGTATTTATTAATTTCACATATGCTAGTTTGAACATTTTTCTCCTGAGGTTTGGAGGCTGGTTTTCATTCTGTCCAGCCATTTGACTGACATCATTGTTTATGGAAGCAAGTTTTCTGGGTTTGTTAATGTTTTTGATGGTTTATTTATTTGGTTGGTTATTTGTTTTGCTGGGGAATGTTTTTGCCTTTTTTTTTTTTTTTTTTAAGTACCAGGGACTGGTTCCACAATTCCTCTGTTCATATGTTCTGGTGACTTCGGTGTTGCTATTGGAGAATCTATAATTCCTTCCTGTCTGAGAGACACTTTACTTCCTGGTAAAATGGGATTTTGGAATTTTTTGTAGGCCCCAAGGGTGTGGTCACAGGGTTCCATTCTCACCTCTGTATTCAGTTCAGGCACCTTGAAGTACTGCCTGAAGTTGGAGTATGAGGATTGATCAGAAACGTCTTTCTGGTCAGAATAAAATGGCAATACTTGAACCTATTTCAGTGTTTTTTATTGTTCTCACACACAGGCTATGCTTTTCTAATGAGATGAAAGTTGCTGTATTTCAGCCAGAGAGGGAGATGACCTTTGAGACTGGTAATCTGACTGACTTAACAAATTGAAGTGATATGGCCAGGTAGAAATTTGAATTGGTCCTACTTGGAATTGTAAGTACAGTAGTCACAATAGACAAAAAAAAAATCAGCTTGTAGTAGTAGTCTGTTTTATTTAGTGTCATTCAGAAATGTAACAATGAAAGGCTCTTAATATTGTCTTTCTGAATCTTAAAATCTGCTTGGTCAGCTTTTTCAGTGTAGCGTCAAGGAACCATGCAGTAAGGCCACAACTTTGAAAGTATTGCTTTCTTAATGAGGAATGCACCCAAAAAGGGTTCCTTGTCCCTTCTCAGTGAAAGCTTGTCAGAGCAGAAGTCAAGCTGCCTATTAAGCAGGGAGGGAAGTTCCCTTAATATTTGCACAGCAGCCACCTGGAGAGCTGTTTATTTGCAAAATGTTATAGATGATGCTATAACACAGTTATCATCAGTTTGGGAAAACAATGTAATTTTTAAAAAGTACCAGGAAAAAATCTGTTTTCTAATTCTATTTTATCAGTTCTACATGCTAATGCTGATCATTAGAGCTGCTTGTTCTAAGAAAAAGATTTTTTTCTTCCCTCTCTAAAATGTAATTTAACAAGTAGCTCAAGTATGCAGGTACTTGCTCAATTATTCTGTATGTCTAATAAAAATGTGCATGTTAATGATTTTTTTAGAAATTCAGTCTTTACTTGATGTTAAATACCTGTTGTGGGGGCACAGTTGTGGAAAGAAACCAGAATTCTTCATCAAATCCTAGTTACCACTTTTTGCTGCTGGCTTCTGAAAAGGAATATATTCTTCATAGTACCTGGAGGGTTTTTTAGCTAATTCTCACACATGTTTTTTGTGCTAGGTAGTTTTGGACTGTGAACTCCTAGGGAATGAAGTGTAAAGATGTGAATAGCTGTTTGTGACTTGATAATTTTTAAAGAAATATAGACGAGGACAAGTTTTGGGCTTTCAGCCAGTTTATCTTTCCCAGTTGTCTCCGTTTGTATTAGTCTGTTTTGTGCCAGCTCTAAGAACTTCAGTTTTTGCCTTACTGTGTAAGCCATGTTTTCCTATGCAGCATTTTGGGGTGCCAGCTGACCTAGCAGACCTTTGAGGGAGTGTTGTCTCTCTGTCTGGTTTGAGTGACCTGTGTGAAGATTTGTTGTAGTGAGCTTCACAATGTGCTGAGGAGGAGAAAAGATCAGATTCTTAGGATCTCATGGAAAATAACTTTTATGTAAGAATAACACTAAGAAATAATCTCAGCTGTAAGAAACTCTCTATGTAGCTAGAAGTAGTTGCTTTGCTTCTTGTGGAAAATACTTCTAAATATGTTGTAAAATTAACATGAGCTTCTGGATAAATACAGATACAGTTTGTGTGTCTGATCTAGTCTTACTCTTTTTAGGCCATCATGACTGCACGACCTATTTCCAGAGAGAGTAATAAGATGTCTTATTTGGGTATTGATGTTTAAAAGTTTAAAATATAAATGCAAAAAAGGTGCTGTTTGATTCTTGGGGTGGGAGGTGTGGTGTAGAGTAGAGGGAGGTAGAGTACTTGCTCTATACAAGTACTGTGACATATAGCTTAAGCATATTTTTTTCCCCACTTTAAATTTAAGAAAGAATTTTCATACATGAAAATTTCAAGGTATTTCACACAATTTTTGTTTATCCAGTATACTGTTACAAACTACAATGTGATTGCATATTGTTGTACATCTTTGGTTTATTTTAAGAAATTGTATGTATATTTAAAATATTCTAGTAGTCAGTAATGGTTATTGTGTCTGGTTGTTACTTCCCAGAAGGCAGAATCTCTTTATTCCATATGGCATTCAGGAAGTCTGATCTTTCTGTAGTCTTTAAGAAAGCATACATTTTTAATGTTAGGTCTGTCCTCTTTCCAAACTGAGAGCCTGCTACTGAGTAGCAGTTCTGACTCAGAATCCTTTTCTTGCAGAGTCTCTTCCAGTTCCAAATAGCTTTGTCTCCAGTCAGAAGTTAATCCTGCTCGTTGACCAGTGCCATCAGAACCTTGCAAAAATACTACCTTTTAGATTTTACCTTTCTGTGAGCTGAACTGCTCTGGATAGTGCTTGAAAAATACTGCAGGGTTTCTTTCCATAATAACTGAAATATGTCACAGTAATTATTAAAGTATTTTATGTTAGTAGCAAAGGAGATTGCAGCTACTTCTAATTTTAATACTATGTTTTTAACATTAAACATAAAATGGAATAGCTGTTTACATGCCTCCTGTTTCTTATGGACTTTTTTCCCCGAGTCCACTGTAGTAAAATGGAATTTGACTGTGTAAGGGACAGTGTAAAGGACCACCAGAATTCTTCTGCCTTTAGGACATGTTGGATCTGAGCTTAGTGAACTTTGCATATCATCTCTTTCAGTTTTGTAGGGGTTTTGTTGACTTTGGGTGGGGTTACTAGGGGTGCACTTGTTTTTTTGGTTGTGGTGGTATTCTTAGCTAGTGTTTTTTTTTTCTCTTTAGAGAGGTCCTCAGTTAGCTCTCAAAAGAAAATGGTTTCTGTTTCAAATGCAACCTTAAGCCATTGA
The DNA here is from genome assembly GCA_013400955.1 of Drymodes brunneopygia. Lineage (NCBI taxonomy): Eukaryota > Metazoa > Chordata > Aves > Passeriformes > Petroicidae > Drymodes > Drymodes brunneopygia. The sequence continues at coordinate 265,025 of VZTZ01008985.1, read as the reverse complement.
TAGTTTAAACTAACCTTTAAATGCTGCCTGGAATCAACAGGAAAGCCTCTACTGGCGTGAGAAACCTTTGCTCTGAGATAAAGAGTAGTATGTGCAATTTCTATATTCAGTATCTTTCATGTTTTGGTACTGTATCTGCTTTCAAGTGCCAGCCACTTGTTAGGAATGTTTTCAAGGACACAGGATGAGTGTCAGTCACACTACTGATACATGCATTTATTTTACAGCTCATTCCCAGAGACTTGCTCCTTAAAGAAAAATGGTGGGTGGGTGTGTTCTGCTTGTTTTTTGGGTCAGCAGTTAGTTGCAGAGATGTTGCTGTACATGCAGATACAGAACTGCCTTGTATTTCTGTCCTGTAAGTTATTTACCTTCACTGTTAGCTCTCTTGGGGGTAGCTTCCTCTCAACTCCCTTAAACTTTTATCATCCTCTCTTTTCTGTTGCACTTCTGAGCTAATCCAGAAGTGGATCCAATCAAGTAGTTGGGGCTGATACCTCACAGTCTGGATGCTTGATAAGGGTTTTGCCAGATTTCTGGCAAGATGTGCTCTATCCAGAGCAAGTGAGCTGTATCAGTTAACATGTTAGTTGCTTAACTCATGTTTCCTTCTCGTTATGTAGATGGACAGTGTTGGGATTTTTTGTTTTAATAGTTCATTATTTCATTCTAAAGTTGTACTGATTCTACTTAGAACATTGTGCAACGAACTCTTCCTGTTAAAATTTGTTTAATAGGCAAGATGAATCATGGGTTCATTCAAATAGGTTCAGGATGGATAAACTTTATTTTTCAGGGCTGCTCTTCTAGGATCTGTTCTCAATTTGATATGGATTTTCCTGTTTTAAAACTGGTTGGGTATGTTTCTTACCACTTTCTTCCCCCAGCCAGCAGGTGCAATTTCAGTGCTATGTCTGTTTGGAAATATCTGCCACCCCCAGGACTCTGCTTCTCTTGACTACAAATCTTCTTGTTTGGTTTGTTTTGCTCCTCCTGCCCCATTTGTGGAAGGTAGAGAAAACCATCACAAAAATGCGATGTTGCAGAGTGAAAGTTTAAGTGATCAAACTCTACAGATTAGTGTATGAGCTGCCTCCCTTGGGACCCTCTCCCCCCTTTTTCTTTTTTATGATGAGTCTATTGGGGAGATTTAAAGTTTTTTCTTTTTCTTTTAAAGAATTTATCAACCTTACAGTTGTCATTTATATTTGAGATGCTTTTTGGAAATACGATCTGAACACATGTAAGGTAGAAATGAAACCATGTGCACACGTTTTGGAAAAGATGTCATGGGCATGATAAATTTTCTCTGGAAGTGACCTAGGTGTGTGTATTTTTAATAAATAACTCTTGACAACAGTTTGTCACTTCCCTGTAACTTAGCTCTTCATGAAACAAAAGAAGTCAACTTTATTTTTTCCTTATTTTAATGTACTCACTTCCACAGCATCTGTGGAAATACAAAGCAGTCTTGAGAGCAGTTGCCAGAACTGGCAGATTTTTCTTCTTTTCCTCCTGAAAGTATTTGTCCTTTTTGGTCTTTTGTGGGTCTTAAAGTTCATAGTGTTACGGTTCAGGTTCATGAGTTGTTTTGAACTATGAGATAAGGTAATTCTGAATTTAAATTTAGATTTTGACCTGTCAGCATGACGAAGTTCAATAAACATGATTTTATTTGAAATTATTTTATCTTACTATACAATATAATTAGTATAAAATAATCGGGTAAATATTTTTATTTGAGAGCAGACTCAGCTTAATTTAATCTCTTGAAAACTGCAAACATATTGACTTGGTTAAAACTGTGACAGCATCTGGCAGTCATTTCAGCAGGTGTTTGTATGATGATATTAATATTACACACACACTCTTCCAAATTTGTTTATTGACTTTTATGCTTCTATCATCAACAAATGTGATTATAATGCTTTTTATGTATGTTATTGCCTGATACTGTTACACTGTAAAATAGAGTTTTTCAAAATATTTTGTAGGCACTGAGCTTATGTATTTTAAAATAGATGTTTGTGCTCTGAAGCCAGTGTATGTTTCAGTGTTTTTTGGGGAAGGATTTTCAAAACAGAGCTCTTGGAGTATGTTTCAAGTGTTTTCTTGCTCAGGGAAGGGCAATGCGCTGTGTTTGAAGAGGTGTTACTTTGTGAGCAGTGTCTCTCTGAAGGCTCCCAGTGTAGCTGCTTTGGTCCGTTCAGGCCTTACAGGGAGCATCTGGAAGGCTAAAACCAAGCACCAAGGCTGCTGCTCTAAGAGTTCACTCAAGACCTTCAGGTTTCCTGGTACTGTTTCACTTGGAAGTAACTACACTGGCTGCATCTGGAAAAACAGGATCAGTTGTTATTCCTGAAGTGTCAGAAATCTGTGCAGAAGCCCCTCAGAAGTGTGGCAAAAACTGCTGGTGAGAGACATCATGGTACCCTTCCCTTACCCTCTTTGCTGCTCAGATGGGAAAAGGAAGATTTTAATTCTTCTGATACCTGCTGTGAATGTGCACATATCCCTTAATGTTACCTGTGCTAGAAGAGTGATCTTGGAGTGGAACTCCTGCCATTTTCCTAAACACACTGCAAGAAAAGGAATGTATTTCTTTTCTGCTTAGCCAGTCCTTCAGCATTTCAGTCAAACTGACCTTTTCTTCCATTTTACCCCACAGGCTTCTGCCTTCTCTTTCCAGCAGTAATATGTTTTGTCCTTTGTGGCCTCCATGGGTGTTCTTCTGAAGACCTGACTGGGGTTTATCCGTGCCCTTTTCATCGCCTACTGAGAGATCAAAATTCTCTACTTTGCTTTCTATTTTTTCTTTTTTTTTTCTGTTATCTGTGCTTATTATGTTCTTGCTGTGTTTCATGTGGCAATTTTGAACTGTTGTACCAACCATCCAGAACAGGGGGAAAAACCCAGCTGTTCTGACAGTCATCTTGTGTCTTCAATGCAAAATAGGGGAGCATTGGGGGCTTGAGACAGTACACTTGGAGTCCCCAGATTGCTTCTGGGGGATACTAGCAACAGTAATCATAGTTACTGTATCAAATCTAAAATAGAAACAAGAGCTGCAAAATCCATCGGTGCTGCAGAGTCTGAGTACATTTGGGTGTTTTACTGTGGGGAGCCTTGGGGCTGATGGTGGTGTCTGAATTCTTCCTGGCAGGGCCTGTTTCACACCTACGATGCCTTTTCTGCTCTGGTGTGCCAGAGAAGGCTGGGAGCTCTCCTGTGGCAACCTCTGTCTTCTGCCTACCTTGTTAAATTGAGAGGGTGTTACTGATCAGAGATGCAAAGAAATGGGTAAAACCAAGTGACTGAACCATGAGTATGCACCGAGTCTGCTCTGAGGTCACTGACCTCCTATGGACCGTGATCCCCATTCTGGGCCAGACACTCCTTCATGGGAAATTTCACTACAGTTCATCTATCAGTGTCCCTTAGGCTTTTTGCATAATTCACAAATACTTACCTTTCCTAGGTAGTGAAGTGGTCAGATGCGAGGTGTGCCTGGGAAGCAGTAGACAGGGAGTGTGAGCCAGCTTCCAGCCTGAAGTTTCAGAGGTGGCTCTCTGTTAAAAAGCAATGGGTCTTGATAGAAGTTTCACAGTTCATGTCTGTCCTTAAAAACCTGTGCTGTTGCTGCAAAAGGGCTGGTGGTTCTTCCCAGTCTGGTTCTTCCAGCTGGCTGTGCTCAGCTGGACCTGGCTGAAGGCTGACCATGGATGTACTTGCAGGTAAATTTTCAGGTGAATTAATGAGCTGATGAAGCTCTCTTCTGTTGCTCTGAGGTGCCTGTGTAGGGTTGTACACATCACCAGCAAACTTCATATTAGTACTAGCTTCTGTCCTCTGTTTGGATGTTATGGCAGGGTTGTGATCTCTAATGGTACATGGCAAGGTTGCAGTTTATAAGTATCTGGTAAGAAAGGGGAAAAATAGTTTGGGGGTTTGTTTTTTTTTTTACACTCATGTAGCAGCTCAGGCTGCATGGTATGTATAATCCAATATAAGCACAATGTTTTGTAATTTATGTCAAAAAAATCCCAAACCAGAAGCCCTTAGGAAAATCAAGAGATTATGATTTTGAAACGTGAGTGAGTCACTTCAGATTTGCATTGCTTTGTGTTTTAAACAGACTGCTGTAGTATTGGAAGAGTAGGGGAGTTTTATTGGTGGCATATTGGGTTATTTTTCGTGGCTTTTTTTTTTTTTAACATTAGTTTCTTCAGCCTGAATATATTCAGGAAAAGTGCTGGCTCTGTGGCATTGCTTTTATGGCTATTACTTTCACATCACATTTTACGCAGTTTAAGAAGAAAAAGGCAGTTAAAATGAAAAGAAAATGCAAAATTGTTTTCTCACAGTTAAGCATCTGCAGAAACTATACCTTTTACTTCGGTGGAGTTGGTTTTAATTTACTTTCTAACTGCTTTTTGTTCTGGTCTTTTTAAAATTCTTGCAACTTTATAATGTAATGTTAGTTATAGGGCATGCAGCAATGAGTAATTCTTTCTTACTTGTTTCAAGTATGTTCCATAAATATATGAACAGGAAAAATTGAAACTGATGAATCAAAACCTTTAAAATTAGACTCATGCTTTCTGCACTTCTTTTTTAAAGGGCAGGGAGAAAACGTGCTCTTACTTTTTCAAGTGTAATTTAGGTGAAGAGAATGTATGTATCTAAAACTATCTCCATTTTACAGAAGGTTTTGTGTGCTGGCCGGAGCTATTCCCAAAACGTTTGAGGAAAATTCAGTCTTCAGTTTCCTACTAAGTGCTGTGTTTACTAAAGGATTTCTTGATAACATCGAGTTAATAATTGACACTTCAGTGTTCTTCCTTCTGCTGATAGTGTTAGGCAAAAAATTTAAAGTAATGAGGTGATTGAATTAGCATAATGAATTAAATGCTTACAGAGAAACCAAAAGCCTGGGTTTTTGGTTGTTTGGTTTTTCTTAAGCTGCTTTTGGTGTAGCTGCTGTGTATGTATGGCGAAAGTACACATGAAGGAACTTCAGTTCTTGTGCGTTTTTGTATGCTGCATATATTCTGACTTTTTTTTTTTTTACTAGAAGTTCTCTATTCTCTAGCACTCCCTCTCCACCCTTTTGACTGTGTACTTACCTGAAAATTTCTGTAGCATTTTCCTAGTATAAAGCAAAACTATCATTCTAATTATCGAATTTCTTTCTTTGTTTGCAGATGATGATGTACCTGCAGATATGGTTGCAGAAGAATCAGGTCCTGGTGCACAAAACAGCCCATACCAACTTCGCAGAAAAACTCTTCTACCTAAAAGAACAGCTTGTCCTACAAAGAGCAGTATGGAGGTAACTTCCTTGGTTTGAATTGTAAAGGAAATTTTACTGTTTCAAGAATATGAAACTAGTTAGTAATTTTCCTAAGTTATCTAATGACTGAACTAATTCTTACTTATTTCATTAAAGGGTGCTTCTACTTCAGCTACTGAAAATTTTGGTCACAGAGCAAAACGTGCTAGAGTATCTGGGAAATCCCAGGATTTATCAGGTAATAACTTTTGTACAAAAAAGGGTATGAGGGAGGAGTAGAGGCATTTTAACATCACACATTCTCCCCGACACATTGTCCCCAAACTATTATTCTATGTGTTGTCCAGCTAAGAAACAATAGTGGGGAAAAAAACCCAAAACAAAACTACAGGCTTGTTCTGAACTTCAAATTTGGTAGCATTATTTAAATCAGAATTTTTACAGTCTGATTCTTTGTTTCTGTCTGCTTCACTGCAGGCATATTTTGGTTGTTTTTTATTCTCACAGTGCTGTGTAGTTGTATCTAAGCTACTGTTAGGAGCAGTAATGCTGCAATGGTGCCTTATTTACCATTTCTCATATTGATGGCATTGTTTCATTGCATTTTTAGGGGTAGTTTGGGTATGTCATCAGCACTCCATTGTGAAGAGAGGGAGAGACTTTTTGTGTTTGTAAATAAAAATACTCATACACCACACATCTACAGTATATGTACATTGTATAATAAACACGCATCCTGTACATGTACATATAACTATATTGTGTGTGTATTTTATTTGTGTGCATGCAATTTGTAGTTATATACAGGCACACACCCCCTGCTTGGTCTGTTTTCTGTGTAGTTTTTCAATCTCTCTGCTTCTGTTCTTTTTTATCTCCTGACACACTCTTTAATTCCAGGAGATCTGCTGTCACTTTTGCCTGGAAAATCAACACCAGTGCTTGCCAACTCCCATCGATGTGGTTTCTCCTGCTTTTTTTGCTTCTGTTTTTTTTAGTCCACGTCTCCCTTAATATTGTGAATTAAAACTGAGCAGCTGGCACAAGGCTTTGGGTCTGTTTTCATAGCTTCTGTTGAGGTCTGCTCTTTCTGGCTTCTCATCTTCTCTATAGGATAGTGTTTGTCTTTTGAGCTCTGTCTTTTCCCCACTTTGTTTTATTCTCCCACTTATTGATCGTCTCCTCATTTCAGCAGCTGTTCAAGAACCATTTAAAATCAGATTTATATTCTTGAAATAGCCAGAACCAACTGGACATCAGCCTGTATCATTTTGCATTGATACATTTTCTGATTTGCTCTCTGAGCCTTGTGAAGAGTTTTCTTGTCACAGACTCTGTTTCTCTTGACAGTTTTTAGTTTTTCTTCTATTTCATTCACTTTTTTGCAGTGTTCTTCGTTGTGCTTTTACTTTCCTCCTTTCTTTAGTGAAAGTACGTAACTTTACAACATGAATGACACTGATTTCCAGAGGAATTCTCTGTGCTTTTGCTGTGCATTCCATTTGTTGGATTCTTGAGCTCGTGTGGGGAAAGTATGGGGGTTCTGGAGGCTTCTCCAGCCTGGAGTTAACAGAGGAACAGTTGTAAACAGTGATTTTACAGTTTTCCTTTTGAGACTGTGTTCAAACCAGTCGCAGTGTAAGAAAGGAGTGTCCTCCTCAAACCATTTTCTATTAATCTCTTTCCCAGTATGGGTGACAGTTATATTTTATTCTCCCTGTTGAGTTTTTAAGAGATTCCTCTAAGTTTGTACAAGTATTGATTGTGGTGAGATTTATCTTAACACACAGCCCCCTTCACCTCACGTTTTGTTTTTGGCATTGGTAATGGTATCTGTTGTAACTGAGTTGAAAGCATGAGGATTTCTGGATTGTCATGAGTGGCAGCTGTGTATTGTCATTTGGGCTGTACAGTTGTTTATTTTAGAACTGTAGATGAAATGAAGGCATGGGACTAAGAAATATAGGAAAATTTCTTGGTGGTAAACCATTCCTTATTGTACAGACTCTGAGTTGAGGAAAATTCAGCAAAAAGTTGAAAGGAGAAATGCCAGTCAACTAGAGTTTCCAACTGGAGTGGAGCCAGGAGTTGGAAAAACGTGTATTTTAATACAGATTTCAGAGTTAGTTCTGCTGGGAGTGTTGCTATTTTAAATTTCTCTTTTCACAGAACTATGGATTTGCAGTACATTCTGAGACTCGAGGTTACTGGCTCCCTCACTGATTGTTCTGTATGCTAGGAACATGCATAACTCATAGTTTACAGAACTTACTGACTTTTTAAACTGATTTTTTTCTTTCCCTATTGATTTCCTAAGATACTTTCCCAAGAACAATACATGCTATGTTTCTGACATATTTTTGCTTCTTAACAAGAAAAGATTTTTACTAAATACGTCCTTATGTAGCAAAAGTTATTTGTCTCCATCTTCTCCACTGAAATGGACAGAAAGCACAATTATGTAAGACATAATTTACAATTTTGGGTTCTTGGGTTGACATTCTTGGTCTTTGTACAAAGAAGGGAATTCACTTTCAGGCAGCTTTCCCTGCTCTTTGTCTTGGTATTACTTTGCTAGTCCCTATCAGCTAAATTATCAAAACTGAAACAGCTTCATGCATGACCTGTGGAAACTGAATGACATAACTAGCTGTGTTTCTAACTTTCAGATGTGCAGTATATTAATGCTTACTAAATCATAAATAGTTCAACTGTCAACTTACATTAGGGCAAAGATAAAGATTGGTGATGACCTCTTTTACTTCACTTTTATTTTTATTCTTGTCTGATTTGGACACTTATTTGGAAAACTGGTTGGGTTTCTTTTAATGTGACTATGCATTTCGTACGTTACCTTCACTTCATCAGTAGGCATGAAACTGTCAGGAGGAGGAGCATCTAAATGCTGCTGATCTGGTGGCCAGACAAGCCTTTTAAAACTGTTTTGGCTCATTTTTATAAACTGAGATGAAGAACACATTGATTGTATCCTTACTTTGACACATTACTAAAAGATATCCAAGATGTGGATTTATAGAACAAAAGCATGTAGGTCTCTCTTGGATACAGAGAAAAGTCTTCACGTTAAGAAGCAAATTAGCCTTTTCATACTATACTGGAGAATTTCACCTGGTAATCACTTTATCAGTGATTTGAGTGGAAAAATCTGAAATCAACCCCTGCTTAATTGAGCAGAAGGGCAGTTTAAACTAAATTGCTCACTTCTACAGGATTTTGGATAAAGCTGAGTAGGATAGCAAACACCTGTAAAATCATCTTCATTTTGAAAGCAGTGCCTATGTTTCCAAGTAAATACAACTTGAAAAATTGCAGGGGCAAGAAGGTTTATTGCGGCTTTTAAATTTTTAAAAATTTTTTTTATTTCAAGTGTTTTGACACTTTCTCAAAGTTGGTTCTTGTCCCCTGCAGTAAGGAAACACATCTGGATTTCAATTTTAATTTTGAAATAGAGCCTAGGGAGGAAAACAGGAGTATGAACTTCGGAGCAGTGGGAAGGTGCTGTATTAGTGAGCTTCCCCATTCAATAAAACATTATTCAAGGTCCTACCATAGATAAAAGAAGAAAAAAACATGCAGGTTGTTTCTGGAAGTAACTGTTTAAATTGTGTGCCTCAGGGATTTGTGTGTTAAAAGACAGATCATGGAAAACTTGGGAGGATTCACTGTTTTGCGTCTGCAGTATAACATTGCAGCTTTCAGTAAGACATTAGAAGACTTCATCTAACTGGAAAGCTACCAGAAAAAGATTAATTCAGAATCAATGTCCAATTATCCTGTGATACATTTCAAGAGTAATTAGGACTGTAGAGTGAGCTGCTCCTGCCTGTTGGACGCAGGTAGGACCCTTTATATCTCCAGTGGAAAAGGACCTTTTTAAAAAACAACATTGATAGTGCATGTAACGTTTTTTTTGTGAAGCCAGCCGTGTTCCCCTTACAGGCTGCTGTTATGCTCTTCAGACTTCAAGCTCCCCAAATGTCATTGAGCAGAAGGCCCTTAGAGACTTAGTTGCATTTCATGAGTTTCACCAACTTACTGGCTTCAGCCTGGCTCATAAGGCTTTGTTTTGTTTTGTTTTTTCTTGAATAAAAATAATTTTGTAATCTGCCACTAATAATGCTGTTACAGAGGAGAACTGTCTTGGCCAACTTCCGGGCATTCATTACTGTCTCCTTCCTTGTGTCCCATGGTAGCAGTTCTGTAGCTTGCAATGAACTACAGCAAGGAGCTGATCATAAAAAAATTCTGGAGGAGGATAGGACAGTGTGGGAGCAAATAGTTGTGGACATGTGGAATGATGGCACTTACCACTTTGGCACAGCATAGATTTTTGTTGGCTTGAAGTGGCCTGTACCTGTAGGTTATGGCTGCAAACTGTGATGCTGCCAGCTGCATAAATGCTCCTCTGGCATCTAAGAGGAAATTGATATTCTGGAATCACTAGGGGATGTTCATACAATGGTGCAACAAGGAACACATTCAGGGAAAGGTGCTGCACACTCTGGAATATTTCAGAATTTCTACTACCTGGTCTGATCAGAGATGTAAGCATGGCACCCTGGAAAAACAGCTCTAATTCCTTCTGTCATAGTACGCAGGTTCTGGTGATGTGGTCTGCAGATCACAGTTTATGGGGGGGTAAAAAAGCCACTGTTTGGTCCCTGCAGTTCCTGTCTTCTCCCTCTTACAGCTAGAAATAACACATTTCTTTGTGCTGTCTTGCCTAGGGGAATTCTGGGCCTGTTTGTTTGTTTTGTTTATATGTGAAATCTCACATGGATACTATTTTTCAGAATGTTATTCCCTCTTATTTAGTAGATCATCTTTCTTAAGGTCACTTCAGTAAGCTTCTTGTAGTAGCCAAAATGACAATCCTGTTGCTCCTTAGGCTCATATGTTCTAAGAAAAAATAATGTGAGGGGCATTACATGGATGTAATTGTGCCATAAATTTAGCAGGCAGGAGCTTTTAGTGCCTTGCATGCAAATCCTCTAGACTTTGGGAGCTGCTCTGTGTGGTTGGTCCTTTAGGATCTAGAAAGGATCCTGAAGGCATTAGCCAAACAAGTGACTTCTGCAAGCAGAACTTGCCTGCTTTGAGGATTCCTGCCCCAGGAAGATCTGGTGAGAATGAAAACTGCAGGCAGGGCTTTCCAAAGGAGCTGTGGTTGGTGGAGTGTCCATGTGCCCAAGAGCAGGGGTTTAACAAAGTGCACTCCTGTCTCCACACAATGATGTGGGAATACAGTTTTCTCCAGCCTCTCTGAAGAAATGCATGTGGCAAGACTAATACTTCTTCTGGTTTAGATTTTTCATTTTAAAAGGAAGAACATAAATGGGAGTAAGTGAAAGGAGGAGACTTTGGAATTCTTGCTGGCTATTGGTTTCCTACATCCCAGATGCCCTCTTTCCCTAATGTGTTCATTGTGGGAGAACAAGGAAGTCATCCTAGTAGTTTTTCCAGACAGTGACTATTTCTGATTAAATTCTATTGTGTTTGAAAACATTTGCAGAGATTTTGGCTTTGGGACTGCATTATTATTGTTATATGGATAATAATATGGGTTAATTGAACCACAAGCTAATAGCAGCGAGAAGCCAGCATATCTGGAACATGCACAGTAGCCTGTTAACATCTGCACTTGTTTGCCGAATGATTCCTCCAACAGAAAAGGTGAACTATGAAGTGTGAAAAGAGGACTCAAAGTTTGTAACTTCTAGTGGATTTTTTTGCCTTTGGTTTTAGAAGAAACATGCTTTTTAAAAAGGCTGCCTTGAGATAATTGGCATTTTAAATGAAAATCTTTCAAGTGACAAGTTGGTAATCTTTTGCAGTCAGAATTTGAGCTTGCTAAATATGTCAATAACCTTGTATTGATTACTGTTTAATAGCAGCACCTGCAGAACAGTATCTTCAGGAGAAGTTGCCAGATGAAGTGGTTCTAAAGATCTTCTCCTACCTACTGGAGCAGGATCTCTGTAGAGCAGCTTGTGTGTGTAAACGCTTCAGTGAGCTGGCTAATGATCCAATTTTGTGGTAAGTGAAAAGCTATTCCTCATTATCTTGAGAAATACTAGATGTGCTGCTCAAGATGCCAGTACAATAGAAAAATTGAAGTGTTGGTTACAATTAGTTGAAGTAAAACCATTGTATTTTATTTTGTCTGGTTTAGGTAAGCATTATTTGTTACTTATGAATATCTGATTATATGTATTAAACAGTGAAACTTCATTCTCTAGTAGTGTGGATGCTAGTTAAACAATGCCTACTTTAAAAAAATTAATTCCTTCAGTTGCCATTCCTTCTTCCCCCTTTAACCTTTTTTTGGCTACTATAGGGATTGTGTTACTGCACACAGAAGGAACAAAACATTTCTTGAACTTAGATGCAAGCTTTGTCTAGTGTTACTTAAATGGGTTTTTTGTTTGGTTTGAGTTTTGTTTGTTTTGTTTAATGGTTGAATATTTGGGCTTTCCCCAATATGAGTCTACTCTACTCCTGGGTTATTGAGAGTTTGAATAAATGGGATCTAAATGTGTGATTTTTTTTTTTTTATAAGGGAGAAAACCAACATGTTTCTTGAGCTGCTTTGTTTTAAAAGTAAAGATTAAAACTAAAAGAAAAATAAGAAAATGACATCACAGAACTAACCCTTTTTTTTTCTGTCCGAAAGACAGCTTTGGGGATGTCTGGTGAAATGAATTACAACTTCTGTGATTCAGTGGCATCCTGTAAGTCTGGGCTTAATATCAGCAGGCTCAGACACTGCAATTATTTGCATTCTGGCACTAATGAAAAGAATCCAACTGATGTGTGCCGTTTTCTTCCTTTTAAACCACTGTAATTTGTTCACTGATGAACTCTTTTTGGAATACAGTGCATCTCTTGTTCTCAGTGAATGCATTTTCCAGTCTTTTTTTGGCAAGGTGAGGAAGAGGTGGTGGCACGCTTGGTCTTAAGTTTTGTTATACTTGTGCTACTAGCTTTTGTAAGAGTTAAAGCAATTCTGTAGTTAATACACAGAGTCCGATTCACAAATAGTGTAACTGCTCAAGTTTCTTCATGAAAATTGCATGTTGAGAACTTTTTCTCTTGGACTGTAAAACACATGAAATTTTTGTCAGAATAACGCAGAAATCAGTGCAACAAAAAATTGGTTCTAAGTGATAGGTACTGGTCTTGGTTGTATTCGCTGTCACTGACTGGCAAATTCTCTTTGAAAAAAAAACCCCAGGTTTTAGCCTTTGGTTTTATATTAAAATAGAAAAGTAATCAGCAATACATTCATTTTCTCTTCTGCTCAGGAAAAGATTGTATATGGAAGTATTTGAGTACACTCGTCCAATGATGCATCCTGAACCTGGTAAATTTTATCAGATTAATCCAGAAGAATATGAACATCCAAATCCCTGGAAGGAAAGCTTCCAGCAGCTGGTAACAGTTTTATTCATTTATATTCAAATATAAAGGTATTTATAAAAGTAAAAAACACTAACTTCTGAAATGTGGCTGACAACAGTAATTATCTTGGGTTTAGACTTTAAGATCCTTGTGGTGTTGTGCAGTAGGGGGAATGCAGAAGCTATTTCCTGTTTTGAGGCACACTTTAGGGAGATACCACATGGTAAAGTGGAGTCCTTGAGTATCCAGCTCTTCTGAGCTGGGTTTTGCGTTGCTGAAATTTTGTGTACAAGATTGTCATGGTCTGAGACTCACAACTTGAAAGATGTTGTCATACCACACTAAACCAGTGTGTGTGTGCTGGTTATCAGATTTGTGTGCATCTTCCTCTGGTGAACCAAACATATGTTGATAATATCACTTGGGCAAAATAGTGATTTACAGCTGGCCTGACTGGAGGCAAACAAGTCTTTTTTAAGGGATGTGATTGTACCTCTAATCCAAAATTTCAAAGGTATTGAACAAATGGCTGGGCATGATAATAGGAACACAAAAGTAAGGGAAAGAAATATTGAGGTGAGTGTATCACACTATGCCACGTGTTGTCGGTTAATGAATTTCTGAAGTGCATTAAGGACAAATGTTTGATTTGGCTTCTTTGTTCAGTATTCAAATAAGTGAAGGTATGGGATTCTCTTTTTCTCACCAAATAAATGCACTTTTTGTGGCAAGCTGCTAGGAAATCAAGATATGGAAGTAAGGACAGCTCCTGTGGAATGCTTCAAGTGTATGAAGCTTTTCAGTCAGTTTTGAGGCCTCTGGCTGTGTAAGTAGCTGGACTCTTGGCTTAGTTGATCGCTCCCTTAGGCTCAGACATTTTTTGGTGTTGTAATCTCAAATTGTGTGCCTAGAGTGGTAGGTCAGTATATGATCCTTCCTTCCTGGGACAAACTGATATCAGCAAATGGCTTGTTAATTAGGGAATTAGTAGATTTCCTGTCAGTGCGTTCAAGCCCGCCTGTCTGCAAGCTTATCATAAACCCTTCTTGTTTCAGTACAAAGGAGCACATGTAAAGCCAGGTTTTGCTGAACACTTCTACAGTAATCCTGCAAGATACAAAGGAAGAGAAAATATGTTGGTATGTTTCTAAAGCAGTTCTTAAAAATATTTATATATCTGTATAAATGGATGTGGACATTACTCTGAATTTGTCCCTTTTCTTCTAGTATTATGATACCATTGAGGATGCTCTTGGTGGAGTTCAGGAAGCTCATTTTGATGGACTTATCTTTGTTCACTCTGGTATCTATACTGATGAATGGATATATATAGAATCTCCAATCACCATGATTGGTGCAGGTATGTAAACTGGGAGCATCACTGTCTCAAACTTGTGTTAATTACCACCTTAATTACCATGATACTCCAGTGTACTAAGTATCCATATAAGTGCCCATCTTTCTTCATCTGCCTAGCAAGTGTTTTTTGTACAATTGTCACTAAGTCAAATGCTTCAGACTGAAGTGCTGTTGTCTGCTTGTTAGTTTTTGGAATAACTTAATTTATCTTTTTATTTCATCATGAGAAAAAAATTGAATTTGTCAGAAAGCCTATTCAGTTATAGGACTACAGTTGAAATTTTTACATACATATATATATATAAAACCCATATCCAGAGTAAAAAACAGCAGTGGGAACAAGCCCAAATTAGTGTCTGTCCCATTTTCTTCAGTATCATAATTCCATCTTGAAGGAAATGAGAGCATCCAGCAGAAAAATTCAGAGACTGGAGATTCTTTCTCTGTTCTCTGCCAACTGTTCCTTTGAACAGGAACCTTTATGGAGAAGGAAATAAGACTTGGAGAATAGGAAAGGTTTAGGAATTTAATACGATATACTAGGCTGCAAATTGTGGTACTTCTGGAGCTGCTTGCTTTTCATGTCACTACTGGGGCATGCTAATTCCCAGTAGCATGATAACTGCTAGGAATTCAGGCTGTCTTACTGTCCGGTTAGAGATTTTGGTTGAGGGGTCTTGGACCTTTTGCTCCTGTGGTGACCCAGAAGTGAATTACCTGCTGTTCGTGTTTTCTGAGAAGCTGTCTCTCTCGGTTGGTTGGGTTTACTGGGTTGTGGGTTTTATTGAGGGTGGTGGGTTTGGAGTTGTTTGTTTAGAAGGGTAGGGGGTTTTTGTTTGTTTTGGTGGGTGTGTTTCGTAGGTATATTTTCTTTGTTTTGCCAAGTCCCTCTTGCAAAGTCTCTCTTTTCGGCTGTTTATCTGTTCTCCATACCAACTGTTTTGTTCTTGAGTGAGGCTGTTCTGGCACTTCTTGTCTGGGTTTTGCAGCCTTGGCAGGGAGAGTGGTTTTGAGCAATGCAGTCAGATTGTTCCAGTGTTACTCTGAGAAATTGTCCCCACAGATCTGCAAGATGTGGCTCTGTTAGTATGTGTGTTTGTCAGTTTGGGGCTACATTTCTGGAGCTTACATTCTGAACATGCCCACTTACAGTGCTTTGGTCTGTGTTGTGGAGAGCTTTTGGAGCACAAACTGGATTCCTTCTGGATGAGACTAATTTAAGAGACATGTTCCTGGAATACTCTTGCTGCCCTTCAGTAGCCAGCGTGTGTTCAGTCAGAGAAACCTGGCGAGGACTAGTCCAAAGTCAGTCTCTTCTCCCCTCCCTGTCCTGCAGTGTGTGTTGAGTGGGGATGGCTGGTTCTCAGCACTGTTTTTCCCTCTGTGGTACCATTCCTGTGTTAGGCTGCAGTGCTTGCTAATGAAGATGTGGCCACAGACAAATAAACCCTGACTCCTGTTTCACAGAGAGGATGACAGTAAAAATAGGGCAAGTCATATTCAAGAATCGTTTAAAATCCAGAGAAACTGGATCAGCACTGTCCTAAGATATAAAATTTCTCAGTTGTTTCATGGCACTTGAAATGATATCTTGGATATTTGGGTAAACTTCTGCATGTTCTCTGTCCCCTTTTAAGTTTTGAAAAGCCATCTGCTTTCCCTTCCTCTGAAATTAACCTAAGTTATTCAGAAAAACAGTTATCTTAAGTACAGTCCTTTAAAAGCCAGGGATCTTCATTGTGTATTTTTGTAACTGAATAGCTGTCTTGGGGAACAAAACCTCTAAGAGGAATCCAGAAATGCTAGATGTATTTATATTTCAGTTTTTGGCACTGCTGACTTCACTTCCTCAGACTTTCTCCACTGAATGGTGAGTGACATTGTAGAGAGAGTCAATTTTCATTTGACTGGAAAAGAAAACAAATTAAAGTGAACCGCTAAGCCTTGGAGAACTACCTCTTCTCTGTTCAGTCTGGCATGCTTTTCAGAATGGTAGGATTAAGGCAGTGCCAAATGTCTCTGCATTTCTACTCAAATTTCTTTAATAGTTTCTTCTTCTGGCTTCAGAAGAAGCACAACATTATTAGAAAGGCAGCTTAACATACCTTGAGCTTACAAGAAGCTTCTGCTTGGTCACATAAGCAAAATGTGCTTACAGAATAATGCCTGGTGTTCTGAGTTTTTTGTTCTATTTAATTTGGGGGTTGTTTCTTCCCTTAAATCTGTGCGAAGGATTGGTTCATTCAAAGCGAAGGATGCTTTGGAAGTATTATTAGTGCTGTAGCATATCTGAATTGCCAAGAAAGAAGCAGGAAGAGAGGTTCTGTAAGGAAGTTGCTGCATCTGGTTCAGCAGACAGAAATACCTTTGAATTTTTTTAAAGAATTCTATTTTCCAGGGTTGAAGGGGGGGGTGTTTACTGCAGGAATAGGAGCCTGCCATGGAGTGCTCATCTCACTAAAGACACAAAACCTCTCAGTTGCTGAGTTTCAGCAGTTGTACAGATGTGTCCTGATCTGAGAATCTTCACTGAACGTGTATTTTCAGAGCTACAGCTTTCATTTTTCCCCTTTATTTTCCATTTGACTTAAATAATGTGCAAGTAAGTGAAAAGTGATTATCAAAAGGTTTTTCAGTCAAGAAAAAAAAAACAGTAAAATATGGATTGTTGTGGTAATTTTAAGGGTGGAAAATTCTAAAATGGTAAAACTGTCATAATTGGTATTTTTTTACTTTAGAGTGCAAGAGTACTTTCACATGCCTGAGCTCTTCTTCAAATACCCCTTCTGCATCTTTGAAATGAAAGCTTTATTTTGGACTGGTTTAGATCTTCTAGGCTGTAGGATCTAAAAGAGTATCTGATTTTTGCTTGGTACAATTGGGCAGGGTCGCAGTTAGTTCCTGCAGAATGTAGTGATTTTTTATCTTCTAATGCAGGGAAAAGTAAAGCTGTTTTATTCCTCATGAGGAATTAATGAATTCTGTGGCATCATCCTGTTAATTTCTATTTCTTTAGACAGTCCCTTCTTGTAGGCTTTCTGTTCCATTATTTCTAAATGGTCTATCCATGGTCCTTAAGCTGAGCATGAATTCTGATCCTGGGGAACATGACTCCCTTAGGTTCCAGCAAACTGACTTCTTGGGAGCTGCGTTTTGCTTGATTACAAAATTAGTGGCCCTTTTCTTCTGTTTCCACTTCTAATAATGTTTTCTTTTTTCTAAAATAGTCTAAGCCAAAAGCTGAAATAAAGATATTTCTCTGAATGATGATTTCGCAAAGGTTTGGTAGAACGTTGCAGAGAATTCCATTGGTGCATTTGGAATGAAACTAATGCTTAAGGAAGTCTTCACTATTTTCCTAGGGAGATCTAAGTGCAGTGATCTTACTAACTGGCATATTCCATGATGGGCATTCTGGGACCTTCCCAACTTGGAAGTTGCTACTTGTGTAGGAACTTCTGTAAATGAGAGGAAGGTGTCAGTAGAGAACATGGTCCAAGTGCTTTGCTAACAATTCCACAGATCTCTTTAATAGTGTTTCAGAGCATCCAGTGTGAAGAGGAGTTTTTCTGAGAGGGAACACAGTTCTGATACTGATTTATGGCTTTCATATCCTCCTAGGGGCTCTGTTTATTTCCCAGGTTTGGTTCACCTGCAGTACCATGGTGCTGTTCCTTGTCACGTGCCGAAATACGCAGATTTGTTTATGGCACTGCATTTGCACCATGGTCAATATATAGAAATGTTACCAAACCACAAAAATACGTTTTGTATGATGACACAACTCCTCATCAAAGCCCCTTTTAATTGTTGCCTAGTACTAAGTGAATAGTGGTGTAGAGGAGAGCCAGACTACCTTAAAATATTTGCAGCTCTGCAATAATGAAAGCAGAGATTGGGCTTTTGGATAGTGAGAACAAGCTGGATAATAATGTAAATGTTGCTTCATTCTGACTGACATCTTTCTGCCAGAGTGATAAAGAACAGGACATACCGCTTGCCTGTACTAACGTCAACAGACAACAGAAAAGTATCTGCTCCTGAGGAATCCTGTGTGTAGGCTTTTCAATAAAATACAGAATTTAGGGCAAATACCTGCTCATGTTTATGTTGACTTGGGAGCCATTTCAAATGCTATCAGATAAGTTATCTGCTATAGTACCTGAAACTTCCACCTTTATATTTGGTGTATTGAGGGAAGGTTGCGTCTGGTTTGCATGTTTAATGTGCAGGTTTGAATCAGACAAACGATCTTGCTTGTGAATGAGCGTCATTGAATTTATTCCAGTGGGTGGCTGAGGTTAACTCGTGCTCCCTCTGCTGGCTCGTGCCATCCCAACGTAAGCACTGCCAGCCTTTGGATTAAGGGTAAAGAACCGAGCAGAGCCTCGCTGGTAACACGGGAAATCGAATGGCACATTATGGCATTTTGCAAGTGAACCACTTTGCAACCTTCTGGACATGCTGACAGTAGTATAGTTCAATCTAATTTGATAAGATTTTTTTTCCCCTAAGGAATAATGAGGATATCAATTCAAAACTCTGAATCCTACATTTGAGAAGAGTGGGGAGGTTACTTGTAGGTCATGAGCAGATTAGTAAATCGTGATTCATGTCAGTGATGGAATGTATGTTTTTAGCATTAATAGAAGAGTTAGGAATACCAGAAAAAATTGTATTTGGAGCAGAGTTAAACTGCCTCAAGCCTGGTATCCATGTTAAAGTTATTCATTCAGTTCGTTGTAAGTAGTAGTCAAAAACAAGCTTTATTAAAGAGAAGGTTTTTCTCACAGTACTGGATATTACTAAATTGGTGCCAGATTGTCTTAGTTAAAGACTAGTTTCTTCATTGTCTTTGAAACTTCCTTTTTTAAGATTCTTTTGACAGGAAGACTATTAATGTGCCAACAATAGTGTTAATTTTCCTCTGTTGCTTTGAACAGAATACTTGTAAGTATTTTGAGGATTTTTTTTCAGTGGCATAAACTAAGACTTACTAATTGTTTTCTTTGCAGCACCTGGAAAAGTAGCAGACAAAGTTATAATAGAAAACACTAGAGATTCCACCTTCGTTTTTATGGAGGGTTCTGAAGATGCCTATGTTGGATATATGACAATCAGGGTAAGAACCTCAATCTTAAGCAGATCTTTTGAAAAAATGTATTTAACCACTCAGGCATTAAAATTAACATGTCTGTTTTCTTCCTTTTTCAGTTCAACCCTGATGACAAATCTGCTCAGCACCACAATGCACACCACTGCTTAGAGATTACCGTGAACTGCAGTCCAATTATAGATCACTGTATTATTCGAAGTACTTGTACAGGTTAGTGGGCTTTTTATTGTTTGAAGAAACATAACAAATTGAGTATGATTACTATTGGCATATTTTTATTTTTTGATGCAGGTATTCAGTATGGTTCTACAAGCCTTAGTAGCCTTGGAGCATCACTATTAGAGTGACTTCTTTGTGTCCAAAACCTCTGTGATAATGTGTACTTGGTCTTTTGTTTGAATCTGTTTAGACTCTTTGGCCAGTTGGTTTGAAACTGAGAAGTGGCAGTTAAATAAACGTTCCTGGGTTTGGTGTTCAGTTGTAGCTGGCAGAATGGGGCATTTGAAAGGGTTACACATGGGACTTGTTCATTAGGTTTGTTGTGATCAGGATCGATGGCATTAAACAGTCACAAGATGTAACTGCTAAGCTCAGCTCACATCTGAGTGGAATGATTTGACCTATTCAGAGGATGAGTCGTAGCTCTACAGGCAGAAGTGTTGAAAGACTCATTTCACCATCACAGACAGTGAGGAATTTATACTGCCTGATTTGGGAAAAATCAGTAGTGTAGATTCAGGAAAGAATGGGTCAGAGTCAGGAAGTGAGGAGCTGGATGGCAGTTTAGTCACCGGCAGGAAGACATGACAGTTTGCAGTCACTAAACACAAGACATTGTAAAGACATGGCAAGTTGAACATCTTTGTGCAGAGGAAGCCAGATGAAGTGGAGTTGGAGCGTCAGAAAGAAGAGGTTCAGGAGAATTAAGATATAGTGAGTCTTTGTGTGGAAATGGCCATATGAACTTCCCAGTGCCAAGGGAAGCTCCCTCCACAGCTAGGGAGAGGGAATGGATCTGTGCAGCAGACTGTGCGTGGAGGTTGCTCAGCTCACCTTAAAGGCAAGGAAAAAGAAAACAGTTCTTCCAACTAGATAAAAAAACTACCTTTTTCTGGTACTGTCGGCGAAGAATACTGCAGGGAACCATGATGAGAATGGTGGAAGGATTCCTGGCCTGTGCCTTCTAGAGGAAGATGCGCTTTTTTGGAGGTCTTGGGCTATAAGCCACTGCATTCGGTCAAGGCAGTTCTATGCTTTGCAGCTCTGTGCATGCATCACCATCTCTTTTATTGGAGACACATCAGCAAATACTTGGAAGTGTTAAAAATGACAAAAGAGGAGCAAAGGACAAAAAGCTGCTCCCAATATCCCAGTAATCCAGTGTTAGTGCTAATACTGGGAAATTGAAGTATGTGAAGAAAAGGTGTTCTGGAACTTATCCTTTGCCAATATTAGGGACTCTGACAACCAGTGAGAGGAATTAGATAAGACCACATTCAGCTTGATTTTTGAAGTAGTTTGAAGAGCTGCATGACTTCATATTGAAACATGCTTATAGATAAGCTACTAGATCCTAATGTTTTTGTGAAAGTTGCTTATTAAAATTAGATTTTGATAATTCTTTTTCATGACCACTTTCCATTTCTGAGAATTTTGTAGTTTTGCTCCCACCACGACTCTGGATTTCTAAGTGTTTACTGTATTAAATTGTTGATTCTCTTTTCCAAAATTAAAATTTCTGGTCAATTTTGGAGGCTGTGCTATCATCACTTGTTGATTATCAAGTTTTATTGGCTTTTTAATCCTACCAAGCCTTGCTATAACCTACTCAGGAAGTACTGAGTTTGTGTAAAAAGGGAGGAAGAATGGCAGTCTGCCAGAAAAAGCATTTACTGTTTCCAGATAATTGACGTTTCTGAAGTATTGATCCATAGGCATTCAAAACCTCTTTCCTAGCACATGCTTGATACCCTTTCTGTAGATCTCCCAATTGCATTAAAGCATATTTTTACGTCATGTCATATGTAAAGTTCTTAATGTATGTCATATTTAAATATGGGAGCTCTGTAAATGCAAGTGAAGTAAGCTGGAGGTTCCTGCTGCCAGTCCAAAGCGTCTTGTGAAATACTTTCAAATAAAGTTTAAATGGCAAGATCTTGAGTCTAGAGGTTCTGTTACATCCATTGTGAAAGAAATCTGTGTTTGTTAGTTGTCACCTTGATGGATAAAAGCAGTAGTGGATGACAATGTTCTTTTTTTTTTTTTAAATTTTAATATTGCATAAGTATGTGCAATCATTATTTTCTGAGTAAACAAAATAAAGCTTAAACCAGTACTACATGTGCTGTGTACTCCAAAAGGACCGATTTCACACAGTCAGTACTCAAGTCCAGTGACATGAGTCAGAATAAAGATGGTTTCATTTAAATAAGCAAAATGTGATAGAGGTATGCTTTTAGAACATCACACTGGGTTCCAAAAATCCACAGCTCCTCAGTCTCACAAAAAGACATAGAGGAAGGGGAGTGAAAGTAAATATGAAATACAAGAAAGACATTATTAACAGTCAATATAAATAGAAAATTAGGAATTGAAGGAAACTCTGGGGACCTCCCTCCAAAACAAAAACACACCATCAAAATACCACTTTACTGCCACAAAGAACTTGATAAACAAGACAAGATGCAATATCTGTCTAGAAGAGCCAGTGCTTGTGTTTTCATTTGGGGAACAAAGGGAGTTTTAGCAGTGTTGCTGATCCATCATAGAATGGAAAAATTTGAATGGCAAAGTGTTGTGTAATTTTTGTTCCATATTTAATGAGAATAGGCAGGAATGATAAATGCCCTCATCCCCTAGAGGGATAATGAAACACGTTCCACTCTTGACAGTAACTGTGGATGAGGTTAAACAGCTGTTAAAATAGACATTCTGAAATCATGCAAGAGTTTAGAAAGAACTGGCCAAGAAATTCTCTGGCTTCCTATTGTGTATCAATGGTAACTTGAAACCGCAGTGAAATGGTCTTTGTCCCTGGGGGATGTGGCAGGGGAGAGACTACACAGGATGAAGTATGGCAGGAGTACTGCCTGTTGATCCTGGGTAGAATGATGAGGTATAAATGCAGGGGTTTGGTCAATCAAGAATTTAAAATTTATGTTGAATCAAATTAGTGTGTATTTACAGAAAATTATAATGGTTGCATTACATTGTTGGCATTTTTGATTACTTTATTTGACCAAAAGAAGGCAACAGTCCCAGTATAATTACACACATCCTTGAAAAATGTTTGACATCAACACATAGTGCCTTAAAATATTAGAGTTCTACAGAATGCCCAGAGCCTACACCAAATACATGAAAAATAACTTTCAGGGTACTGTAATGCCTTTTTTTTGTGGTTATTTCAAAGATTACTTCTTGGTTTGCAGAGAAGAAATAAGATCCATATTGCTGAGACCTGGAGACAACAAGGACTTTACTATAGAGTATTTTAGATACAATATTAATGTAATAGAACTCCAATCTTATAAATAAGCAGGAGGGATGGGTTGCTATGACCTTCCTAGTAGGTGGACTGTCAAACACCACTCACATTAGTCTGACCAAATGCAGCGTTCACACACAACTTGCTTTTGTTCCTATTTCTAAATGATAAACCCTTCTCCTGGAAAGCTGGGAAAATCTTAGAGTCACTGTGGATAAACTGCTAAATATGAGCCCCCATGTAGTCAGTGGCCAAAAGAACTGATGTGATCCTTAGCTACACCTGGGGGAATACCAAGTACAAGTAGAGAGACTGAGTTAACGCCTCTGCTTAGTCCTGCTTCAGAATAAAGTGCTCTTTTCTGGTGTCCATAGCAACATGTTGGAAAATTTAGAAACTGTTCAATGAAAAGTCATATAAGGTAAAGGAGAAAAATTCAGTTGTAGTGAAAAACACAGTGGCTGCAGTTTGTTACTTTATCAAGGAGAAAACTGAAGGAGCAAATTGCTTGTACTGAACACATGCGTGCATTGGGTAAGGCCTGCACTGGTATAAAGAGAGCCAGTCACTGGGTGCCAAAGCTGGAGGAATTCAGATGAGCAATTAAAGTGTAAATTAAAAGAGCAAGAACCCTTTAGCCAGCTAACAAGCTTTATGCTGTGTTTTCAGTTGCTGGAAATCATAAAGTTACCAAAATTAAATATGTTTCTATGAGATACATGCTGAAGTTCCTGCTACTAGAATTGAAGCAGGATTTATTTCAGGGAATTAGTGTAATCTGTATTATTCATAAGGCCAGACTAGACGATCAAAATAATTTCTTTAGGAATTAAAAAAAAATAAGCTCTCTAAATGAGTCTGTGAATTATTTAAGCGTTGTCTTTGTGGTACTTTGCTAGAAGGATATATGAAAACTGACTAACAGAGCAGGTACTGGCTTGCTTATTTAGTGATATTTAATTGTGGAGAACGTGTGTTGCATGGGCCAGGTTCCCTGAGATGAGCTCTTACCTTTCAGAAATCACTGTTGTGATTTTAGTGGCTGCAAAATTTCCATGTTGTCACACTTCATGGAGTTCAGGGAATTGAGCTGTTCTGCTGAAGTCTTGAGCAGTTTGAGTCCTAGTTTCTTCGAACATATTTCTTTTTTGGGTTATGATATGGTAGCTGAAATCATTCAAGGAGCTTTGTAATTCAGCTGGGAAGAGACCTGTTGGTTTCTGATGTTTAGTTCTGCACTCGATTGTGCATCTGTGTCTTGCTGAACATTGGGTAGACAGTGTGTCTTTGTATGCTACAAAATTATTGCTTGGCCTCTTTGAAGTACTGAGTTGTGAAAGTTTAAAGGGAAGTGAAACAAGGCAGTAATTAGCAGAGAATTTTGTTAGATTTCTGTTGTCCTCTGCTGTGAACAGTCAGTATACAGTGGGCCTAACGCAGGGAAATAAATGAGTGAGAACTTTCATAAGCATGAATTATTATATAAACCATTGTCCTGGCAGCTGTTTAACCTTGGCAGGGTGATTTTAAAGCAACTCCTACCGTGGTTTTTGCATCTACAAAATGATGACATTAGTGTTTTTCTGCCAGGGGCTTGCAATACTTTGGCTCTGTGCACACCAAATCTTTTTTAAATATCAGTTCACTCTAACTTTTCTTGCGAAAGCACTGCCAGACTATTTATAAATGCACTATGCTTTGAAGCTATGGTAACTGTACTGTTTTCTTCTAGTTGGCTCTGCAGTATGTGTTAGTGGCCAGGGAGCTTGTCCTACTATTAAACACTGTAACATCAGCGACTGTGAAAATGTTGGACTTTATATTACAGACCATGCACAGGTAATTTTCTCTTTTAATTTCTTTACTTTGATAAAATTGTTTACTGTTCTTGATTCCTGTCTTAATTTACATTTTTATTTCCTAGGGAATATATGAGGACAATGAGATATCCAATAATGCGTTAGCAGGGATTTGGGTTAAAAACCATGGAAATCCCATTATCAGACGGAATCACATTCACCACGGACGTGATGTTGGCGTTTTCACTTTTGACCATGGCATGGTAACCTATATATTTTCTTTTGAAGAAAGAAATACAGATGTTGTAGAACTGAAGTCTTCCAATCTTGCCTGTCATTGGAGAATTTTTTTTAAAAAACATGCATTTACTCATGAACAGATACTTTAAAATATGCCTACTGGTGTTCTCTTGCCCTGAAGTCGGAAACTTCACTTTAAAGACAATTTTTGCTGAAAGAGGTTTGGGCAAGCTTTTTGCAACTGATTGGCAGCCTGTTACATTGTATTATGTTGCAGTGACAAAATAGTTCTTGAAATAGGGTGTAAATGGTAGGCTTACATTTATGCTTCATTATTTTCCCTTTGAAATGGAACAAAAAATAAGATGCTGGATGATTTAGAAATAGAAAAGAATTGTGGAGTCTTAACCTTATTTTATTTTAACATTAAAACTCTGAAACAGGGATAGGTGTACCTTCTCTGGGAAGAGGACTTTCGTAGCAGAGATTTAGTTGTGGAATTTTAACACAGGGTTTCATACCAGATTTCAGGCCTTCTTTCATAAATATGGTTTTTTGTGTGGGGTGAAGCTCATCACTTCCAAGTACATGTAAAGTAATGAGAAATGACATTCATAGCCCTTGAAATAGAATAGATTTTTGTCACTGAAATAGAAGATGATTTGCTGATTTGTTTTAGGAAAAACTCTGCATGTCTTCCAGAGTGCCAAATCATTGTTTTTCCTGCTTGAATGACAAAGTCCCAATTCCCCACGCCCAACTGGCAAAACAAGCAATTTTCTTTTAGTCACTCTTAAAATGGCAGATCTCTAAAGATGCTTTCCATAGGGTGCAAAAGCTCTTGATCCCTAGGTGTAAGAAGTAAGGAAAGGAAGGCAAGAGGCCTGCTGAGCTGAGACTAAAGGGCAAGAAGGAAATGCACAGGCTGTGGAAGCAGGGACAGGTGACCTGGGAAGAGTCCAGAGACACTGTCCAGTTGTGTAGGGATGGGGTCAGGAAGGCCAGAGTGTGGATGGAGCTGAACTTGGCAAGGCATGCAAGGAATGACAGCAAAGGCTTCTATAGGTATGTCTTTCAGAAAACGAATAGCAAAAAAAAAAACATGTCACCCCACCCCGCCATGAGCAACAGCAGTGATGAGGAGAAGGCTGAGGTACTCAACATTTTGCCTCAGTTTTTGCTGGCAGTCTCTCTTCCCACAACTCTTGAGTGGATGGACCTCAAGGCAGGGCCTGTGAGATAAAAGTCATTCCTACTGTAAGAGAAGATTGGGCTCATGACTTCCTGAGGAACCTGAATGTACAGAAGTCTATGGGACCCAGTGAGATACATCCCAGAGGCCTGAGGGAATTGGCTGATGGTGGGTCCAAGCCACTGTCCATGACATTTGAAAAGTCTTGGCAGTCAGGTGAAGCCCCTGGTGACTGGGAAAAGGGAAACATTGCACCCATGTTTAATAAAGGGCAGAAAGGAGGACCCTGGCAGGTACTGACCTGTCAGCCTCACTGCCCTGCCTGGGAAGATGATGGAACAGCTCCTCCTGGAAGCTGTGCTGAGGCTCATGGAGGACAGGGAGGTGACTGGGGACAGCCAGCACAGCTTCACCAAGGACAAGTCCTGTGTGACCAACGCAGTGACCTCCTGTGATGGAGTGATTGCATCAGTGGAGAAAGGAAGGGCTGTGGATGTCGTTCATGTGGACTCCTGTAAGGCCTTGACACATTCCCCTACAGCATCCTTCTCTCTAAAATGTAAATATGTGGATTTGATGGATAGACTGTTTAGTGGATGGGGAATTGTTTGGATAGTTGCATCCAGAGGGTAGATGCCAGTGGCTGAATCCTGTCCCTCAGTGGTCTCTACTGGGACCAGTACCATTCATCAGTGATACAGACAGTGGGATCAAGTGCACCCTCAGTTCTAACCCAGACTTGTTCAGGTTTCTGGTGAGAATTGGCAGACTGGAAATAGCATTAACAGGAAATCCACGGTGGGTAGAATCTGGTGAGGCCTTTCTCCTTTTTGCCCAGGTTGCTGGGGAGGCAGTGCTAGTTGTAGCTCTTGGATTTGTGGTTTTCTGGTTTCAGTAGAAGGCAGACAGGTCACAGGGCTGCTGTTTTTGCTGCTGGCATAAAATCATGCTGGTGGAGGGTGAAACATGGTGGGATTCTGCTGGTAGGTACTTCTCCTCTCTAGTAGTTACATCCTGAGGACCATACTTGTTCTGTGTTGGGCAAGATTACACCAGCTGAGAATGCCCTGCTGGCAGCCCTCTTCTGATGGATCGCTTGACATCATTTTCTGTTCTCTAGAGATGATGTTGTTTGGCTGGCTTGCACAGAGTGGCGGGGATGTCTTTGGTTTATATTATCTCATTGTTTGGACTGCATTAAGCTGTATTAATATATTGTGCGAGCACTTCTAATCCACTTCAGTGGGTACATATATCCATACATCCCTTCAAGACTTAAACAGGCTTGGAAACATGGAATCAAGTTATTTGAGCTGTAGAAGAACTGGTAAAGGAAAATGCTTCCGCAGCTCCTGCAGGGAAGGAGTTGTGTGTAGGCTTGAGGGTTAATTGGAAAGTCTGGGTAGGAGCTGCTTCTTGTTTAAGTACTGAAGTATAAATATTATATATATGAGTATTGAAATATTAAAAAAATTAAAAAGCCAGGCTGAATTCACTTGATTAATTTTAAATAAAACCATACTTGATCTGTTTTCTTACTGGTGAAATGCCTGTTTCAGAGCTGTGATAAATGTGTTATCACAAGCAAAATAGAATAGAAATAAATGTTTCTCTTGTTTAAGGGAAACAGTAACACATTAAAGAGAATGTATGAATAATATTTATCTCAGCTGCAAATATTACTGAAATATTTCACAGTCATAAACCCCTTTGAAAGGTTCAGTTCCCCCATGTCTCAAAGCTGCTTCGGCAGCGTCTTCCATTTTTGCATCATGTCTAGTGATAGGGTCAATGAAATGACATCATTTGCAGTGTTTATATGATCATTAAGTGACAAAGGGACATGGTATCCTTCAGATAAAAATCCTATATACCTAAACAAATCAATGGATTTTCTGTGTTTGCTTCTCTCCTCCTCTGTTACTTTCTGTAATTTTTTTTATATCGCTTGTGACTCTGAAGTGGGATAAGTGCATTCCAGTACTGAATTCCTACCCTACACGTTCTTTTCCAGTGGGTTTCTATGCTGGACTGCTGTCTCCAAAAGGTTCAAGAGTGCTTTGTTTTTCAGTTTCATGTTCTCAGACTGTTCTTTGTGTTTTGATTCTTGTAGAAACTTAACCTCTTATTTCTAAATTGGCAATACCCTGATGTTTGCCTTAGTGCTGTGACAAATGTTTAACGAGCTGGCATTAAAAATGCAGTGTGGCATTGGCAGCCCTGGGTGCCTTACCCTGACCTCTCAGGTGTCTGAGATGAGTTACTAGGCATCTGTCAGAAGTTGTATTTTGTGGTTGTATGCAAACAACAGAGAAGTTCCAATTTAATGTAAGAATAAGCATAATTTTACAGTTTAAAGTTGAGCTCTAGGCAAAACAGTTTTCATTTTCATTGCTCCCAAATGAGAAGCTTGGGGGTTGCAGCATGTGTCTAAGTTGGGTGATCATGCCTAGTTTACAGCTCAGTCTTCTAAATACTACACATCAGATCATTTTAAAGAAATGTGTATATAAAGTAAAAAAAAAAATTAAGCATATGCCAGATTCCATACAGACTACATTAAAAATTCAATTTGCCTTTTGCTGGATAATAAAGGGTTTGTTTTGCATCTTGGATGGGATTTTCTTTATGTTGCATTTTAATTTGCATAAAATGCACTGACTCTCAAATAAGGACCCTTCCAGGGTTTGGAAGGCAAATTTTTTATAAGCATAGGCAGTTATTCTTCCCCTGTATTGGTTTCCTGTTGTCCTTTTTTCTTTTTTNGGTTTTTTTTTTTTCTTTTTTCTTTTTTTTTTTTTTTTTTTGTTTTGTTTTGTTTTGTTTTGTTTTTTTTTTGTGAGAGGGAGGGGGGTTCTATCCTATTGGGAATACCAGAGTCAGTAAATATGGAGGAAATGTTAGCTCTTACACAATTATATCTTTCTTTTAATATATGTGTTGTTCAAACAGCAATATGAAATGCCTCTGTCTTTCTGTAATGCTGTGATCTTCAAAACAGAGAAAGAAAAAAAAGCCCTTTTAGAAATAAAGGGGGGAAGATCCTCTGAGAAGAAAAGCAGTGACAAAATCTCATCAGTTAAAAGTTTTAACTCTAAAGCATTTCAAAGCCGTGTTTGACTAGACAACATGCAGAAAGAAAAAAAACTGTCCAAGTTCAATTGCTGAGTTAGTCTTAGTGTAAGAAAGTCTTCTGAGATTTTCCAGATGTGCAAGATCCCATCTTTGTGATCACATCTTTTTCTGTACAGTGTTCCAGGTGGGAACATCAGCATCATCATTACTGTTGTGTTTGTTTCTGGTTCCTTTACCTGCTCAGATCTTACCAGGCTGCAGCAGTGTTCTTGCCCACACATGCTGTCACTGTAGCTGTCATTTTGTGTCCATAGCTAATGCTTTGACTGGAATTGTAAATAAATTTGATGTACAGAGCTGCTTTTTAATATTTAGGATTTTCAAGCAGAAACCTACTTGGTATTTTTGTGTTAGATTGTAATACTTTTTCCACACACCTCCCTTATTCCTTCTTATTAATCGTAGGGGCCTCTTTTTCCTCAGCAATCCTGACACTGTCTGGTGCTGTGTCCTCCAGATTCTTCTTCTGTTAGCTGTTGAATTATAACCAGAAACCCCCCCAAAGCCCAAGTCAAACACCCAGCACACTTAAGAACCATTCTTAGAAGGAGGTGGAGGCAATAGAAGGCTTACAGTCCTTCTGTGCAGAGGAGGGGTACTGACCTTCCTGACCTCAACAGCTTCTGGCAGTCTCCCTAAAGGATCTGGGCTTGAGCTGCCCAGCAGCTGGACAGAGCTTTAAGGGTTGGGCAGCTCGACTGTACTGAGAGACAGAAGTGGTGAGAGGAGCACATGTGTCTGATGGTGGTACTGCTTAGAGCTGGAGCTGGCAGTAAGCTTTGGGTTAGCAGTGTTGGTGGGCCCTGTGGATAACAGGTCATGGAACTCCATCGTTGGAAGCACAGTGTTAAAAAAAATCGCCTAACTTTTCAAAGAGAAAATGTTGCCTGAAGCCCATATGTGATTTTTTGGGATGCACAGGTTGCACCACCTCTTTGAGAGGCTGTAGTTCAAAGGCATGACAATGCCTTTTGAAGGGGTGTGGCTTTGGTGGCCAAAAAGGTTCCAGGAATTGCTTGGGGGCATCTTAAAGACTGAACTCAGTATTAGCCCTTTCTGGGGGGTGAATTTGGGCAGAAAAAGTTGTTATCAACAGAGAATGTCATAGGAAACAGAGGCATAGGAAATGGAATGAGGTGGTTGCTCAAAAGGGTGGAAGAGTGTGTGTTTCTGACAAACTGCAGCTCTGTTGATCTAGCTGCCTTGAGTTTAGTAATGATGCGCACAGGTAATGGTCAGACTTGGTCTCAACAGATGCAGAAATCCACTGGTTTAGCTACATCAACTCAAAGCCAGCCCTTCATCTTAAGCTGACTCTGATTAAGGTGGACTAGGCTCTTTAATGCAGTTTCTCTTTGTGAGTATTGAATGCTACAGGATCTTACTCAGCGGAAAGCCTTGGCTTTCCAACCCACTAGTCAGACTTAAAAAGGATTCTGAGATACAGATTTCTTTTGTTGTGTTCTCCCCCTTTGGAGGAGCATTTCCTTCGTGGAGGCTTACAGCAAATTCTCAATTTCTTCTGAATCAGCAGTCCAACATTTTTCAAGTTAAATACTGGTGCTTGCTGAAGCTTGTGGAGATCCTGCAGGCCACATGAGAAGGGCTCTGTTTGTTTGCAGCTTCTGCCTGGAATCCAAAATGAGTGTGATGAAGCACACCTGAAATACCCCTTTTCTTTCATCATGGTGCTGTAGTCAAAAGCATTTGGCACTCAGAGGGAGAATAAAGTTTGAAGTAATTAAAAATATGTCAGACCATGTTTAGTAATATTTTAATTGAAATTGTGTATTCCATCAGGAGAATCAGGCTTGCCTTTATATACCAAATTGTCATTTTAAGGAAGTTTCTCAGAGGGCTTCATTTTAAGTGCAAGTGGGGGGAAAAAAGTGATTCCTTTCAGGATAAGAAGTCAAAAGACTGCCTGTTAGCATGAAGGCATATTTCTGAGGAGATCTTTGGATTCCCCTGTCTGTTAGTTTTATAGCTTCCTTGCGAACTCTGAAACCATCTTGACTCACTTAGGATTGGATTTCTTCAAAGTTCTTGAAAAAAACATATTCTTAATATCTACAGAAAGTAGGCATCTTCCATTTGACTTTTTTGTTACCCAGAGGAATCTGAGGAGCCAAGCTGTGCACATGGATAGTACTTTCTTCAGAATCTTTAATCCATGCACTGCCTTTCCTGACTGCAATCCTTAGAGTAGGGAGAAGAGGGTGCTGCCTTGATTTCCTTGTTAAACTGGATGTATTTCTGGTTTTTTGCAGTTAGTGTTTGATGGACTCCCATAGCAATTCACAGCACAGTGAAATAGGATGCTGACTATCTGGGTCGACAGTAAATTGAATCATTTCCATGTGATGGGTAGTAGAAACTCCAGGCCAGAGGCATTCCTGGTGGGAGATCATGTGAGCATGGAATCCAGTTACTCGGAGCAATAGCAGGAATTGTGCCTTTTTTTTTTCCCTTTTTTTCTTTTTTTTCTTTTTTTTCGTGCGTAACTGTAACAAGGCTCATGATGAGCAGGTCTAAATAACTAACTTAGGTGGCTACAGGAAAAAATGGTGCCTGCTGGAGACATTCTTGGGTTAGAGCTGTCATAAGCTTGCATCTAAGCCATCCACAAATTACAGCATATCACTTGGTGGTTGCCTACCATCTCCAATAAGAGATACTTCCTGTCTTTCAGCTTGGTTTCTGTTCTTCTGGTTGGGCAAAATAGGCATGAAATAACATTAAAGTTCACCTTAAGAAAAGGTTGAATTTGAGTACTAAAATGTTCTAGGACTGTGTCAGGAAAATGCTGTGAAAGAGCTGGCACAGGTATTTGGCAAGGCCCTGGAATGAAGTAGAATTGCAGAAATCATTGGGCAGGAAGCAACTCTTTTGCCAGATGAATTTTCAGATGGGCCGGTGCATGGTGCTGCTCCATGGTTGGCATGGCAGGAGCATGCCTGGGATGGCTTTTGTGCAGTGGCCTTTCCTTTCTCTGCTCTTAGCAATGCTGTTTATAATGCTCTTGTTTAAATACAGTTGTGCTGTAGGCCTGCTGCTACTGTTTCAGTGTCTCAGTGTATACTGTTTTAAAAAAGGGAAAAAGGAAAAAAATTGTACCTCTTGTCCACTCAGACCAATCCAGCCCTGGAAAAATTACCAAATTCCCACATTCATATTATTTATTTTGATCAGTTGTTTCAGTGAAATTTGGCACAGTTCTTCCTAAAGAAATAATATTTTTGTCAAATGTATATAATTCCTGGTCTGAAAGCAAGCAGCTAGTTTTCTCCATAGCACTGTCCTTTCTGTGTTGGGCCTGTGGGCTTTGTGGCCTTTGAATGTAGTCTGATCCTTGGGAGCTGCTGAGGAAACCTGATACTGGGTCCTATTCAATGTGCTATATCTAGAGTTGCCATTTTTTCTTGGTATTCCATGAGTAGTCATAAATAGCAATGCAAACACAGTGTCTTTGAAACAGTATTTTATTTTTGGAAAAAAGAAATTATATGGTGTCAGTAGTTGTTTTAATTAGCTATATGAGTACTTGCATGTTGTCAATTTTGATAGTTTCCTTTTAAATGAGGATTGTATTTAAAGGGGAGGGAAGGGAGGGAATAACGTTTATTTAAAAAAGGACTTTTACAGGAAACTGCATGTTTTATGTCTTAAGGGTTATTTTGAAAGCTGCAACATCCATAGAAACAGGATAGCAGGCTTTGAAGTGAAAGCATATGCCAACCCAACAGTGGTGCGGTGTGAAATCCATCACGGCCAGACTGGAGGAATCTATGTGCATGAAAAAGGAAGAGGACAATTCATAGAGAACAAAATCTATGCAAACAATTTTGCAGGTGTTTGGATTACCTCAAACAGTGACCCGACAATAAGGTATTGTATTCCTCATTGATACTTTACTACGTAGAAGAAGTAGAGAGTTGATGGGAATGGGATAAGTGCACTTTAATTTAATTTAATTAGGAGGAGCTGTAAATACTCCTGTATATGCAGAAGCAAAATTTTTGTCTGTGTTCAGTTGAACTGTATTTTTAATTTGTGCATACACTTAGAAGTAAGCCTTCCTCAAAGCACCAAAACATAGATTCTTTATTTTAAATCTGAATGGTATACAGTCCTGGCCACTACATACATATGTAGTATTATACAGTGTATTAGAATCACTTCATAATGTTGATTTTTTTTCTTTCTTAGGGGCAATGCAATTTTTAATGGGAATCAAGGTGGTGTTTATATCTTTGGTGATGGAAGAGGCCTTATTGAAGGAAATGACATTTATGGTAAGCTGATTTGCTTGCTGCATATTTCTGAGAAAAATGAATGTGTAAGTTGTATTAAATAACACTTTTGTTGACAGGTAATGCATTAGCAGGAATACAGATTCGAACAAACAGCTGTCCCATCGTTCGACACAACAAGATTCATGATGGTCAACATGGAGGAATTTATGTAGTAAGTGCAGCCTACAGACAGGCACAGACTTGTGTTCTGTTCTAGAAACGTTGGGGGAAAGTACCCTCTGTGAAATGCTTGTTTACAATGCGGGAGTTTCTTACATTATGACCAGGTTCATGGTAAGAGACTGAAGCTGGTGCTGCTGTTTAAGAGATGAAGGCTTTTATGAATGCCACTAAATTATTTCTATTACAGAGTAAAACATTCAAAATGGGATAGATTATAGAATTTTATCATTGCTTGGTTGAAAGCTTTTTGAAAAGGCTTAGTT
This sequence comes from Drymodes brunneopygia, assembly GCA_013400955.1. Taxonomy (NCBI): domain Eukaryota; kingdom Metazoa; phylum Chordata; class Aves; order Passeriformes; family Petroicidae; genus Drymodes; species Drymodes brunneopygia. The sequence goes on along the minus strand of VZTZ01008985.1, from coordinate 231,241 downwards.
TTCATAGTAGTATGTCATCATTTAAAAAAAAAAGGTCTGTTCAGCTCTTTTGGAGCATAATGTGTTTACCACTAACCTCAGAGAACTTTGGGTTTTTTTACTGCCTTCAGGATGATAGGAATTGCAATTATTGTATTGAAAAAGTGGGAAATAAAGCACAATTTCCAACGTGTGCAAGGGCTCTGCTAACTGAACTGAAAGAGCTGTCAGGTTCCTTTAAGCAATACCAGATTTTCAGAAATATGTGTCTGTCTTTCTGCCAGAGGTTAGCTAAGGTCCAGCTAACACTGCAAGTGTGCAGCTTCATCTCTTCATTGAGTAAATTTAACCAGAACAGCTTCTTCCCCTGACACAGAAAACAGTTGCTTGACCTCTGAGTTTAGACATGTGGTAGGGATGGTGACCTTCAGAGCCATGCCAGCTTTTTGTCCATCTGGGAGACAGTGCTGGATGTAGGTTTAAGAACCCAAGCCAGGGCTTTCATGTGAGTGCACCTCTCCTACCAACAGCCAGCAGACATTTACAAATACCACTGCAGAGCTTTGAAACAGAATGATATACATGCAGGGTGTTCTTTGTTTCATGGCAAGTATTCAAAATCATGACATGCTGTTATTTAAAAAAAAAAGTGAAAAAGCTTACTCAAATGGAAAGAAACTACTTTGCTACAGTAAAGAAGCCAGGGGTGGGAGGGATGGGTACAGCAGGAAAAAGAGTGTTGGTGATTAGCAGGTTTTCTTAATTCTTAAACCATCTTGTATTTAGCATGAAAAAGGACAAGGTGTGATTGAGGAAAATGAAGTTTACAGCAATACATTGGCTGGAGTCTGGGTGACAACAGGGAGCACTCCAGTCTTGAGGAGAAACAGAATACACAGTGGGAAACAAGTGAGTTTTGCTCTGTGGTTACAGGGGGGCCACAGACAAGAAAGTCCTGTGGTTTTATGCCTCATTACTTTGGAACTAATAATATGATTCTTGATGTGTTAGGTTGGAGTTTATTTTTATGACAATGGACATGGCGTGTTAGAAGACAATGACATCTATAATCACATGTACTCAGGGGTTCAGATAAGGTAACATTTATTCTGATTATATGCCAAAACAGACATAGCTTGTTATGTGCTCTATTGTGTCTTTTTAGCTGTTCTTGTCATTTTGTTGATAAAAATAACTTTTTTTGTAATCCAGTATGTCTGAATACCCTCTGCTTTAACCTACAAGAGGTTACCACAAATACAGCCTGGATATTGACTGGAATGTGTGGCCCTTGAAATCTGTAAAGCTAAAATATGTTTGTATGTTTGGAAAGAGCAGTGTTTTACTAGGATTTTTAAGCTGTGAGATCCATGGGGCAATTCTTTAGAGGTGTTTGAGATGTTTGGCCTTGGGCTATTGTAAACGACTATAAATTACTTCTTTTTAATGACTTTTAAATGACTTCTTTGCTTACATTTCACGGTAGAACTGGAAGCAACCCCAAAATTAGACGCAACAAGATCTGGGGTGGTCAGAATGGTGGTATTCTTGTCTACAATTCTGGTAGGTTTGTTTTTCATGTTTGTCCAAAATTTTTTGTGTTCTGTGGTGTTACATTATCTTCATATTTATTATACCTTTTGATTTTATTTTTTTCCACCCTTCCTTCAATTTTAGGGCTTGGATTTATAGAAGACAATGAAATTTTTGATAATGCAATGGCTGGTGTATGGATTAAAACAGACAGTAATCCTACACTAAGAAGAAATAAAATCCATGATGGAAGAGATGGAGGCATCTGTATATTTAATGGGGGAAGAGGTAACTTTTTCCCTTACTGTTTATCACTGAATATTTACAGGAGTTAATTTTCAGTTCAAGCAGTGTTCTTTTTAAAATGCTCTTTAGAAACACAGCTCTTATCTTCTGAAATGATAAAATAGTTATAGCAAACATACCCTAATGCTTTTTAGCCTTAATTACATTAGTAATACTGAAATCTGTGGGAGGCAGAAGAGAGGTAATTAATCTCATCCAAGATAACTGTTAGATTGCTGCTTAGGACAGTCCTTTTAACGCATTTGCTTCTGCCATTTGACTGAACACAGCGTTGAATTTGTCATGAAATCAAAATCATGCACCTGAGCAGTTTAGATTCTGCCAGAGTATCCAAGATTCAGGGTGGGGGGGGGAAGATATTTAAGGAATCTTTTGTATACTTGTAAATTTAGAAGTGGTCCCTGTCTGAAGTCCCCTGATGGTTGTGTGTCCTGATACCACCTTCTGATATTATGTAGATAATTACTTGCTCTAAGTGAGTTTTAAATTTAAGTCAACGTTTTAAAGTAATCCTGTCCTGCTATAATAAAAAAATGCAAGTGAAGCTTTGCTTTGGTAGTCTGCTCATTTTAGAAGACAAGAACCAGAGAGATGTTAGAAAAAGGAAAGAAAAATTTGGAAAGCAGAAAGACTTCGTTTTCTGCAGTGCTGCCTATGATCCCAAATTCCATGCTGTGTACTGAAAAAATACACTTCCAAAATTATACACTGAGAACTACTTTAAACTGGTATCACTGATGTCAGTGCTACTGGTGCATATTCTCCAAATGAAAGGAGTTACTAGGAGGATTATGACACATAACATCCTTTGAAAATATTTCACACAAAGGTTACAGGTCAGGAAATGCTCCCAAGCTCAAATGGAACATTTGTTGGTCTGTCACAGGTCTTCTGGAAGAGAATGATATCTTCAGGAATGCTCAAGCCGGTGTTCTTATCAGCACCAACAGCCACCCTGTGCTAAGGAAAAACCGAATATTCGATGGGTTTGCTGCAGGTTTGTGCTGTTTAAATCAAATTTGGAAGCTTGGGGTGAGCTCTTCACAAAGCTTACTCTTGAGTTTCTTTACCCCATGGTATTTAGATGTTTTAAAAGAGACTGGGATATCCTTCAGTGTATTCTAAAAGTCATTTTAGAATTCAGAATTGTAGTCAGGGTGTATTTACTGCAGTCTTGGAATTACAGCAATGACTGGAATGACACATATTCTGTCTTCTCATTTTTTAGTGAAATACTTTTCATTATTTTAAGCAATTGGTAAAGTTGTCTAGGACATATTCATAGTTGATGTGCTGGATGCTGGTATGACTATCTTATCACTGCTTTAAAACCTAGGAAACGGAGCAAATACACGTTTAAAGAGATTTGAATTGCATCTCAAGTTCAACTTCCTCACTCCACAAAGTTGAAAAATTATAAAAATGAGCGTTTCTTGTTCCAAAAGAGATGAAGAATGTTTAACAGTGATTTTTTGCAATTTTACTGTTTAATCATCACAGTTTCATACATCTTGCATTCCATTCCATTTCAACTAAAATTGCATTCTTGAGTTTTCTCCCATCTTTCTTTCAGAAGAAGCAAGTTTTCTGAGAAGAGCCTCTAAAGGTGTTGTTTCAGTGTGGTGGGGGGGAAGGATAGGTTGCTGTCAAGAGCAGTCCTGGACAAATGACTTGGAAGACACGGGTTACTGATAAAAGCTAAGAATTAAAGAAATGAATTTTAGGTGCCCATCTTGAGAACTTTTTAAAAAAGCTATTTTAAAAAGGGTAAGGTATGTGCACAAGAACTTTCAAATGTACATGAAGATGACAGCTCTAAGCACCCAGAAATCATATCCCCTTTGAATATAAACATGATCATTTTATTATCAGATAAACTAGTAATTCCTCCCAGAACCATGCATGCCAGCTGTAGCTCTTTGACAGGATTCAATAGCAGCATTTGAACCTCAGTTTTATAACAAATTACAGTGCAGTTCTGTAGCTACGTCATTTTCCTTTCTTCCCCTTGAGTTTATGATGGCTTAAAAAAAACCAACCAAGCTGTAGATTATGAGAGAGGTACAAATGCACAACCACCAGGGATTTAACTTTGCCACTCTCTTTTCTCTCCTTTGTTCCCCTGACCCACTAAAGGTATTGAAATAACAAATCATGCGACTGCAACATTAGAAGGCAATCAGATTTTCAACAACCGCTTTGGAGGTTTATTTCTAGCATCTGGTGTCAATGTCACAATGAAAGGTGAGCCCGAGTCCTCCTGGCTTGTGTTTGGTCACTTGTTTGGTGCTGGGTCTTGGGTTTATCATAACCTTTGTGGCTCACAGCTGGTACCACCCTAAGCAGAGTTGTGACTTAAGTTTCAGCTGAAGGTAATGAGCCACACTAAGCTGTGTTAACGTTTTTAGACAAACAGATGCATTCAAAGGTAACTTAAGGTTTTGCTGTCATATTAAAACTCTGATTAGCTCTTCTGCCTCAAAATCTCTTCCGAACTGGTTCCTGACGAGTTCCAATTCTGAGTGCAATGGAAAGTCTTTTTCTCACATAATATCCAAAAACAAATAAAGAAACATGCCTCACTTGGCTTTTAGGATCTAAAGCATGAACATTCACAATTCCAAAACATTTTCAGAAAATATGAACACTTTGCATACATGAAATTCCCTTGTATAATGGGAAGTGTGCATGAGACAGGATCCTCTTGGATGAGATGGGAATGATGGTTTGAATATCAAACAACTCCAGGAGGGTATTCAAGGAGAAAAAGGTTCAGTTTGCAGGATTTTTACATAATTGCCTGTAGCTGTTAAACCATTTCCTGTGAATGATTTGTGCGTCTTAAAACACAAGCTCTTGACTCCCTGCTTCCCAGCACCTGGGCTTCCTGATGGCATCACTCAATGCTGTGATGCTGCTGGGAGTGGGCAAAACCTTTTGAGGTGCACTTTGGGACTAGACAGAAGATCAGGTAGTTGAGTAAGAGAGGGGATTGTCAAATTCACTGTGCCTTGGACACATCTTTGAAGTACTGGAACTGGTCAGACCTAATTTCCACTTCCATTGTGTTGGAAAGTACCTTATTCCTAAACTTTCCTGGGGAAAGAGTCATCCTTTTCCTCGTTCTAAGGGATGTGTAAAAAGCCTTATGGTAAATGCAAGCCTTTCAAACATTGGGTTTCAGGCTCCTCATCAGAAAACTGAAGCCTGCTAGGAAGGCTTGTGTGTCTCTAAGCATTTATTAACAGCCCAGTTCAAAGAGTATTTAATTGGAGGCTGTCAGGTATGTCATGCCACATGTGCGAAGAGGAACAGTGTTACTTGTTTCAGGAGTGCATGGCACTCTGGGCATGGACCTTGTGAGTTGGCATGGAGGATTTTATATTCTTAAATGCCAGAATTGAAATGCAGGTATAGAACTAAGTGCTTCTAATGGGCCCTTTGCTTCAATGCCTCAAGGAAAAAAAAGTCATTGATCCAGCTGTGATTAGTTCTGGATTTTTTTTCTCCCCAACAGATAACAAAATAATGAACAATCAAGATGCCATAGAGAAAGCTGTCAGTAGAGGCCAGTGTTTATATAAGATCTCAAGCTACACCAGCTACCCGATGCATGACTTCTACAGGTAACAAGTTCTTTCCCATCACCGACAGTAAGGCTTTCCAATAAACCCCTTTTCTCTTCTAGCAAGGTCCCTAGACCAGTTGCTGGGTGTCAGTGAACACACAAATGTGCTCTTCCTCAGCTGCAACAGAAGAGGATTGAACAAGTTCCCATTGTCTGGAATTCACTTTGGGCTTGAGGAAAAGAGATTGATTGTGAACCTGAGCCCAAGGGGTTGCACAGCGTGACTCTCTATGCAACACAAGTAACAAAAATGGTGCTGTGAAATCCAAATTTGTGTAAAATTCTCAAACTTTACAGTGCTGTGCACCCTCTTTCCTTTAGTGCATTTCTGGCCCTCCACCCTCCTGGTGCACTTTCCTAGAGAGCTGGTCAGGTTTTGGCTCCCGCCTAACGTGCTGCTTTTCCCTCCAGATGTCACACCTGCAACACCACAGACCGTAACGCCATCTGTGTGAACTGCATCAAGAAGTGCCATCAAGGACATGACGTAGAATTCATTAGACATGATAGGTAAGTTTCCAGCCGGGGTGTGGGGCTGCTCCCAGAGCAGGAGGGAATGGCCACTAAGAGCTGTTTCTGTGTGTTGTAGGTTTTTCTGTGACTGTGGTGCTGGAACACTGTCCAATCCCTGTACACTCGCCGGAGAGCCTACACACGATACAGATACACTATATGACTCTGCTCCACCTATAGAATCTAATACATTGCAGCACAACTGAAATCCTTTTCAGAAAGAAAGTCCTGCCATTCTAATATCATAACTATTAAAACTTTTTTTTTGGAGGAAGTTACACTTGCCCATTTCTGCAGAAAGAGACTGTATTAAAGCGGATGTGTGAGGTGTTGACACTATGGAGCTCAACCTACCAAAAAAGAAAGTGGCAATATGTTGACTCAGGATAACAGAACTGGGCGTTTTAGCATTACTGTGTAAACAAAGACTTTGAAGGGACAGAAGTGAAGAAAAATAAGCTGCAATTTTGTACAGATACCAACTTCTGAGAGCTGGTGTTTTTACAAGTAGCATTGAAACGCAGTCCAATTTGCAGTAGTACTATTCTGTAGACAAGCAGCATTCTTTGTTGCTGCCTTTATGGACATGGGTACCAATTGCTTTTGTAACATGGTAAAAATGTGAGCTAGCACTTCTGCATTTCTTTTGATTTTTTAACATTTATTCAGATTGAGAAATATGATTTTAATGCTTTAATCTCATGTAGTTTGTTTCTAATTTCAAGCAAAAAAATCTTATTGTACTTGAATGTGTCCTGTTTTGTTAGCACACCTAGACTTGCTGTAACTGTACTCATGTCCCAGTATGTATGTTCTTTCTATGAAAGAGAAAACACTAATCTTAAATTATATCCAGCAATTTTTCTGGTGTCCTCTGAAGTTAGAATAATCTCCTCCCCTGCCCCAGCAATAGTCTGTACTCAAACCACCCTAACAAAAGAAAGAAAAGCGAGTGTTTTAATGAGACTTCCTAGACTATAATGCACTATAAAACAAAGTACCCATGTAACTAAGTTTTGTGAAAGAAATTTTACTATGTTTTAAAGTACGCAGTAGAAAGTCTCCTCAAAACAGTCTTGTACTTTACTCTGTTCATAGTTTTTTTTGAACAGTCTGGACATTACTTACATAACCTGCTGGAAATCACAGCAATTTCCTGCTCTAATGAAGCTGAGACAAGTATATATACAGCCCTATACAGTTTCATAGCTTTTTTCCATTTATGTGTATTGGTGACAGTGGGTAATCAACAGCCTGAAAGTGTATGCATGTACCATAACATCTAGACTTAATATATTGTGGAGTACTCAATAACCATTATGTAGAGGGTAGGTATGAATTAAAGGGTTTAATTTCCTAGGAAAGACAATGGAAAAATGGTCATTTTTAAAAAATAAAGTTTATTAGATCATAACGTTGTCTGCTCCCACCTTCTTGAGAAACCCGTGCGAGTTCCTAAAGCCGGTCAATCATCACTGTGAGTTTCCGAACTGCATTTGCATCACTGGTTGCTCCATCCACCACCTGGCACAGGTACCTGAGGGAAATAACCACCTTTACTGACATGGACACTGAGGGGCAGAGCTAAAGATTCCCATTCCTGGAACAGCTTTAGGAGACATGAATGCTCAGCCTGGTGTAAAGGCTGCCAGCAGTGCCCCCCCCAGCAGCTATGTGTGCAAATTCAGACTGGCACACTGACCCAAGGCTTAAAATACTGCTCATCATATCTACCCTCCCATAGTACCCTCCCTCCCTCCCTCTGAATATCTGACATTCACAAAAGTAGTTGTAAGTGCCCCTTGTGCTGTGACGGAGCAAAAACCACTGCCCAAATATTAAAATGGGTTTCTATAAGCAATTTTCAACTTAGACACAGAAACCCAGGGCCTTACCTAAATATTCTCAGTGAGATGGTTGTTTTTTCAAACTCTTTTGCTTTTCTGTGCCCCTTCTGAATGACTTCCTCTGGAATATCTGCAAGTCTTGCTGCATTGAAGCCGTAGCTCTTTGGGCAGGCTCCTTCAATGAACTTGTACAGGAATGTAATTGTTTCCTGGCTTGGATCTTCACTCTCATTTTCAACCATGCATGCCTGGGAAGAGCAAGTCACAAGTCAGAGCTTGCAATACTGACCTGCAGCCTTAAGAAATGCATGGGACATCACATCCTGTTCGCAAACACCCGTGACTCGGGGCAGAAGAGCACAGAAAAGCAGGAGAAATGCCATCCTCACACACATACCATGTGGCCCAGGCGCACAGCCCCGCTGTGGGAATAGTCCTCCACCAGGGAGTGGTAGTGAGTGGAGAACAGTGTCCGGCACCGGATCCTCTCCGCCAGCTCCTTCACCACCGCGCTCGCTATGGCTGTTCCATCAAACGTGGCTGTGCCTCTGCCTGGGGACACAACGGGACAGCTTTGGCACTGCTCGGGAACACAAGGGCCACAGTTCAAGTGCTGCTGGAGAGACAGACACCCTACAGCCAAATGCAGCAGTGCATGTGTGGTGCTTGTTTTTTCCCCTCCCTGCTGTGTGGAAGACAAACAGCAGTCAAGGCAAAAGCCATCTCTGGGAAGTGACCTGAATATTGGCCCCATAACAATCAACCTCCTCCTCACTGCAGAAAGAAGATGTTTCTGCTCTCCTGAGGTTTGCTGCAAGTAATTATGCAAAGGAAAAGCAGGAAACCACACCTGGAAATAGGGTAATAATGACTGGGGGTGGGAGGTGGTCATGGATTCTCAGGACACTCAAGATGTGTTCATATTAGAGAGGCTGAGACCAGTTAAATGCCGGCAGCATTAAGATGAAACTGGCCCTATGTACTTGGTTGCCATTCAGACAGCCCAGAAACCTTGCAGTCAGTCTTTAATCTCTCTAGTTTCCATCTATTACAAAACAGTCTAATTACCCAGTTCATCCACGAGAACAAGGGAATGCTCTGTTGCATGCTGGAGAATGCTGGAGGTCTCACTCAATTCAACAAAGAAGGTACTTTCACCTTTAAAGGAAATGACAAAAAAAAAAAAAAAAGGCCATGAAGTAGTCAAACCTCATTTAATCTGCCCTAGAATCTAGGTTAAGCTAGTGAAACTCAATAGCAAATTGAAGATGAATAAAAACACTTTTTTTCCCCAATGTGAAAACAGCAAGTTCCCGTTCACCAGAAAAAAACAAGTTTTGGTTCCTTTAGAGTACAGGTACAAGCACAAGCACAACTAATTTTAACTTTTCAGGCCTACACTCCTGTTTATTTTTAATAGCACTGGCTGGACAAAAAGAGGGGCACCAAGGATAAAAGATGGGGAGAATTTTTGTCCCTTTTCTGCTCTACATGTGCAGGACAGGCCTAAGGTGCGTGTGGCTTTCCAGTAAAAAAACATGCAGAAAATCAAAGACAGAGAGACTGGAATTACTGGTTTGGTTGTGATGTCATGAGGGAACTATTTGGATAATAAAGGCTTTATTTGTACGCACTCCCCTCAAATGAAGTATGACAAAAGCAATATTCAGCTGCTAAGGCTCAAGCACCTCATGGGAATTTCAGCAACCCAGATAATACAAGGCCTCAAATTCACACCTGAAATTGGTTTTACTGGATTATGAGCAAAAGTACACAATTATTCACACCCTTGCACATGATACGGCCACACTTACAAAGCCAGGATTTAGTAGTTCTTTGTGGGGTTCATTACAAATAATCACAAGCAGGAGCAATTAATGCAATTTATTCCATTAAAGGCAAGCATTTATTTCCCGTACTCATGCTGCATGAGTACTGCTTTGCTCTAACATAAGTTTTCCAACATGAATTATTAAGCAGTGTCCACCAATCCTGATTTTCTGCATTTATTTTAATAAATTACCAGGATTTAGTATGTTTTTAACAATATTTAAGAATAACCATTTATTCTCTTTAGAAAGTAAAGCCCTAAAATTGTACAGGCAATTTTTATGTTGTATTACTGAAAAAATTAACTTATTAGAGGTCCTCCTGATATCCATTACAAAGTGACTGCTGTGGAACAACTTTTGCTGTGCTTTCCTATCTACAGAATGTGCAAACAGATGCATCAAGAACAGATTTCAAAGCTCATTCTGTGCAGTGTTCACCCTCACAATGTGAAATGTAAAATCAGAAGTATCATTCTCAGTTAATTAAAAAAAATTTGACAGTGCTACATTTTGCGAGACCATCTCTCATGAAGGAAGGGCACTTCTGATCTCTACCATAAGCACTTAAGTATTCTTCAAGACTTTTGATTCCTTCTTGTACCAAAATTAAACAAAAGGGAGACAAGCTAGGCAAAGAGAGCCTTAATAGCGTTCTCTAGCTGCAAAGAAAAGCCTTGATTTGGGGAAGTGTAAATATTTTTTTTAATTAAGGACTCAGAATGATTCATTTCCAAATTCCTTCTGTGCAACAAGTTCAGTGGGCTTAACTCCTTTCATATTCACTGACCCACATTTTTCAGCAGAGAGATCACAGAAAATTGGTGCCCTCCTTAAATGAGCAGCGATACTTCTCTTCTTAGCACAACAACCATTTTATTTTTCTAGCCTAGTGGCACTTTGCCCACCACCACTGGTAGACTTGTCCTGTCATCCCCCACTTGAGTCTTCCTCTCCATTAAAGGAACAAAATACTCCAAGAACTGTCAGCTACTGCTTCCATGAAGGACACCTGCATCTCCTCCCCATCAGAAGAAATCAGATTTCAAACATAAGGCATTCCTGATTGAAACAAGGACTTCTAGTCCTTGCAAAAAGGTACAAAAACAACTCCTGTGCAACAGCTGCCCCAACATCTCTGTCGTATTTCAGAACACTTAGAAATAGGGTATCAATGTGAGTAGAATATAAACAATTCTATGAAAAGATATTTCTCAGACTTCTATCCAGCTGGAAGTTAGGCTTTTACTATTAAAATCCATTAGAAGAGTCTCAAAAATAACAAAGGGACACACACATGAAAAAAGTAAAGCCCATCCTGTCTCCACTCTAAAGAATGGGAGAAAAGAGTGCCCAGCTCTCCCTGCAAAACACTGTCCCCTTTCCAACCTGCCAGTGGAAGCAGGAGCAGAAGGTTGGTGGCACCAGCCCCCGTGCAGCTGTGTCAGACACTCACCAGCCATGATCCTGTCGGAGGCGCCGAGCCGTGTGAACACGCGGTCGATGGGCGTGAGCCTGCAGGCTTCCGCGGGCACGTAGCACCCCAGCTGGGCCATGACCACCAGGAGACCAGCCTGCACAGCAAACAGGGACATGCACATCTTCACTACTGCTCGCAGCCTCAGTTCCACACACACAACAGGGCCACGAAGCTGTGTTTCCCCTAAAACAAGGACTGGAGTACATAAAGCTTCCCGCTGCTTTAACAGCTCCAGGCTGCAGCAGCATCATCTCTAGCAGCACTGAACTACCCTGAAAGCCTTCAAAACACAAAATTATCACAGCAAGCAGTGTTTATAGAGCAACCTCCCTGCTGATCTCTAGTTCCATCTTGTTCAATCTGCAGAAGCATCTTTTGCCAGATGATGCCAAGTCCTGGGTGAGTCACTTGAAAAAGATAAAAGGTACTCTCACTTTTTCCCCAACCAGCTCTCCTAGGACAAATAAAGCTTAACTTTCTCTAAAGCAGGAGATCAGAACTTGGGCATTTTCTACCAGCCTGTCCAACTGCTGCACACCCTGAAGGCCACTTCTGGGACCTCCTGTGACACCCATGACAGCCAGGCCCTGTAATTCCCTTACCCAAACCCCAGAGGTACCCTGGAACGTGACAATCACCTGTCTCATGAGTGTAGATTTGCCACCCATGTTCGGGCCAGTTACCAACACACAGGAGGCTTCGCTGCTGCTGCCCTCATCTTTGAGGCCAATCACGATGTCATTGGGAATAAAATCATCCCCAAAGAAAGTTTTTGTGATGCATGGATGGCGGGAATTTCTAAGTTCCAGGAAGGGAGGAGCATTATCCCCAGGCAGTAGAATAACAGGTCGGCACAGGGGTCCATCACCACCTTGACTGTAGTGAGCAAGGGACATCAAGACATCTAGAAAATTAAGAGAAATGCCAGTCAGTCACACTTTCAGATTTCTTCACACACTGGAATTCATTTACTCATTGAACAGCAATTTTGTAGAAACAATTTTCTATTTCAGTCCATTTTCCTCATAAGGGAAACACCCAAGAAGGACTCCAGAACAAGGAAAAGGTGGGAGTATTTAGTGTCTTTCCTCATTCCTTCCAGATTTCTACAGATGTCATGATAAAAATGCTCCCATTAGCTTTTTTAGTTTAAAAGTCTTTAAAATCCACATCATTTAACTTCAAAAGTACATGTATGAAACACTATTTTCTTGCATTTTTTCTCATTTAGAACAAGTAAGGAGGAAATCATCTTCTGTGACAGTGAGTCTGTCACAGAAGTCTGTCTGTGACTTTGTGAGGAATCAATTCTGCTTGAAAGTTGCCAGAGGAAAACTGTATAAATATCAAAACTCTGTTGGTCCAGCAGAAAACAGCAGCACAAGTCCCCTCAGTTAGCAGTGCCCTGAGGTTCTAAAAGCTGATCACCTACACAATGAGACTGTTTTATGATTTTAGAGTCTTTATGTACACACATTACAGCTGAGCCAGGACACTCTCTGCTGGGAACCAATTCAGAACTTGCCCTGGGCTGTGGTGTAGCTGATGAGACTGCTTCCCAGCTCTCCCAGCAAATCCATTCCCAGCCAACACTCCCTGCCTGTCTGCCCTCCCTTTTCTGCTCTAGTGGCATTCAGAGAGTGCTTTCATTTTTCCCTGGAACAAAGACATCCCAGAGTGCCTCATCTCAGCAGAAAATCCACAGGACAGAAGTATGCCAGTCCTGAGAAGGGAATACATGAGACTGTTTTATCCCAGAAATTTAAGGAAGATTTGGGGAAACCTTCCTAGTAGACTACCTTCTTTTCAAGGCTTGACACTAAGCACTTTTATTTTTAAAGGGTGCCCAGAAAGCATCCTGCTCAGATAGAAAGGAGCTTGCCGGCAGGTTAAGATTTTTATACCTCCATTTAAAAAGAAGCTACTAATCCACACACAAGACTGTGGGAAGCAGTGAGGCCCACCAGGCTATGCTGAACTGGGAGAAACACTTGGCTGCACATCTACAACCACACAACAGCAATGAAGAAAGAGCTTGCAAACATCAAGGCCCAGCAACTGTCTGGCCATTTATCGACAGGAAGAGAACAGGGAATCACTGTTAATTATCAAAGCTGTTACCACATTCGGGACGCTTTCAAACTACAAGCCAAGAGCTGTCAACAAGCTTACCCAGATCAGATTTCCCCACCACAGGGGCAGTCTTACGGTGTGTCAGGAGGGAAAGCTCTTACCCAGCACAGCAATGCACTCCACAGCTGTCTGCCAGTCCTTGCTGTTCTTGTCGAAGTTGTAGAAGAGGCGCCTCATGCAGTCCTTGAGGGCGGCGTCGCGGCGCTCCTCGGCGCTCACCATGGCAGCCAGCATCTTCTCCACCTCCTTGGTCCAGTAGCGCTTGTAGCCCTTCCTGCTCGACCTCAGCTCGTACTCCTCGGGCAGGCTACGGGATACGGCACTTTCTGGGATTTCCATCTGGTACCGGTTCTTGCCTGTCCCCCAGTACTGCATGGATCTGCACCCAAGCAGCTTACGCTGCTTATCCAGGTACTTCTGAAGATCTTCCTCGACAGCTTTGATATCCTGTAGTGCTCCATCATAATCAGGGTCAAAACCTGCCTTTGGGGTAATCACTCCTGTCTTGCGAGCCTGGTTGTGATCAAAGGCAGTGTCCCACCTTGTGAGCTCTGCACTCAGGTCTGGGAAGCGGCCATCGGGATTTTTGGCTTTGTGGGTGACCAGCTGCTTCAGGACTCTGGATTTGAAGTCACTGGCAACCTCCTCCATGACATCGACAATTTCATTCATTACTTTAAATCCCTCCAGGGCAGACAGAAAGTCAGCAATCTTTTTTTTGCTGTATTTGAGCTCTTCATAGAAGATGGCCCTGCTGTCAGGATGGTTCTGACTTTTGAGTGGTGACCCAATGCTGTGAATTTTGCTGAGCAGCCTTTCAAGGTCAGGAAGTTTCTTGAGGTGCTCACTGACTTCAGACATTTTATCTGGCACTGCCAGGAGGTCCTCGACAGCATCCAAACGATCATTGATGGATTTAGGATTACAAAGAGGAGCACAAAGCCACTGCTTCAGGAGTCGCTTCCCAAATGGTGTACAGCAAGAATCAATCCTTTCCAACAAAGTACCTTCTGTGGTTCCATTGGTTCCATTCTGCAGGACTTCCAAGTTCATCAGGGTGACTCCATCCAGCACCATCCGCTGGCCGGTTCTGGCAAACAAACTACTTGAACTTGTGGTTTTTGCAGTAGCAATATCCACAGGGACATATTCCTCGAAGTTTGCCTGGGATAACAGCTCCTGATCAATCAGACATTTTTGGAGATAGAAGACACATCCCCCAAGAGCTGACAAAGCTAATTCACTGTTTTCACCAGGAGTTAATCCCAGGGAGTCACTCTCTGAAGTCAGAGATTTGATTACAGAGGGCAGAGAACATCCATTTTCAGAATTCTGCTTCTCCTTGAAATATCCTTCCTCGAGAAGGACTTTTAGTGTTTTAGATGCATTCCAGAACTGGGAACCCGAGGTCAGCCCTTCCTGAATGCAAGAAACAAGCGAGCTCTTCAGTATCTTCTGTGTGTCCACAGACAGGTTCCCCTTCTCAAACAGCACCTGCACAGGGGTGTAATGAGCTACCAAAGTCCTAAACCTGGAGCAGTGGCGGTCGTCTGGGAACTGGCCAACGTGGAACTTCCCCACGGAGGTGTCGACGAAGCAGACCCCGTACACACGCGTCCCGGCTGAGTCCTCCTTCTCCTTCACGCACAGCAGGAACTTGCTGTGGTTCTCGGAGGGGTCGCAGTCCATGACGCTGTAGGTCTGGGTGCCCTTGGTGATGATCCTGCAGATCTCCCGGCGCATCACCCTGTCAAACCTGCTGGACTGCCCCGTGGACTTGCAGCGCGCTTCCATCATTTCAGGCGTTTCCGTCTGCTCCACGCGCGCCACCTTGTAGCCCTTCTGCACCAGGACATCGGAGAACCGGCCAAATGCGATTTCTGGGAAACCTGAGTGGGCCCAAGTGCCCTTCATAAAGATCAGGCCCAACTCATTCACGCCAATGACCGCATCCATGTGATACAACTCATAGAACTTTCCAACCTTGTAGCAAATCACAGCATCGAAGTTCTGGCTTTTGAGCTGCCACCACCTGCGCACGCCCGGCGTGCACTTGTTGAGATAATCCTCGGGCACATACAGGGTACAGGGATCGTAGTCAGGGTCACCCTGACGCCTCCTGCGCGCATCTCTCCTCTTCCCCTCCTGCAGCCAGTCAAGCTTTTCGTGTTCCCACACTGTGAAGCCACCAGTGCCTCCACTGCTGGCATTTGCTTGAGACTCAAAACTTTCAGGTGCTGCAAACGATGTCAGCTTAGACTTGGCTTCTGAAGAGACTGCTGCTGCTGCTCTTTTGGGTGTTTCAGAACATTCATTTCCCAAGCTACTCCTTTTAGCAGGCTTTTTCACCTCTCTTCTCTTTCGCTTAGAAGGGACTTTTACAGGGCTCTCTGCAACACTCTCTGCCTCTGTCTCTGTGTCAGAAGACTCATTTTCATCCACCCCACTGCTGGCTTCCTCACTGCTTGCTGCTTCTTTCCCATCAGGCTTGAACTCCACATCAGAGCCATCATGGTCACTGTCAGAATCCAACACTCTCCTTCTCTTGGCTTTTACAGGTCTTTCCCTGCTCATTACTCGCTTATTGCTTTTCACATCCTCCTCACTATTGCAGTCTTCACTGTCACCTGATGCATTTTCACTCATCTCCTGGAAAAATAAATTATTTTATCTGTAGATAATTCTAGCTACCAAAGCACTGCTGCATAAAGAAGTGCAAAAATGTGCAATAATGCAGTAGCTATGATGATTCAAGCAAGAGACAGCAGAGCCACAGCCAATTCCATTCACCTTAACAGAATTCAGTTTTTTTCTGGATAACTAACTGCTGCTGGCCAGTGGCATAATTACTCTTATTTGTGTTCTTTAGAGACTCATTCATTACTGTGCATATGTGATGCTGATGAACAAAGTATTTAAACTGCACAAGAAAGAATATGGCACGTGTAAGAGAAAGAAAAGCAACTCCATTATTTGTCTTTTCAGCCATAAATTTTAATTATTCCAGTGACAAATCTGGAAAATCAGCAGAGGAGGGACTGTAGTGAGTAGAAAGTGCCACTACACATAACACAATGCCTGGAATGGCACCTGTCCCTCAGGGCACTGTCACACTGGAGACTGAGTAGATGAGGAGCTAAGGGAAACCACCATCCCACTGACAGTTGCCTCATCCCTCATCCAGTTGCCTCTCCTCTCCAAAGAAATCTATTCCAAGGTATATGGTGCTACTGAAATAACAGCTGAATCAACACAACGTGAATACAATACAATAAAGCATCACTTTTTAGTTACTCCACCAACAGACTGGTGTTAAAAGTGCAAGAACCAGTATTTTAGTGCTACTGCACAAGATGAGGGCAGGCTCCAAAATTTCAATTTAATGCCTTAGATGAATACCCAAAAAGCCAGAAATCTATACATTACGACACCCTAAAACTTCAGATCAAACTCAGGGCAACTTGGACTATGAATAGCAGATAGAGAAGATAAAATGATGCACCAGAAAAAAAGCATTTCTGAGTGAAAAATTAGGTCACCAGGGAGTGATGAGAGTCAGAGAAGTTAAGTAGATTCTGTGGTCAGTCCTTACCATACAGAACACCAAAGAGACTTGTCTTTCCAGCTAGAAAAGATGAGAGACCAGCATATGACCTGACAACACAGAAGCAGTACAAAAAAAAGACATATGGATACATATGTGTGCAAGATTAATGAGATAAGCTGTGATTACTGTACCAGAGAATTGCAGGATATTCCATGCTTAGTTTCAAGTCACAGCTTCTAAGTTCTAGCAATATTTCTGAAAATGACAGCAATTAAGAAACATTTTACCTCCATTTCTTCCTCTTCCTCCTCTGTGTCTGAAGGTTCGTTGCATACTGCCAATTCAAGTCTCTTGGTTTTATCTTTGCCCATGGCATCGTCTGCCAGCACCATTGCTCTTCTAATTTCAGGCTTTGTGCTGTAAAACATACCTCCCTTCATCGTGTCCCTATCTGATGAACCTGTAAAAACCACAGATTTGTTAGGAACTGAAGCCAGTCTAGCATTTAGCCAGTGTTCACAGGTCACTTTTAAATGTATTCAGACAACTAACATTCATATTCAGATAACTAAACTTCTGTGCTGCTACCAATCATTCCCACCACATCTCAAATACAGCAACCTATCACCCATTCAGCTTGATAAACTACCCCTGGGGAAAGTATACACACTCACAAATGAAATGCCTACCTACATGAACACTGAAGAATTGCTTCTATTTCTGTAACTCACTAGCACATGTGAGCACTCCTAAGCTGAGCTCTGAACACCTTCACACTGACTGTAGTTAGTGCTGAATTTAACACTTCACACTGGCAGCGCAGCAGACAGGCCTGACTGAGACCACAGGGCTGTTTTAGCAATGACAGGTAAGTTCCACCACAGAGCCACCTCCACTTTCTAGGCACAAGCCATCTATGGCACAGACCCCAAAGCTCTGCTGGCCTCTGAAGTGCTGCTCTAAGTGCAGCCAGGCACTGAGTGCCCCAGCCCATTAGCCAGATTAGGTGCTGGCCAATCACACTGGCCACTCAGCCGGGCACTGCAGGGCACAGAACAAAGCCTGCTATTAATAACTGCTCCACTCCTTCCCTCATCCTCCTGCACGGCCCCTGAGCACCACAGCTCCTCCTGCCACCACCTGCACACAACACAAACACAAAGCCAACCAAGCTGCAGGCTGATTTCTAGGAAGGACAGGTCCTTTTTCCCGCTCTTGGGAATCCCACCATCCACCACTACCCACTGAAGCTTCAGCTCTAAACCAGTGGCAGACAAAGGCAGCTGACTTGGAGGAGGCCGAACGCCCCAGAAACAACTCAAATGAAATTCTCACTCACAGTCATCCCGCAGTTTGCAGTAGCAAAGCAGGGAGAGTTACAAGTAGCTGCTTCTACAGCACAAAGGCAACACATTAACAACCCAGATCTCCCTTTTAGTTTTCCAAATGCAGTGAGGCAGTCTAAAAATATTTTGCATTAATATTAAATGCGACTGAACAACATCAGGAGAAAAATCTTTTCATGTAATTGAACTGCACACTCAAGTGTGCAACACCTGCATATTCACTTAACCAACTGCTATGCACCTCCACTGCTTCATGCTCACCTGTCACAGGTGTCACAGGTGAGGCCCTGTGCTGCCTGCATTTACTCAGGTACAAAAAATAACACAACCCATGAAACCTCCATTTTCTTACCCAAAGACTCTAACGCTCTTCCCTGGTATACAAAGATGGTTTTTTGTTTGAATTTTAAAGCAAACCAAGTATTTAAAATATTTTTACTCTGTTCTGCATTCAACACTTTTCCTGTGATAGATCTGTGTATCTGTGCTTAAACCTCTTTTTTGGTGATTTTCTTTTGGAAAACAGATAAATTCCCCTTAACTGTATTTGCTTCTAAGTGACACTTCTAAGAGTATAAGCTCTTGAAATGCTTTGATTCTTTTCATATACTTTCAGGAAAGACACATATAAACAATGAACCAATTTACTTACAATAAATCATGCTAACACTCATGGCAATAACATTACCATTTTATTTTAAAACTATGCACTATGAAGTGCAGTACAATGAAGTACAAAGGAGACAAAAATGTGACTACACGATCACGTGAGATGGAACTCTGACTTGTAAAAAGGAAGAAACTTTAAATTCAGTTTTTTCACTGACACAAGCAAATCCTACAGGGCATCAGAAATACTGTATTGCACATCAAGTGTTTGATGGACTAACAAGACAGTTTATAGCAATATGATTTACACACGACAGCTTAAAGCCAATGATTTTGTTTGCAGCAAGAGTAAAATTATGAAAAAGGGGGAAAACTAATTATGATTATTAAAAAGGTGAGATTTATTATGCAAGATGATAATTCTTGATTATATTTGATTTTCACTAGTTAGCCCAGTCATTTCTTCAGTATAACAAACACCAATTCTGATCTGTAACTACAAGCACTGCCCTCACCAACACTCCATTCTCACATTATATATTTTATTTACAAAATTGCTGCATTGCTTAAAAGAAACACCACAGCAGAATTAATTTTATTTACCCAATATCCTGGGCCTAGGCTTTTAAGTCTGGACAATCTCCAATTCCTAAATAGCTGCTTAAAAACTGGGTTTGACATTCCTAATATTTTAAGGATTTCAGGGCTAAAAGTGGAAATACTGGATTTATCTTTCACATACTTTTTATACTGATGGGAGAAATAAAGGAAATGTCTTTAAAATATAAGTAAGCTTTAAGTTTGCTTATTAGTTGTTCTAATCCAATAAACAAAAGAGCTTAGTGTTTTATGTTTTAAGAACTGTATTAACACAAATGTAGCTGTAAACCTTAAAAACTTGTCACTTACAAAGCACAAAACATACTCAATTCTACTCTTGGTTTTGCTTTCTCTTTCTCTTTGGAGAATAACATATTCTATATTCCAAGCCTGTATTTCCAAGACAAGTGGCATATTTACATTTTAAAAAGTTTTTTTCTATCTCTTACCTTTATATGGCTTCAGGTATTTAATACTGATCCAACCCCTTGTAGGGCTGTCATCAAAGAACTGCACATGGATACGAGTGGATTTTCCTTTTCCTCTGACTATTGTTCTCTCAGTGGGGTGGTTGTATATGAGACATGGCCACCAGGGATAACCTTCCATCTTGGCCCACACCAAGTCCCCAGGAGAATACTCACAGGAGACACTGCAGAGACAACAAATGTGGCATTTAAGGAACACAAATGTTTAAAACAGCTCTCTTCATAAATGCACCTGCACACTGCTGCTGAGCATTTTGCCCTCTTAGGGTCCTGGAAGGCTCCCAGGTGGTGCAACCTGGATTACTGAGCCCTTCCATACCACCACCAACACTTCTCTTAAACCTCTTTTTATTTGCTCCTCCAAGTTCCCCTGGATCCCCACAGAGACAGAGCTTTATCATAGAATGGTTTGTGTTCGAAGGGACCCTAAAGATGGCCTAGTCCCAACCCCCTGCCATGGGCGGGGACACCTTCCACCAGACCAGGCTGCTAAAAGCCAGACCAGGCTGCTAAAAGCCCCATCCACTTTGAACACTTCCAGGGATGGGGCATCCACAGCTTCCCTGGGCATCCTGTGCCAATGCCTCACCAGCCCCACAGTGACGAATTTCTTCCTGATATCTAATTAGACCTACTCTCTCTCTTTCAGTTTGAAGTTACTGCTTCCCCCTTGTCCTGTCATTACATGCCCTTGTGAAAAGTCCCTCCCAAGGTTTCTTGCAGGCTTCTTTAAGTACTGGAAGGTCTTTTAAGGTCTCCCTGGAGCTTTCTCCTCTTCAGGCTGAACAAACCCAGCTCTCTCAGCCTGTCTACACAGGAGACGTGCTCCAGTCCCCTGAGCATCTTCATGGACTTTTCTGAGCTCACAGTCACAGAAGACTGGCTGAGATCAGAAAGGGTCCCTGGGGTTCATCTTGTCCAACCCCTCTCCTCAAGCTGGGCCACTCAGAGCCATTGTGTAACCAGACTCTTCATGCACTTCAGGGAGGGGGAGAGGAGCTAGCTCCAACCAGACCTTAACCAGAAGACTGCAGACTGGGAATTACAAATTATCAACTTACATAACTAAGACAGGTTTTCCTCTGGAAACTAGTTTTCAACCAGGCACCTAATGACTAGAGCAAGATTTAAAAAAACCCTCAAGCTACAAAAAAAGAATAAATAAAAAACTCTACCTGCACTGCAAAGCACCTGATGCAGCTTTTATTTGCTCTCTCCTCCTTCCCACAGATTTCTCCCCAGCCAGTGCCACACTCCCAGAGATGATGGCTGGCATGCTCCTGCAGGCTGTGGCCCAACAACCAGTGACTCTCAGTCTCTGACATGTAGGACACTTGCCACCATGATGTTCAGCACAAGGGAGACACAGAGCTCCTGGAGAGGGTCCAGCACATGGCAACAAAGACGATTACGGGAATGGAGCCTCTTTCTTAAGAGGAAAGGCTCAGGGAGCTGGGCCTGTTCAGCTCCAGAAGAGGTGACTGAGATCAATGTGTACAAATATCTAAATGGGGGGTTGCCAAGAAAGCGGAGCCAGGCATTTCTTAAT
Source organism: Drymodes brunneopygia (assembly GCA_013400955.1). Lineage (NCBI taxonomy): Eukaryota > Metazoa > Chordata > Aves > Passeriformes > Petroicidae > Drymodes > Drymodes brunneopygia. The sequence goes on along the minus strand of VZTZ01008985.1, from coordinate 209,854 downwards.
AGTACCAAGCATTAGGACAAGAGGCAGTGGGCAGAAACTGATGCACAGGAAGATCACAAGGAAGAACTCCTTGACTGTGGGTGTGACTGCGCAGTGGAAATNGCCCCGCCCTCAGCCTTGGCGGGAAACGCTGAGGGACGGGGCCCGACCCCGTCTGTCTGTCCCTATTGGCCGTGGCGGGAAACGTGCGATACCGAAACATTTCCGTAAGGAAGGACCTTCTTCGGNCAGTGGGCAGAAACTGATGCACAGGAAGATCACAAGGAAGAACTCCTTGACTGTGGGTGTGACTGCGCAGTGGAAATGATTGTCCAGAGAGGTGGAGTCTCCCTCACTGGAGATATTCAAAACTGTCTGAATACAATACTGTGCCATGTGCTCTGGGATGACCCTGCTCGAGCAGGGAGGTTAGACCAGAGGTTCCACGGCGGCCCCTTCCAGCCTGACCCACTGTGTCATTCCATGATACAGCACGGAAAGCAAACTTAAAACACGAGTGCAACACAACCTCCGAGCAGCAAAACGCGACCGCACGCCCCCGTCCCCGCAGGTGTCCCACTGTCCCGCCCGCCCAGGCCCGTCGGGAGCACAGGCCGCTGCAGGCCGGCCCCGCAGGGCACCACATCCCGGGAATGGGGGGGACTGCGACAGCGACGGGGCGACGACGACACGGACACCCGGAGGGCCCCGCTCCGACCGCCAGCGGCTGCAGCCCCGGCCCGCCTCCTCTCCCCTCCCTCCCGCGGGCCGCGCTCCGCGGCCTCCCCCGTCCCCGCCNTCAAAGACAAAGAAGAAACTCATAAAGAAAACTCAGCAACTGTGCAGAATTGGCTCCAATTGCCTAAAAGGTAATTCTGGCAGGGAGAGATGGTGACCAGCAACTCACAGACCCAAGAAACCCATTGACCCAAAGGAAGAGTAAGACTGAGTATGGGACTAATTAGCAGGAGAAGCAAGAGAATCATTAATTAGCAGAAGATGAAATACTAATTGATAAGAGAACTATGTAACTTGTAGCCAATGAACGTTAATGCCTTTGTTTACTAAAACATATAAATATTGGAAGGTTTTGGTAGTCGTCGTGCTGGCATTGTGGATTTGCCACCCAGCACCCCTTTCTGTGCAGAACAGTGAATAAATCAAATACCTCAGCTCCGTATGTGTGGATTGGCCTCTCCAATACCAGGTCACAAAACCTATTTTGGGACAACAGCTCCTGCCCTCCAAACCCCGCTCCCTGCCTGCCACTGTGGGGCCACAGTGCTTGGTATGGTTAATGGTGTGATGGCATGAGATGGGGCCTTCCCACAGAAACATCCTCAGGGAAGGACAAGTTGTGGCACTGGCATCGGGCAACTTCCTTCCTACCCTGCAGCGCTGTGTGGCAAGAGGAGGAGCTTGGGCAGCTGCCGGTCCCACTTCTCAGCTGGTTTCACTGATAGATGCACAGCAGAGCTAAGAAGTGGCAGCTAAAATAACAGGATCTCTTCCTCTGCTCTTCCTACGGTTTTTTTTTTGTGGAATTTTCATATTAATTGTTGAGGCTATGTCCTTTAAAAGCAATTTTCTGATGCATTTTAACACGTGGTGCACATGGTGTGATTCTTGGCGCTGTCCTGTGCAGGGCCAGGAGCTGGGCTTTGATGATCCTTGTGGGTCCCTTCCAGCTCGGAGTATTCTGTGGTTCTGTGACTCTCTAATACCATTCCATTTCATGGTTCTTGACTGGCGTGCTTGAGATACAGGAGTGCAGACCAAAAGTAACAACTTGTTTTTATCAGCGTAAATCCGCAGCAACATTATATAACAGATGCCTGTTAGCACAGCTTTTCCTTTCACTAACATTGCTGCTTCATATTTCAAGCCAAAGCCTGTCCTTCCCTTCTGCACAACTGTAGGAGAAAAAGCCACAGGTGTGCTCGCACCGCCAGAACAAACGTGGAGCTGCAAGTCAGGGCTTTAACCACAAGAGGTCCTGCAAAACCAGCTGATACCGAAGGATTTTGAAACATGTTCCTTCTAAAAGAACTATTTCCTTTCAATATCAAGGCATGGCTTCCATTTAATTTGTCATCTATGCATTCAGAAACAATCTGACGTGTTCTCTGCCTCAAACTGAGGTACAAAAGCAAGGGCATTTATTTTCCTGAGGGAAGTGCAGCAGATTCCACTGCATGTGGCCTGTGAAGTGCTTGGAAGTGGAACGCTGCAGGATAACCCCCTCAAGCAGGTGTTGCTGTTCCTATCAAAAACACTCACCAGGACTGGTACCTGCACAAGTGTTTGGGTGGGTCATTTTTGTCATTTTTTTGCTGTAAATTGGCAACACAATTCAAATTTTTCTGGAAAATTACAGTGATCATCCATCTGGCAAGTAGAAGCATGGAGATAGGCTGAAGAAGGAAGGGGAAAAACTTGGGAGAATGTTGAAAGCAGGCCCAGTTTTATAGATAAAGACTGTTTTGAGCAGATTCCTGGTAGATTCTCCCCGGAGATGACTGTTTTCTGTTCATGTGCAGAATGGAGATGACAGGAAAACATGAAGGGTCACCTGAATTTGGTGGCCTCCAAGATGGTATGAGTGGCACAGAAGTCATTCTATTGTTGGGGTCGAGTTTGGTAGCCCTGGGGTTTCTTCAGGCTGGGAGGAGCATGAGTCAGTCCTGGTGACTCTGCCAGCAGAGGGACAGGTTACTGATTTGGCAACACTGTGGGTGTCCCAGGAAGAGACTGTGATCCTTAGACTTTGCAGATCACATGGTCCAGGAGCTTGGGTGAGGGGCCTGGCACCTTTTGAATTTGTCCCATTCCATGATACCAGTTCTCCAGGTGTGGGGTGTCCCTATGTCTGTGTCTGGGCATGCCTCCATTTATGGTGACAGCCACTTGAAAAATGCCACACTGGAAACATACCTAAGTCTGTAATTCAGAAAGTCTGGATCCAACATCAGATGCCATTCCCAAGGTGGGGTAGCTCCACACTTTGATATCCACGAAAAAGTAGAAATTAAACTTTGTGATACTGGGTTATTGTATATCCCCTTTTCTCTGGGATCAGGCTGGGGGAAACAGAGATCACAACAGCATTTATTAGATATCTTTTGTTATGCTGTTATTAATTGCAAGGGACTCATTACACACTGCATTCATTTATTCCCTCATGCAGTTCACAAACATCTGCACTGATGGGCGGAGCAGGAGTTGGGAGACCAATCCCAGCTGGTTACTTAAAAGCAGAGGTGAGTGTTGAAGTGTCAGGGTGTTCAGGAAGTCCCTCCAGACCATTTTGTTTCACCATTTATTATGTGTGTGTGTGTGTGGTTCATATATTCATATCCATAGATAGACAGACAGACAATCTTGTAGTTTTGCATACAGCAAAACGCGTGTAGCCTGCATTGTACAACACCCATGGCTGATGCCAGTGGATTTGGACAGATTTGGCAGAGTATCTGTGCTCAGTTTATCAGCTTTTGTGGCTTCAACAGGACTGTGAAGTCTCTGGAGCTTATCAGTTCTTGGCAGACACTCGGATGCTGCTGCTTGGCACACACATCCCCTCTCTTCAGCCTGCTTGTTCCTGGTGCCAGTTTCTCCATCCACACTCATGCCTGGTAAAGCCATTCACACTAACTCAAGCTGAGGGGGGTTTTAGGACAGGGTCTTCATCTTCTCCCTAGTAAAATACACAATTCTACTTGTTTTTCTACCAATCTCAGCAGGGTAGGTTATAGAAGAATTAAAACATGAAAGTCTGAAGTTGTTTGATAAGAGGCTACAAAAGGTGCTATTACTGAAAACTCTACAAACTACTCTGTCTTCCTCCCTTTTGTTAAATTTCCTATTTTTGAAGAGAGAGCCATTGGGAATTATTAAGTTGCTGCTGTGCAGACTTTACACAAAACCCATCTGAACACCAAAAAATGCTGTATTTATCATCATTCTTTTCCTCTCTCTCCCCCTGACAATGCATACGCAAATACTCCCACACAGCCCTCAACCAAGCTTTTTAGCTCTCTAAGAGGTTCTGAACGTTTCCCATTCTAGAAACAGTGGAAATGGCAAGGATTTGTCTTTTTTCAAGATAATACCTCAAAATTTTTGAAACTGAAACAACTTTGGCTATACCTAGCTTTTGTCTATTATGCAGTGACCCTCTGCTATACCTAGGCTTTCATCCAGAGTTTAGAATGATTGATTTCTATTTTGTTAGTTGCTGGAATAAGGAAAAGGCTAACAAGGTAATTTCTGAAAAAAAAATGAAACCATGTATATTAAGAAGGATAATTAAAACAGTAACTACAACAGAAAAGCAATGTGCACTTGAGGCCAGTTGCCTGGTTGTTTATCCTCTGTACTGTTTGCTATCTCTCAATATTCTCTCGAAGATACATTTGGCAGGAAGGAAAAGTCATTCCTCAGGTGAGGGGTCTTGCTCTTGAAGTGCCAGGTACAATCAAGAGCAAACTGGTGAGGCTCAGGGAGCAGCAGGAGCAAGGCTGCTCCTGGCACAGGCAGAGCCTTTGCTGACCCAGCTGATGCAGACCCCCAGCATCTGAATCACAGAATGGCCTGGGCTGCAAGGGACAACACTCAGTTTTTCATCCACCAGAATCCCCAGGTCCTTCATGGCAGGGAGGTTCTCACCCCCTTCATTCCCCAGCCTGCACTGGGGCTCGGGGTTGCCCTGACCTGTGTGCAGGACCTTGCACGTGGTCTTATTGAAATTCATGTGACTCTCACGGGCCTCAAGTCTGTCCAGGTCCCCTTGGATGTCACCCTGTCCCTCAGGCACGTCAGCTGCATCACTTGGCTTGGTGTCATCTGCAAATTTGCTGCTGCTGCACTTGATCTCACTGTCTGTGGCATTGATGAAGGTAATAAACACCAGTGGTCCCAGTCTGAGGGACACCACTCATGCCTGGTTTGCACAGGGACACTGAGCTGTGAGGGCAGAGCAGGATGCTTGTCACCACAAGAGCCCCAGACAAGGTGAGGGCATGGATCAGATCCAGGCTCAGTCCAGGAGGAAGGGCTGCAGGCAGGCACAGCTGCAGAGAGCATCTCTCGTGCAGGGGCTGGGTCCTCAAGGCAAAAGAATTGTTGATATCAAGCTCTTCAGATAAAATGTGCTAAGAGAGTGTTACCTGTGAGAGTTAATGTCAGGAGCAGTCTAGGAAATTTCACTTTGGTGTGTGTTTGAAGCACCAGCTGTGTGCACTACCCCTCTCTATGTGTCTGCTGAGCTGAGTGACAAATTTGCTCCCAGAGCAAACAAAAAGCTCTTAAAGTGAGGAAAAAAACTGAAGGCCTAGCTATTATAGGTAGAATTTTCTCATTTTGAACAAAACTGTTGAGATTTTATCATCCCAATATTTTGCAGTTGTCCCACTGTGACAGATGTAACGATTTTCACTTTTCTCCTTTATTATAAACACATTTTCTCAAAAATTCTTAATATCTTTTATTTTCATTTTTGGCACAGGACATGACTGGGGATGAAGATCGTGGGGTTTAACTGGTTTTACAGGGCTGCTGCAAACACCCAGTAACTATAACAACAAAGTGAAACAACTCTGACATGCAAATTGCCTATGGGGACCGGGAAGAGGAGTCCACTGCTTCATTTGATGAATGTGTGTCCTTTCTCTGAGGCTGACTTGAGCTGCTTTTGTCTCCGCAGAGGTGATCAGAGGTAACGTAAGTGCTTTACAGGCCCTGCCTTGGTGACAGAGGCTGCCAGGCCAATCCTGGACTGTAAGGTGGAACAATTCACAGAAATAGTTTCATCATGCTGATATATACAGGACTGAAGGCAATGCTGACCTTCCTCAGAAGTCTCCCCAAAGGAGAATTTAAGCACGCAGTAAACACTGCAGATTAGGTAACCAGTGAGAGTGTTAAGTTTTAGAAAAAGACAACCGTGACAAAATGTTTGTGAGTACTGAGGTCATTCTGACCTAAACATAATCAATCTGCTAGGCTGGTAAAAATCACTTATTCTAATACACTCATTTTGTGCAGACCTCAAAAAATGTAGGCTGTTTTAAAAGCGTGTTTAAAGGGCATTTTTTTCCCCATCACCAAGTTTACCACTTGTCAGCATCCAGCATATGTAAATCAGAGACTGTTCATGCAGTAACTCATTGCCCTGTAATTGGGCTGAGAAACCACCTTTATTTTAGCAGCAGAAGATGATTAATTTCCTCTTTGCTTGCTTTTTTGCATGTCTGCACACAGGCAGATTTCTTCTACTTGTTTTAGAAGAGCTCGTACAGCAGTGAGAAATGAAGCAAGAGCTGCATGTTTATTTAGGGTCCCTTTAATGTCAGTGTATGACTAAAACCTTTTTACTGTTTTTTTTTTTTGACATGACAAAGCAGCAAAAAGAAGAGATAGAACTGTAAGATTTCTGAATAAATGACATTTTAGGATGCTTCGCTTATATTGTGCCTTCTCTTAGATGCAGATCTGAAGTGAGATGAGAGCTGCTGGAATAGCATGCATCAGAACTGCCAGAAACAGGAGTTCAAAAATCAAGAGGAGTCTAAACATAACCTGTGAAGTTAATTCACAACCAGAACTGCAGACAGACTGCATCTCCAATTCGGATGTTTTCCATATGATATGGTATAGATCTGTGCATAATAATAGAATGTCCCAAAAAAAAACAGAAAGGAAAAAAAAAAGGCAGGAATCAAAATAAAAATGGGCCAGGGCTGAAGATGATCAAACTCTTCTCCATGATTCCATCCTGCTCCCACAGAACAAGAACATTCATCTGCTGATTTTGTTGGGTTCAAGATGCTCCTGCTATTTGAAAGTGTAGTAGCCACCCACAGTTATCCTGTTTCCTGCCTTCTGTTTTATTGTGCTTCTATTAATAGTATGAACACTTGAGGATTTTTCACTGATACAGTTTGATAATTTCAATTTACAAAGAAAAAATAACTTGCAAATCCAGAGGAAAAAGCAACTGTAATCAAACAGTCTGACCTTTTTAGCACCTGGCATTGAATTTTACTGAGTCAATTCCTGTTTAAATCAGATGATCTCTTGTAGAAAACAAAGAGTTTTGATTTAAAGGTTTGCAAAGACAGATCATGGCAATGGTCTGTTAATTAAGTACCATGAGATATTTGTGGCTGCCAGGGCAGAGGACATAAATTTGAGTTGGATGGATAGGGTTAAGCAAGTTCCAAGCTTTTTTCCAGCACTGAATCAGTAAATCGGTGTTGCAAAAAGCAATTATTTGTATTTTGCATTGCTGATGTTCTCTTGCTTCAGAGTTGTCACCTGTCAGCATTGGTGATGGGTGAGAGAGGCTACTGGGAAGCAGCCTGGTGATGAAGAACCAGAATGGTCACATTAAATGCTTCAGTCCTGCATCCCTGCCAGATACTGCTCAGAGAGATGCAGGAAGATTGGTTCTCACTAATTAAAATGTGGCAGAAAAAAAGAGAAGAGGCTTCTTTATTTCCTTTTTCAATCTATAACTTTGTTCCTTATGTGGAACTGATCTACTGCCAAGTGACTTTGGCACTAAATCTGGGGAATGTCCTCCAAAAGTTGTTTTTCTGATGTGGGTGCAGGCTGGGACAAGGGTGAGGTGACATAGGGAGAGGTGGCCTGTTCTGCTATCACACGATGCTCTGAGTTTCAGCCTGGAGAAGTGGTGTGCCCAGTGAGCCCTGTCCCCAATAGATCCATTCTCTGACTCAGACCTCAGGTGATAACCAGTTTTCCTAGCAAGAGAGAGAGTTTAACTATCAGCCCTTAGAAGGAAATGGTAACCAGTTATCCTACTGGAAATCAATAGCTCATTAGAACTACTGCTCTGAGCCCTTTGTAGCAGACTTCTTTGTACAGATGCTCTGAGAGGTCTCTTTCCTGAAGTTTCTGTTTTGTTAGCAGCTTTGTATTTATGTAAATTTATTTTTAAGCATGCATGCCCTGAGTTTGTGACAGTCGAGAGCTTGCGGATTGAAGTGAGTCTAGAAATGAATTTTCCCCATAATGGCCAGGTCAGTGCTTTTAAAGCAGCACAGAGGGGAGAAGGGCAGAGAGACTCTCAACAGGGTTTCAAATGCTTAATGGGAGTTTGTTTTCATGCAATTCACTGCCTGTGAGCTTGTAGGTGCACCAGGGAGCTGGTTCAACACGCATTTCTCCAATATGGCAGTTCACTCTGTAAGATGCCTCAGTTTTATGATGCTGCTATTTTAATGCAGCTTGGTTTTCACTATCACATAATCTTTCAGCAGATGGGCTTGGGGGCCACATAACATGAATCTTGCAGGGAGACAGGGCTTGAGATCTCTAGGGTAGCACTAATGACCTTTCCTTGAAACAAGTCCAAGGTAGAGCAGGGATCCCTCCCTGGTGTGTGTGGTAGAATATAAACCAGGGGAAACGTGGAGGCTGAGAGCTCCCTGTGGAATTGCCAGGGCTTTCATCCTGCTCATCCCCATGATGGTAAATCTGTTCTCCTTCCTGTACATGGCAGTGCTCTGTGTGTCATCTCACTTGCTCCTGTCCATGCCATTTTTGCCACCCCTCACAAGCTCAGGACATTCTCTGTGGTTATCTCCCTTTTTTGCTGCGTTTACCGTATCTCTTTTCACATGCTGCAGACACAAGGTTTCCCATTATTTTATTTCCCTGGTGACTCTTCCTTTTCTCTACAAGCTTCTCCAGTCCCTGCCAAGTGCTGCACTTGGAGCTGTTTTTCTTTTCTTTCTTGTTGAGAAGGAAGCCATGCAGGGTGCTAATATTATGTTCTCCACCAAGCTGCTGTTCACAGACGTGAGGACAACGTTATGCTGCAAGGTGTTGGTCTGTAGGTGGTTGTCAATCTGTCCTCATTCCTCCCCTACTTTTCACAAAGTTTTGACCACCACCATAACTGAACAGAAACAGCAGCAAACCCTGCAGACAAATACCACATTTGAATATAAAGTCCAGTTCATTATTTTTTAACGCTGCTTTAATGTTTAGAAAGATATTGTCAAAGCATCAACTAATACAACTAGTCCTGGTCTTCTAGTGGGTCCCTAATAATTATTATTGAAAACAGGTGCTAGTATAGTTGTTTTGGTACATAGCACAACCTGCCATCAGTTTCATAATCTCCTATTGTAGTCATAAAAAGAAAACAAAAATACATGAGGTGTATCTGTATGGCAGTTGTTTCATGATATGGCAATTTAGCAGGCTGGGGAAGCAGTGAGGCAAGGAGTGACACGGGGACAATTTGCCTGCAGTACAGAATTGTTAGATCTATTTGTGCAGCTGGCATCCACACCTCGGAGAGGCAGGGAATTTAAAACCGAATTCATTTCAGGTAAGGACAAATTAGAGACAGTGCCAAATACACTAATCCTTTCCATAGGTCAGCTCTAAAAAATATTTTCTTTCTCAAGCAAGTTTCTATTTTAATTAAAAAACACGAAGATTGGTTGATATTTAAAATAAGCTAATATAAAAAGGTGTCCTTCTCCACCCCTTCCTTTAGCTGCCTGCTAAAGCCAGCAATCCAGTCATGATCCAGTGGAACTCTGCAGTCCTGCACTGACAGTTGCAGCCCTGGTGGTTTGCACCTGAACAAAAATGACATTTGAAGCTTCATTTTCAGCATCACTGCAGTGTTCTCTTGTCTGTTTTCCTGTGGAAATTTTGGAAGAGACACATGTAAGGTTTTTTGCCAGGACAGAGCAGGTAGCCTGCTATGTGAAATCTTGAGAAGGATGTGCAGCCAGTCCTCACGTGCTCATCTTGAGGCTGACATTGAGGCAGCTGTGATCCAGACCCCACACAGGCTGCTCTCCCCTGGATGACCCGGTTTGCACTCCTCCTTTTCCAAGGAATAGTCCCCATAGTTCCCATGGGCTTCCTTCATTGTTCTGCAGAACCAGCTCCAACTACCCTTTGCTGGGTGTTAAAAAATGATGGGCACCACCTCTGTTCATTGTATGTATACCACAGGTATCCAAAATATATAAAGTATATAGTTCTGAAAAAATTGCAGGGTTTTAGATGTTTTTTTCTGAATTGTAGTGGGATAATTATCTCTCTGTGAACAGAGCTGCTGCAGCCATGAATGACAGGTATTTTGTCTATGGGACTCTCTAACCTGTGAACTGTGAGTTTCATCAGAAATGGGAGTTCATGTGCCTGTGCCAGACAGCAAATATCCATATTTCTCCTTTTCACAAATTTGGCAGAGTGGTTGGGAGGTTGCACTGCTTGCATGGCAACTCTGCTGCTGTCAGTGCTGCCTGAACTTCAGGAGTTAAAGTTTATAGCTGTGACATCCATTCATGCATAACTTATAGGTATAATCTCTATCACTACATTTGACTTTTCCACAGGGTTACCTCATTTTTACACACCTTCCTTTTCATTACTGGTTTTTATTTTAGCTTCACATTGAATGGTCTTCTGTTTGACAAATTCCCTTTTATTCCTGGTTTCAGGAAGGCAACTTCAGCCGGAAGACTCCCACGTCACTGCTTGACTTGTCTGTTACCACGTGTCTTGAACATCCTGTGTTCATAGTAATAATACAGTGCAGGTTTTGTATTAATAGAAGTGCACCTAAATAATTTTCACTTGTCTCGGAGCATCTGCTATCTCCTCCTACATTCTTCCTTAAATCTTAACACGGGGTCTCTTAGAGAAAATCCTGCCTCACACTTCAACGAGCTCATTGAATTGGTACTTTTTAATGCCTGTATTTTTATGTGTCTTCTTTTCTGAGAATGGAAAATGCATTTCATTAGTTTGAAGCGTTTTGTGTTGGAAAAAATTATTAAATAGATGCAGTAAAATCTGCTCATTTTCTGGGTAAAGTTTTTGTTCACTTTTTCTCTGCCCTCAGGTGGTGGCTTACTTACCTTGCAGCCTATTACAGCTGGGCAGCATTTGCAATGGAGATTTGTCATTTTAGAAGAAACTCTCTGGTAACAGATGGCCCCATATTTTTTATGTAAGGACTGCTGAAGTCCTTTAGTATCTAATTTAAGTAAAATCTGTGAGCTGACAGCAGACTTATGCTACGTTGCCAACTCTGGGTATTAAAAAATAACGAGTTTTTAAAATATAATGAACTTTTAAATTTGCCTGGTGATTTTTCAATCCAAGGCGCCAAGTGGTCTAATTTTCAAATATTTCTCTAGAAGAATGAAAGTTAAGAATTTGACTTCCTTTCAAAGAAATTCTCATGTCATCCTGGGGATTTTAAAACCAGGGTTTCACAGAAGATGCCATGAGTTGTGAATTTGATGGAAAAAAAACCCAAACCCCGAGACTTGCAACTGTGCAGCTGGCAGTGCACAAGGGGACAGTCCTGCAGCCTCCTGGAGTGCCCCTGCTGCCTGTGCCCATGGGTACAGGTTAGTGTCTGCACACACAGACACCTGGTGCAAATTCAGAAAGCTCTCTTTCCCAAAAAGGGATCAACTTCCCAGGAGTGGATGAAGGGGAGTCTGTTTTCATTAACTCTCCACCGAGGCACAGGTGGAAAGCACCTGCAGGCAGGGAGAGCCTGAGGGGGCAGCTGCACATCTAAAATGGGCCTGCTTGGAGTGCTTGGGAAGGCCACAGGAGCTCAGTGCTCACAGTCACCCAGCAGCTGGGTGGTTGTTACCTTCTGCACCTGCTTCAGATGGAGGTGATCAGCTCTGCTGCCAGTGATTTCCATCACAGTCAGAGGCCAGCTCAAATCACAGATGTTCGCTGATAGTGCCAAGATCAGAGCAACAGCACTTCCCCAGATTCACTCTGCTGCAGGGAGAGCAAGCAGTGACCTCCTGCGCAGGCACCACGGGCACTCCAGGTGCCTGCAAAGCAGCTGTAAATTTACTGCTTGATTTCAAGCTAAAAGTAAGTGCCAGTTGCCATTCAGCTATTTTCCACATCAATTCCAAATGCAGCCCTCAGTCTCTCGCTTCAACCTGATTGACTGAGAGCAGCCCAGCTTTGTGTAGGACAGGGATGTGACCACTGAGTTGGGGCACACGTGAAAGCACAGATCTGCTCCAGCATCCTTCCTCTCGTGGTTGTGTAGGTGGAAAAATTTGGTTAATGCTTAACTTTTATGGTGTTGGAGCACTGTAACAATGCAGCATCAGGATGCTGAACCAGTTTCTTTTAGGGCTGCATGTTTCTCCACTTTAGGGATTTTGTGGCAATGGTGAATGCTATTGTCAGAAAAAAACAACTCCTTTCCAAGCATTTTGCCATATAAAGAAGTGATGCAACAAAAGGATCAAAAAGAATGAACCCAAAACTATAAATGGAGGGCGGGAAAACACCCCAACGCACACAAAATGAGACAAGAAGAATCAGGACATAGGAAAGTAAAAGAAAAGTAGTTCGAAAAAGAGAAGAGCAATCAGTGTAAGCAGGAGGGGAAGGAATCTTAAGACATGATCCTGGAGGAATACCCCATCTCTCCAGGAGGTACCTCCCTGCCTTAAAAAGAGCTATAAGGCTCCATCTGCACCCGCATCTCTTTTTAAGTGGAGTGTCTTTGTCTTCCTGCCAGCCCTGCTGCCTGAGATGAGGTATGTCCTTGTGACTTACTCCAGAGAATCATAAAGCTGTTTCTGAGTGAGCCAAAATCTATTGGTGTAATCTTTGGTCGGTTTGTTTTTATCTGAAAGGACCGGTTCTGTTCTCTCATAGCCAAGGCAGGGAGCAGCAATAACATCCAGGATACTGCAGTAGAGGGAGCCACACCATCAGCATCCCTAACAGATAATGTAAGTACAGTGTCTTGCAGTAATATTTTTTCTTTTTCTTTTTTTTTTTAGTGTCCAAGAGCTGGATTTCTAAAGACATTTAAATATCTAAAAATAGAAAAAAAAAAAAGAGGTCCTTTACATAATATTATAAATTTTGGTCTTTCATATCCCTGTATAATACATTGAGACTGATTGATCAATATTTCCCCTCTTCCAGAGTTTTGTTGAAAAAAAAAGAACTCAAACCCAAACAGTAATATTGCAGATTTTTGTAATTTTTTTTAGAAAAATTCCAAGTTTAGGCAGTACTGTAAAGAAGTTTGCAGGGGGAGCATCCCTATTGTGGTATTTTCAAATCCCACCAGTAAGCACAGTCAGTAGTGGGTCCTTCTACACATTTTTCAGTTTTGCCCTGCTGAAATTGTCTTTTTTTCCCCTGCTTACACATTTTGACACCCTTAACTTTTTGTCCCCACTTTCCCTAGGGTTACTGCCGTTGGTAAAAGGTAGACCAGTTAATATTTGTACTGTTCAATACATCCCCAAACTGCTGTGTGATAAACAAGAGCTCCCCCACCAACACTAAAAATGTTTTAAAATTAATTTTATTAAGTAAACGTTAGATGATTGTTCATTTTGAATTTTAGTGCGAGGTAACGGGAAAAAAATGAAGCTAAGAGAAATTCTGCCTGACTGATAAATGATATTCCCTAGGTTTGCTAAGTAGCACATTAATGATGCATATACATTATTAAATTCTGGAGAGTACATCACTGGCATGTAAATTTCCCTTAGGCATGTGCTTAGATCACTAAGTACTTGCATTTTTCTTCTGAAAGAGTGATTCATGCATAGTTGATTGTGATTTCATAGCACACTTACTCCCTGTGCAAATCCCTCTTTCTGATTGACTTTTTGATCTGAGTATTGATAACTTCTCGTAACTTGGATTTCTAAGATGTTGTAAGTAAAAATTTTCAAAATTTAGATGTAGTATGAGGTACATTCAGAGGTGCCACTCCAGGGATTTTCAGATTTAAGGACAGGAAAACAGTTACGGCATAGAACAAATCTGCTTTTAAGAGGATTGACATCTAAAAATTAATTACTGCAAATCCATAGAATGGTAGAGTGGTTTGGGTTGGAAGGGACCTTAAAGATCCCCCAGTTCCAACCCCCCTGCCATGCACAGGGACACTTTATACAAGACCAGGTTGCTCAGAGCCCCATCCAACCTGGCCCTGAACACTTTCGGGGATGGGGCATCCACAGCTTCTCTGGACAGCCTGTGGCAGAGCCTCAGCACCCTCACAATAAAGAGTTTCTTCCTAATATCTAATCTAAACCTACTCTTTTTCAGTTTGAAGCCATTCCCCTTGTCCTGTCACTCCATGCCCTTGTGAAAAGTCCCTCTCCAGCTCTCATGTAACCTCCTTTAGGTACAGGAGGGTGCTCTGAGGTCTCCCCAGAGCTTCTCTTCTCCAGGCTGAACAGCCCCAGCTCTCTCAGTCTGTCTCCACAGGAGAGGGGCCCCAGCCCTCTGAGCATCAAATCACCAGCTTAGTTCAGTTCTCTAGTATGGAAATAACAAGCAAAATGTCAGTGAGTGTGTGAGAGGAGCAGTTTGAAAGTCTGACTTTATGCAGTTTGGAGAGGAAGAAGTGTGAATTACTTTCCAATTAGACTTCCCTGTGCATGAATTGCAACATTGTATTTTGATATTGTCAGAAAACATGATGCTGTAGTACGCAGAATTTTGTTTGTGATTACAAAAGGGGAGATTTGTATATAAAGTTTGCTGAAATTTTTCATGCAAAAAAAAATTTGTTGGCTGATAATGCACTTTTGGATCAAGAAGAATGATTTGTAAATCCAGAATTTGGCCAGTAAGCTTCAGCCAACAAATACAGAAAACACTCTAAAATTTTTTAAAAATTTATTTTAATATATTTTAATGGGGTGTGCTATTTTTTTCATTTTAAAATAATGTTTAACCTTGAAGTTGACTATTTAAGACGGCATGAAAGTATATTAAAATCTAACAAAATAATAGTATTTGGTTTCAAAATGATTTAGTTTGACCTAAAACAATTGTTACTTTCTCTTTCAATCACAATGAAACCCCAGACTTTTCTTTTGAGTAGACTTTAAATGATCACCCCTTAAACCCTGTGTATTTGTTCCACTTCTTTATTTAAATAAAGAATGTATTTGTTTCTTTAGGTTTCATTTCAGAAATTCCGAGCTACCAATATACAAATGAGGCTCTGTCACTCACCTTCTGCTTGCAGGTGCATCACATGGGAGGGGGAACCTGAACTATTCCTTGCATAGTGGAATTGAGAAATAAAAGAAATAAAGATGCTTGTAATTCTGAAACCAAATAACAAGTAGGCTTTGTTCTCATTTGGTAACCCCGTGTGTTGATGACTTACAAGGACAAGGAGGATTTTGTGAATCACAGGAAAGATTGTTAGTAGATATGATATGCTTGGGTTTTCAAAAATCCCTTGACAAGACTCCTCATGAAAAGCTGTTTAATAAATTAGGTCTCCATGGGACTGGAGGAGAGGTGCTTTTATGGTTTGAAGTCTGATTATGGGATAAGAAGCAAAAGGAAAGGCAAAACTGTGGTTTTCAGGGCAGAGAAGGGTCAACAGTAGTTGTCTCAGAAACTGGGTGTGAGGCAGACTTTATTCAATATCTCATCCTTAACATGGGGAGGCTTGGTGGGATGAATATCCTCAAGTTTATGGAGATTGGCAGTCAAGCAAGGCCCTAATGATGAAGGTCAAAAAAGGTGGTAGATATGCTTCAGGGCAGATAAAAGTATATTTAGTATATCTAAGTCAGTCTCACATAAAATTGAGCTCCAAACAGTCAGACAGAGTCCTTGGGAAAGGGCAGCCACCACTGGCAGGTCACTGAAATCCTTGGCTCAGAGCTCAGCAGCAGCCAGAAAAGCAACAAAACACCATCAGAAAGGGTTATGGAAACAGAACAGATGGCACCTTGGTGCCTTCACAAAGGAGCAGGGCAAACCCACAGCTTGTGCTCTGCCTGCTGACAGGTCTGGTCCCAGCACCTCAACGTGGGCAGAGAGACACTGGACACAGCAATGAGATTTTCAAAGGCTGGAGCCACTGCCTTGCATGGAAAGACCAAAAACACTGGGGCTGTTTGGTGTGGAGAGGAGAAGGAGGAGTGGGATGTAGCTGAGGTTTACAAAGTCCCTCTAAGCTGGACAGGGAACTGTTGTTCACCAAGTTGTGCAATGTGGGGGCTGAGGAACACTAATTGCAGCTAACAGGAGATGGGTTTAAAAGAGATGAAAGATGTACTGCTCTACATATCGAGGTCTGAACTCAAAAGTACAACTTTTTGGTTGAGATAAAAACAGTTTAATAATTGAAAACAAAGTAAAATATAATAAAAATAGTAAATAATAATGATTTAAAAATGGAAGAAAAAGGAAACAAGAGATGCACAATGCAATTGCTCACCACCCACAGACTGATGCCAGATCCCATTCCTGAACTCAGATTGTCCCCTCTTTTGGGTAACTCCCCCAGTTTATATGCTGGGCATGATATTTTGTGGTGTGGAATATCCCTTTGGCCAGTCTGGGTCACCTATCCCAGCTGTGCCCCCTCACAGGTTTTTTCTCTTCCCTCCTCCCCATGCAGAGCATGAAAAAAAACAATGTCCTTGACTTAGGATAAACATGACTTAGCAAAAACCAAAACATCAGTGTGTTATCATCATTATTCTCCTTCTGAATCCAAAACACAGCCCTGTACCAGTCACTGAGAAGAAGTTAACTCTATCCTTATTGAAACCAGGACAGCCCCCAATCCAACAGCAGTGAGTACTGAAGGAATGTACTGCAGAAAGTGCCCAGGCTCAGGTACTTTCCTCTCAGAGTCTCTCCTGTTACCACTGATGGAGACATAGCATTTGGTCTGAAGGATCCCAGCAGCTGGACCCAGCCAGGATGTTCTCCTTTTTCTGTATGCTTCATTTTCAGTAAAGTCAGGGCTGGTCAATCCCCACAGTACTAAAAGTAGCTCAGTAGAGCTGTCACCCCAGTGCAGGGTGGGCTCAGTACCAGAGCAAGGGGTTTTAAAAGTGGGAAGAATAGTAGTTGCTCATCTTCACAGGTTCCCTGGGCACAATTTAAAGTTTTCTCATGTTACCTTTATTTTACAGAGGTGAGAACATGCTTTTTGCCTGTGTGTGAAAGTCATGAAATGACAGCGAGTAGTCACTCCTCAGAAGTCTCTTCTCACAGACAGTGACAGCCCCTTCTGTGGAGCTTTTTAAAATACAGAATAAACTGTGAATTAGCAAAGACACACTCCTGTCTGAGTCACCAGCCCAGTCCAAATGACTTCTCAAAGCTGTGCTGTGCTGGAAAGGCTCATAACTGTGGAAGCCAATTTGAAAAGTACTGATTCTTAATAAATGACAAGGAGTAACTCCAGCGAACAGGAATTGGGCTGGCACAAGACTCCTTCCCTCTTGGCGTAAAAGCCACCCCACAATGTCAAATGCTTTGACTGTCTATGGGGTGCCAATACTGCCTGTAGGAGATAAAAGCAAGTATGCATTGAAAGCACAATAATATGGAAGACTAAGCTACAGTCTTTATGTAAGATATTTAAAACTAATCCACAAGCCTGCAAAAAAGGACAAAAACCCCTAGGGTTTATAATGAGAAATACATGTTAAAGGCTTAGGGATCTAATGTGCCTCACTGTTCCACCATAAAGATTTTTTGTGAGATTTCTGGAACATGAAGTCAGATGCTGCTGCCAAATCTGCAGCCACAGGGGGCTCTCAAGTCATGAAAAACAGCTCTTTATTCCCTTAACTTATTTGGATTTATAGGATTACTGTGCTGAGGACTAGCTCAATGCTAAGCACCCTCCCACATTTCAACTGGCTCTTGAGGGAACACTCAGCAGTTGTTTTCCCCACTAAAAGAGGTTTCTCTGAGAGCATCACAACTGGACAACTTCGTGCTCAAGTGATGTCTCAGTGTCTCACCTCAGCACCTCCATTCCCACTCCTCTGTGCGGGCTGAACTGAGGCATTTCACTGTGTATTGACAAAACTGTGGGATCCATACTCAGGCAGAAAAAGCCAGGATTGCTTTGCAGAATTGCACTGCATCTTAGAGTGGAAATATTGATCTGGCTAAAGGAGTGTTTCTTATGGCTTTAAAGGTCATAAAAAGCCTCTCTAAACCTGAGTAGCACGTGGAGACTCTCTAGCAACCTGTGCAGCACAGATCACTGACAAAGACTCCTCTGGAAGTCTGGAACATTTTGAACCCCTGGAATAGGTCTTGGTTATAAACAAACCACTGCATCTTGTAGTCTCTTCATCTTCCATGAGGCCTCGAAGCTTGTGCTGCTGTAGATCTCTCCTCTGTGGTGACCAGTGACAGAACCCGAGGCCTGAAGTTCTGTCAGGTGAGGTTGAGGTTGGATATTGGGAAAAGTTCTTCCCCCAGAGGGTTGCTGGGTACTGGAACAGCTCCCCAGGGCAGTGGTCACAGCACCAGCCTGGCAGAGTTCAAGAAGCATTTGGACAAAGCTGTGCAGGGCCAGGAGTTGGACTCAATGATCCTGATGGGTCCCTTCCAACTCAGCATATTCTGTGATTCTGTGCTTCTGTGATCTTTGTTGCTACACTGATACACACTACAGATGGTTTATACATCTGAGCCAGATTCTGTCTCATTTCTCTTTTTTTTTTCTCTCTTAACTTTTTCTCCTTCATTTCCTATTCCTCCAAACCGATGCACTTTCGCTCCCGTTCTGTTTGCAGCTTTTATGCGTCACATTCTGCTATTATTACAGGAGTAAAAATCTGCTGGGTTTGGCGTGGCACCAGTGTAGCTGGTCAGAAGGGCTGTCCTGGCAGCTGAGCTGGGTTTTCGGGGTCACACCCACCCCAAGGGTGGATCCTTGGGCGGGTGCTCCTGCCCCTGCAGCAGCGCTGCCTTTGGAGCTGCTGTCAGGGTTACACACTCAGTGACTCCCCGAAGTCAGAGAACACAAATCTGCATGTTCAGCAACGCCTGCAGATCTCAGAGAGGCAGTAGCACCGAGGGGGAGGTGGTGAGCAGAGTTCCAGCAGTAACCTCTTACCTAACTGAAGTCACAGCAGCAAATCTGGCTGTAGCCTACGCTGCTGTCTCCATTCTTTCTGCTTCTATTGTTCATCAACTTATTTCTCTTATTATTTAAAAAAAAATAAAGTCTGAACATCTCTTTATTTCAGCTTCTTTTCCTCAGAAATGTAGCCAGATAAATGGGGCTACTGAGAGAGAAGTAAAGAGAAGTACAAATGTATTCACATATTTTATATAGTTATATTTCTATTTGTGTTCCAGATGCTTTACTATGACTCCTTCCTTCAGTTCTATTCCCTTTTAACTCCCTGTTAAGGTTTTCTTTATTCTGCAAGCCAGTAGTATACCAAAGGTTATACTGAGTTCACAGTGGGATAGAGACCTCAGTCAGTTAAATGTCATGGTTTCTTCTAGTAAAATGGAAATAAGCATTTTTTCAGTCCCTTGAGAATACACTGTCAGATCACAAATATTCAAACCAACTACTGTTAGCTGATTAGCAGCTGAGCAATTACAACAGCTTTGCCCAAAGAGCCCCCCCCCCACTTAAAAGCCTTTATTAATTACAAAAATACTTAAATGATTTAACAGATGAAAATAGTAACAAGTACCAAAAGACCAGATGATGCTTTCGGTTATATCACATAATTGGGTTTAAAAAATGGAGATGAGCCAATGCTATAAAGTAGGAGTAAAGCAGGCTGATAACGTTATGGCTCAAAGGGAAGAATGGCTTTCATTAATTCTGCTTTTCTGCAGAGTCCTGGCTTTTTTCTGCTGCTAGCCTTAAGTGCATAATTGTTCAACACGGTTTCCTGACAGATTCAGCTTTCCCTTATCCCCATGTGTACTGCCAGGGCTCTTTACACAGAAAAATAACAGTTTACCAAGCTATGCAACATTCATGAACTTTCAACATTACTTTTCATTACACCCTTTTACTAAATGACATTTCCAATGCGTGGTGGCTGGAATAAAACAATTCAGAGCCCATAAGAATTGCCAAGGAGCCTTCCATGACTGTACTCAGGAGCCTTCTGCTCCTGGTTGCACTTACCTTGTGCAAATAGTGGGGGGAGATAAAAGCCTCTGCTGTTTTTGCAAGGGAAGAAGGAAGAGCAGCAGGGTAACCTGTAATGCCTACATTAATTTGCAGGGCACAGTGATTTAGTGAGTAGGCAGGGCTTGCCACAATTCTCCTTTTCTCTGCTCTTTGCAGGGATGGTTGTCTCTAGCTTTGCTGGGAGCATGGATTCAGGAATAAATATGAAATGAAGCTGCATACAGGCGTTCACACTCCTTAGAGCACATTTCAGGCTCTCAAGCATATCTCAAGTTGCATCAGGCTTTGTAGAGCTCTTGTTTCAGACCCTCAGGCAAGTGACATTGCTTCAATTTCATATTTTAAAGCTTAAAGCTTTTGGTAAGGGCAAGAAACTTGCCATTTCTTTTTTCATGAAAATGCAGAATCTGATGTAATTGTATGGCACTGTGAGCTGCATTATACTGCCCTGACCATAAAATTACTGAAGGATTTACATTATTCCCTAAAAGTTCCTCCAGAGGAACAGCTCTACTAGACCAAGAGCTAACAGGACTGTAAGTCACTTAAACAGTGCAGGGACTGCAAAAAACTGGGTAGTGTCTCCTGTGTGCATCCCACAGATGCTCCTCAAATATTTCAAGGAGCCCCAGACTGGCAGCCATGGGATCATCCCATCTCCACAGGGGAGGTTTCTTGGGGAACCTGGAAGGCCTTTGTCCTTTCACACTCTGTGACAGCACTGAGAAGAGCCATGCCATTCTAGAGAGCCCAAGCATTCCTTTGCAATACACCTGTGGAAACTTGGAATGCCTGGATGGGGTTCTGGGCACACTCACTGGTGTGCAGAGTTCAAACTGTCTGGCATGTGCAGAGAAGCAAGAGATGAAAGGTTTCCAGGAACACAATATTCACTCTCTCCTTTGTCTTTGTGTGATGCTGACAAACACAGTCCCCTGTCAAGGAAGCACTCACCAAAGTATGGTTTCAATTTTTTTTAACTTAGAAAGACTCTCTAGTTCTTTCAGATTCCAACCTGCTGTTAATGAGTGCTGGCAGCTTGACTTTGCCAAAACTGATGTTCATGTTCAGATTCTTAAACTATTATATTAATTTTAGTTTAGTATATTTACTCGGCATTGCACAGAGTCATTTCAGTTTAATTATTTCTAGGATGTGGGTTAGAGAAATTGTAAGGGGTGATATGTCAAACACAAGGTAGATTCTTCATCACCTAGAAAAAGAAATATCAATTTCATAGGTGGGAAAACTAATTTGATTTCATCTTTTACCAGACAGGTCTAATTCTCTTAATACTTCTATAGAATAAGCTTTGAAATAATTATATTCCTCTATAGTAAATATCTGAAGCTTGTTTCTATTTTGTTATTTGCTAAGAAGGAATTACTTGTTTGGTCTTCCAGCATTTTTGTTCATAATATGGTTAACACTATGTTTTCTGTAAGGGTGCTATACAACTTGTGCCGAAATAATTTGGAGATAGAGCTGGTAACCAATCTATGTTTCAGACAAAGCAAATAAATGTAGTTAACACATGAAAATTACTTACACAATGAGTCCAAACATGTTTTTTAAGGGTTGCATTTTATACTCACAGGAAACTCATGGAGCAAGTATTTTTAATTTTCAGGTAGCTTCCACTGGACAGAGAGAATCCCTTGCTCTTCAGATTTGCTAGGCCTGGCTTGTGTTCCCTGAAGAGAATTTTCATAAATAACACAATAAAGCAGAATTTGCTGGTTAGATACAATGAGATGTATCCTGGGAATAAATCACACACACACACAAAAAAATTGAGCACCAGCAAATAGCAAATTTGAAAATGCTCTCTGAGAGTTGTTAATACAAATTTCTAGATCGAGAGAATATGATTGCATGCATCTGATACCTCTTAGTCCTTAATTGCATTCAATTAGATCAGTTGTTCAGGAGCTTGCTATCCCTTCTCAGATTCTCAGACAGCTGCTGCATAAGTTCTGATAGGTCTGAGTTCATGAGTAATTTATTAGGGTTAGTCTCACGCTTGTCAAAAGCATCAAAACTTATAAAAGTATTCTGGCAGATAATTTCTAGCAGCGGGAAGCTTTTCCCTTTCTGAAACCTGTGTGATGGTCCTGAATATCTGCTGTAATTTTGTGACTATTGGTGCTACATTTTCTTCTCTTACCCAACTGGGTCTTTTCACAGTCTGTAAGTAGACTGAGATTCAGGAGGGAAAAAAAAAATCCAGGGGCACTGGGAAAAAAGCTCTCATTTTCTCAAGTAGCAAAGTCTGTATTATGAAAACTGAGCAGGGAGCTAGAGCCATGAGCCTCCTCCCTCAGCCTTGGTTTATAACATTTCCAGTGTTAAAGCTGCAACTTCTGCCAGCAGAGCAGGAGAAAATCAATTTTGAAATACAGTATGAGATGGTGCAAAGCCCTTTGGACACGGCACATAAAAAATGAAAGGATTTTATTCTTTCAGGAGACAGCAAAACTACTCAGATCTGCAAATCCTGCACGTTCTCCCAGCTTTCTGCTCTTGGTGGGATGGTGGATCCCCTTGTTGTGCCCTAGGGTAGAGGTGGGAGGTGGCTGGATCAAAGAGCTCTGCATCTCTTTGTGATCTCACAGCCACAGACTGTGCACTTGTCACCGTTCTTCTGAACAGTTTTTGTCTTCCTGCAATAAATTTATGATTTTCGGGAAATCTAGTTAAAAATTTCTAAAGAATTTCTTTCCCCATCAACTGTCACAGAGTTAAGCTAC